>CM065388.1:22652500-23132500 GCA_033060915.1 Euryodendron excelsum | reverse complement strand
TTTAGTAATAAAGCTATTATAAAGGAGGTGTAATAGATATGCCAAATTATCATTTTTTGTTTTTCTTAAAAAATAAAAATTGATCCTCAAATCCGTTATATACTAGTAGACATCCTGTGGCACTTCTAGCATTTAGTTGTGATGTTATTGGACTTTTCTTTCCTTTTTACTTTAGTTGCTAAAAGCAAAGTCGGTACGTAAATACATTATGCTTTCAAGATTAGGTTGTGTTTGGGTTAGTGTAACTAAAATAAGTGGTTTTGTATTTTATTATTTATAGGTTCTTGCTTGATTTATGTGTGATTAGAGGATTTTAAAAGCAATATGACGTGGTTTGGAAGTTATAAATTAAGGAAAAAAGTCTAGTGATCAAGCAGTACCAACTGCTCAATGCTCATCCTTATTAAATTGAGATATGTAGTGTTTTATTATATCAATAATATGAATTTGTAATTAATGAAGAGACTTTTAATACAGTAAATAATGCATGGTAAAATCTGATATGCAAAAGTACCGAACAATATCATACTATATGACTATTGAGAGAAATTATTCAGTATGTCAGGAACACCATGTCAGCATGATAATGTAGTGCGCCTAACCAATTAAAAATAAATATATGTTTTTATTTTAGATTGATTGACCTAATTTTTAGGTTGATTTGCCTAATTGTTAAAATAATAAAAATAACAACTTTCCTAACATATTCATATTTATTATCCTTATAGTCGAGTTAACAAAAAATACATGATGTGTTTATTTTTAATTGGTTGAATTGCTTTTTCATTAAATTAGGGATTGAAATAAAAAGTTTACAAGAGTAATTTGAAATCCATCCTATGAAGGATTCTGATTAGATAATATTCTAGTTAGTTGCACTTTATCCCTTCCTTATATCTCTTGACACTATATTTTATTTGTGTTGAATGGGGGCTAAAGTAAAAAAAAATTTTAATTTGGTAGAATCTAAAGGTAAATTTCTTGAATTTTAGGGTCTAATACACTATATTTTGTTGTAAATACTCAAAAATCAATAAGAAGAATAGAGAACTTTGGAAGTTTTGGAGGGTCGTGGTGTCACGCCCCATAACCCGACCTTTACGGATTTAGGGTACATGACCGGCCAGTAGCAAGGCTACCCAAGGCCGCATTACATAAACTGGTTGATCACTTGTGCATAATCATTTATAATGATGCATAATTGTGAAAAATAGAACTTTTAATAACTTGAAAACATAATCCGTGTCATACATGGTAGAGTTGTGCCTAATCCCAAACATAACATACATAAGGACCAAATCAAGGTCCACAAAAGTTATAACAATATATCATTACAAAGCATTGGGTCCAGCCCTCAAACATTATACAAAACATAGGCCCGTGGGCCGTAGCTCAAATCCACATATAGCCTCGCTCTAGGGCCTCCCAGATTGGCTACCTGAAAATCATTTGAGAAAACGTAAGCTAATGCTTAGTGAATAACAATGATGCATGAGCGAGAAAATATCATGGACTAGCAATTATATCCAACGTACAAGGATAGATAATCATTTATGCATAAGAAAATGAGCTTTTGAACGTTTAAAGCGTAAGCTTAGAACTCGTAGGTAACATAAACATCATTTGAAACGTTTCAACATTTCAAAACATAATATCATAAGAAGAGATGCAATATAACATTATTCTTGATATAACATTCCATATCTCGTTGTAAAACATGTGAACATATCATAGTTCTCGGTTCAAAGCATAAGTGTGCTACAACTTGACATATAAGCTAGGCTCCATAGTAACCATATAGGTCACGCTAAGGCTCTTTAGGCCAAGGATGTCTCCCAACATAGATAGTTTATTTCCCGTCCCCTATTGTAGGACTATTGGGCTAGATTAAGGTGCCACGAGAAGACCCGAGTTGGCACCATACATTGAAAACTTAGCATCTCTTTCATTTAAACATTATAGTCCATGGCTTTCATTCATAACATAAGTATAACTTATATGCATTTGAAATATGATGTTTGTAATTGAACGTAACATTTATGCATTGAAATGTATGGAAAGCATTCATGATATAGAGGTGAGCTTAAAACATTTAGAAAATACTAGAGTTTTACTCATGGCATATCGTTACTCACCTTTCTCCGACTAGGCGGGTGACAAACAAGGTATTCCTACACAATTACACTTAGAAGTAAAGAAACATCAATACAAGACTCTAAGGCAAAGCAATAACGTATAAGTCAAAACTAAGCACACAAACCCCTCAACCCCGACTCAATAACACCTCATTCTCACAATAGGAGAGCGAGGCTAAACTCTAAGATAAGGCCCCGATGTAAAATAAGAACATAAAGTTGAGGTTTGAAAATGAAAGTCGAAATGTCAACTCCTTCATCGAATCCCAACCACCTCTCAAAGACGAGTTCAGACCCAAGGCTAGTTCCATTTGAAAATAGGGTTAAAGGCCTTTATTTTGATAGGTCATGGGGCAAAAACACATTTCGGGTGAAGAAGTTATGCCTCACGGAAAGTGGACTAAAATTTTGGAAAACAATGTTGTTGGCATGGATTTTGGGTCAACTTTAAACTTCTGTAACTCTCAATCTATAATGAATTAGATAACACACTTTATATGGATAAAAAGGTCTATGAGTTTACTTTCTAATGCTTCAAACGGTGCATCAATCCGAGTTTTGTGGAGAAAGTTATGCCCATTTTACTAAACAATGCCGAAACTGGCTGACGGTTCGAACGCCCAACCGGGCCGTTCGAATGCCAGGCCAAAAATAACCTAGCCGTTCGAACGCCCAAAATGGCAGTTTGAACCCTAAGCAAAAATGGAAAAACACCCTCTCGGGCCATTCGAACGCTCTGAGGGGCCGTTCGAACGCCAGGCTAAATGGAAAACTCCGCTCTCGGGCCGTTCGAACGGCCCCGTCGGGCGTTCGAACGCCCCCTTCTGTGCAGCAACGATTCTCAACCCAAAACTCTCCCAAAACTCCTCCAAACACTACCAAACCTTCCCAACACTCTTAGGGCTCAAAAATTAGCCCACAAGGATGACAATAACTCAAAATGGGGGAGAAAGAACAATTAAAACAAAGGGATCTAAAGAAGAAAACAAAACCCTAACATTTCACATAATTGGGGATTCTTCAAACCACCCCCCCCCCCCCAAAAAAAAATCTTCAACAATGAGCTTCAAGCTCTCAAAATCATGCAAATGGGACCTAAGGGATCCCCCAAACTTAATGACAACACTCCAAGATGCATATATACAATATCCCAACATTTTCTCACCAGATAGATACATATACATATATAATTGTAGAGAGAGAAAAATGAAACCTTACCTTCTTCAAGCTTGGTGAAGTCTTCAATGGCTTCAATCCCTTCCTTCAAGCCTTCTTCCTTCAATTTTCCCTTCCTTCTTCCCCTTTCTCTCTTCCTCCCTCTCTCAATCGGTTGGTGAGAGTTGTGTATATGTGTGTGTGTTTTGTGGGTGTTAGTAGAAGACACACATGGGAAAAAATCCCATGTGTCTCACACCTCTAACACCAGCTACAACACAAGTTCTTATTGGTCAATTTTGACCCAAAAGAAAAAACAATTAATATCAAATATTGTATAAACTAAAAATTCTCATTAATATGATTAAATAGAGGTTTGGAACATCACACGTGGCCCGATAGGCAAACAAAAATCTAATAGTCAAGTAGTATGGAATTTTTTTAGTACTTATGTCTATTTGATTTTGCCATGTGACATTTATTCTCTTAAAAATCTCTTCATTTTTAAAAATTAATATTGGTGATGTAATGAAAAGCCACATATTGTGGTATAATAAAAAAGAGTACTGAAAACTAATGCTAATTTTATATTTATTGGTTTAAGAGACCAATAAAATATGTGATGATGCAGCAAATTCGTGGTGTCTTGCCCCCAGGTCCAAGACAAGCTCTCTGCCGGCTGGTCGGTGATCTCCTGCACTAAGCTCACCAGTGTGGTGGTAGCCAAAGGCCCTCCGGTGTTCAAGTTAGATTTAAGGGGATGAAGTTGATAGAGAGAATAGACTTAGGGTTTTCTGGTTTGCATATGTTAGCGTACCTGGAGAAGTTGGCCCTTTTGCCTTGTATGTCTGCATGGGAGTAGTAGGGGGCCTCTTCACGTGGCGGCCTCTTTTTGGAGGGGCAGAGCTGTGAATGGCACTCGAGAGGGTCTTCTCTACACTCTAGGGTGGCGTGTGTCAAAACGATGTCAGAGGCATGGCGATTATTGCTTATACACGCCACACCCACGCCTCTAGTGTATGCCAGGGTGTTTGGTGTCAAGTGTGAGCCCTATTGACGTGGTCAGGGGGCCGACCAGAGTGGGGTATCTTTCCAAGCGTCCAGTTTGCTTGGGAGAGACGAGGGCGAATCGTTAGGGGACCTGGTTGGGTGAAGGCCAAATGACATGGGAAGATGTGGTTTGGTCGGTGCCGGTCGACAAATAATGCGGTCCTCAGTCTGGTCGGGAAACTATCATCACCAGATGCTCCCAATTCATCTGGCCACCTGCTCGAGGCCAGGGGAATTCTGCAGGACGGCCTGACCACAAAACACGGGGCACATTTATGGCGAGGACGACGCAATGATGACAGGTGTTGTCGCGTCGCTTCACGTGTCGTCATGCGGCAGGTGGGGGTTGGTCGTCAGTAGTCGAAAAGACCCGTCGCATCTTAGCCTTTGGTGTCCCATCATCGCAAGCCATCTGGGCCGTTAATTTCAAAGACATGGGGGGAGTTTTGTGAGGCGGTTGCCCCCATTTTTTCTTTAGAACTTTTTGCCAAATACACAGAGAGAGAGAGAGAGAAAGAAAAACCTCCTTCGTTGTCCCCAACCTCCATTTTTGTCGTCTCCGGCCAGTTGAAAGGACACCAATCTACACGATGCGCCGCCAGCTATCTTTGGAACTCGTTGCCAGCACTTCGTCTCATGGTAAGATTTGCTCCCTGGTTGCATGTACTGGTTGATTACCCGTTGTGTGTCGGTATTTGAGGGAAGGGGCCAGATTCCCAACCTTTCATGGTTCGTTGATAAGCTAGAACTCTTAGAATCCGTCTTTGGGGACTTGTGTGAACTATTCAAACCAGTATTTGATAGGATTGTAGGTTGCAGGCCCTTGGGTACAATGTCAAACCCGGAAGGTGTTAGCTCGAACTCTGAGGAGACCGATTTTACTGGGTTTAGAGTCGTGAGGCATCAGACCCAGGAGGAGGCCTCTGTTGGGAACTCAGGGGCGTCCCTGGAAGTTCCAGAATCAGGGGAGGCCGGGGCCACCCACTCTGGTGTTAGGGGAGAACAGAATCAACCCACCGAGGTTGTTGCCCAACCCCAGGAGGTTGAGTCGGGAGAGGGGGAGGAAGAGGATGACCCAAAATGTGAGGTTGTGGGGATTCCCTGCTCTCTCAACAGGGAGAAAGTCGCTACCCTTTGGCTGGTGTACCAGATCCCGAAAGGGGTGAAGTGTAGGGTTCTTAACCCTACGAATTGGGCGTGCTCAGCCAAGGAGGGGGAGATAACCATCTTTGAGGGTGCACTGGCTGGCGGTCTTCGCTTGTCGTTTCCTCAACCATTTAGAAAAATTCTGCAGAGGTTACATCTCTCTCCCGAACAACTCGTGCCGAATGCCTGACGGATCATAGCGGGCTACATGATCCTTTGAAAGATCGTCCACGGGAGGGACGTGACGCCAAAGGAATTCTTGTATTGCTATAGGCTGGCCGAGCGTGGGAAGGGCTACTGGTACTTCTCGAGTCGGTCAAAGGGGCTTGATCTGATCAACGAGCTTTCGTCATCACACAAGAACCGGAAGGACCGGTTCTTCTTCATTAACAGAGAGGGCTGGGAGTTCTGCCCCTGGGAAACAAACTTCTCTGCTCGGATCCCCAGGCAATAGGATTACCCAAGTAAGAAGGGTACGTTCTTTTCTCTGAGTCTTCCACTTTTCGTTTGTTTCCATGTGTTGTCCGTTCTAACTTAGGTGTCCTACGGGTGTTAGGTCAAGTTAAGCCCCTTCTGTCCGCAGAGTACGAGGCAGTTGTGGAGAAGGTCCAAGAGTACGAGTTTCGGACTGCCAAGGACCTGGTGACTGTCGAGGAGCTCAAGAGGGTAGGGGCCGAGGCCATACAGCAGTTTAAGGACGAGGACGACTTCCAGGCCTTACTGGAGCCCACCTTTCTCCAGGGCTTCGAATTCGGCAGGAAGAAAGCATCTAAGAAGTATCCTGACTTAGACTTCTTAGATCTGGATCCCTTGATGAAGACCCGCCCACAGTTGATCAGGACACTACAGATCAAGCAGCAGTTGAGGTCGCAGAAGGGGCCCATCAGGAGGTCACTAGGGAAGCCCAAACCGGTAAGACCCGACAGGAGGCCACTGTGGGGGCTCAGACTGAAGAGGCTCAGCATAAAGTTGCTGAGGAGGAAGGAGGACGAACTACCGAGCAGGTTCAGTCGTGAATGTAGTCTTCGCTCCCTTGGATGTTTTGCTTTGCTGGTCATTTTTCTTCTTTCTTTTTTTTTTAAAGGGGTGTTTTGCCCTTGTACTCTTTTTCGTTTCAATGAAAACTTCTTCTCTCGTGGAATACTTTGCTTTCATATGTGGTTGAATGTTGATGTTGGGTACTATCGTTGCGTTCTGTATTTGGCTCTACTCGGTCTTGTGGATAGAGTAAATCTAATGCCATTGCCATTAAGGCTTTCTGGCTCTGCTCTGTCATGTGAACCGAACAGATTCTATGCCATTGGCGTGAAGGCCGCCTAGTTCTACTCGGCATGTGGACCGAGCAGATTCTATGCCATTGCCATAAAGGCCGTCTGGCTCTGCTCGACACGTGGATCGAGCAGATTCTATGCCATTACCATAAAGGCTGTTTGGCTCTGCTCGGCACGTGGACCGAGCAGATTCTATGCCATTACCATAAAAGTCGTCTGGCTCTGCTCGGTGCATGGACCGAGCAGATTCTATATCATTGCCATAAAGGCTGTCTAGCTCTGCTCGGCACGTGGACTGAGCAGATTCTATGTTAACGCCATGCAAGTAGATAATTGTTGAACAGTCGCTTTTATTGATAGTCTGTTGAGTTACAATCAAGGGGCTTTTCAAAAGTAGTACTTTCTCAAGTGTTCTGCGTGCCACGGGTGTGGAAGTTCTTTGCCCTCCTGGTTCTTTAGTCTGTAGGTTCCCTTTCTAGTACTGCCAATCATTTCATGAAGGCCCTCCCAATTGGGCCTGAGCTTTCCTTCCCTCGGGTTTTTGGTAGATTGGTTGACTTTTTTCAAAACCAGATCCCTAGTCGAGAAATCTTTAGGCCGGACTCTAGAATTGTGGTATTGGCACATCTTCTGCTGGTAGGACGCCACTCTCATAGTTGCCGATAGCCTCCTTTCTTTCAATAAATCTAGATCCACATTCATGGCTTTGTTGTTGGCAACAGGGTCGAACTGCATCGTCCTCGGGCTTGAGAGGCCGATCTCTACTGGAATGACAGCTTTGGTGCCAAAGGTAAGTGAGAACGGCGTCTGCCCCAAGGACACTCTCTCTGTCGTTCTGTAGGCCCAAAGGATGTTAAGGAGTTCTTCCGCCCATAGGCCCTTGGCCTTCTCCAACTTCATCTTGAGTATCTTCAAAAGGGATCTATTGGTAACTTTGACTTGGCTGTTGGCTTGAGGACATTTGAGGGAGGAAGCGTGGTGGCTTATGCCCAGGTCCGTGCACAGCTGGTTGAATTGTCTACCCTTAAATTGCTTCCCGTTGTCCATGATGACGACCTTGGGGATTCCGAACCTGCAAATAATATTCTGCAACAAGAACTTCTTCATTTTCTCCTCAGTGATCGTTGGTAGGGCCTTTGCCTCCGCCCACTTTGTGAAGTAGTCGATCGCCACGACCGCGAACTTCCTCTACCCTTTGTCGAGCTGCAACGGTTCCACGATGTCGATCCCCCATTGGGCGGAGGGCCATGGGGTCTGGATTGGGGTTAGCTCTTGAGAGGGCAACCTCGGGATGTTAACGAACCGGTGACACTTGTCACATTTCTTAACGAATTCCTAGGCATCTTTCTCCATGGTAGGCCAATAGTAAGCCGTTCGTAGTATCTTCTTAGCGAGGGACCGACCACCAGAGTGGTTCCCACACACCCCTTCATGGACCTCCCGCATTATGTAGTCTACCTCTTCCTCATTGGTGCAACGGAGCAGCGGCATGGTGTGCCCCTTTTTGTAGAAAACCCTGTCCTGTATGAGGTACATGCTCGAGCGGTACTAAATTCACCTCGCTTCATTCCTATCTTTAGGCAAGGCTCCGCTCTCCAAGAAATTCCTAATCTGGCTCATCCATGAAGACTCGGGCTTGATCTGGTCGACTTTCGGGCTTTGGATGCTCGGTGAATCAAGAATCTCAATTGGAACGTTTGGGTCCGACTCGTTGGATGAGGCAATTCCGGCTAGCCGTTTTGCCTCTTCGCTATGCAATCTCGGGACACGCTTTAGTAGGACCTTTAAGAACCTCTTAGCCAGGCTCTTCTTCATTTGGCAGTATTGCTTCATGTTGTCTTATCTGGCCTCATACTCTCCCTGGACTTGCTCCACCACCAATTGAGAGTTGCTACGCACCACTATTTGTTCGGCCCCTATTCGTCGAGCCATTCTGAGTCCGGCAATGAGGGCTTCGTATTCAGCAATGTTGTTGGTTACAGGGAACTTGAAGTGGAGAGCGTATTCCATCTTGTGACCATTTGGGGTGACGAGGACCACTCCAACACCACTGGAATCGTGAGTGGAAGAACCATCGATGTTCAAGACCTAGTGGCTGTCGGTTAGGTCGACTTCAGGGTGGCAGGGGGTGGGTTAGTGAACTCTGCAATGAAATCCGCAGCAGCCTGCCCTTTAATTGTCGTTCGGGGTCGATAGTGTATGTCGAACTGGCTGAGTTCAACAGACCATTTCACCAAGCGTCCCGACGTCTCTGGCTTGTGTAGAATGCTTTTCAAGGGCTGGTCGGTGAGTACCACGATGGTATGGGCTTGGAAGTAGGGCCACAGGCACCGAGCTGCACTCATCAACGCGAGTGCGATTAGTGTAGTACACTGGCCTTTGGATCCCCCCTTTTTCTCGGACAAGAGCTGAGCTTACTATAGTCGCCGACACTACCAAATAGAGAAACAATTCTTCCCCCGGGATAGTTCGGCAGAGCAGCGGGACTAAGCTCAGATATTGTTTGAGTTGACTGAAGGCTACTTCACATTCCTCATTCCACTCGAACACCTTGCGTAGAATTTTGAAGAACGGAAGGCACTTATCAGTAGAATGGGAGATAAATCTGTTCAGAGCTGCGACACGTCCTGCCAGGCACTGAACATCCTTTGTCGTCCGAGGCGCTTGCATATCAATGATGGCTTGAATCTTTTTTGGGTTCGCCTCAATCCCCCTTTGTGAGACCATAAAGCCTAGGAATTTCCCCGAGGCAACGCCGAAGGCACACTTGGCGGGATTGAGCTTCATTCGGTACTTGCGGAGTGTTTGGAACGTCTCTTCAAGATCCCGCAGGTGATTGGCGGCTTCCTTGCTCTTCACCAACATGTCATCTATGTAAACTTCCACATTACGCCCAATCTGTGATTTGACTATGAGGTTGACCGGCCGTTGGTATGTTACCCTTGCATTCTTTAGTCCGAACAGCATGACATTGTAGCAATAGAACCCCCCGGTCTGTGATGAAGGCTATATGCTTCTAGTCGCGCTCGGCCATCCGAATCTGGTTATAACCTGAAAAAGCATCCATAAAAGTTAGCATTTCATACCCAGCGGTAGAGTTGACAAGGAGGTCGATGGTTGGTAGGGGAAAACTGTCATTTGGGCAGGCTTTGTTCAGGTCGGTAAAGTCAACGCACATTCGTCATTTCCCATTGGACTTCTTTACCATGACGACGTTGGAGAGCCAAATGGGGTAATGCACTTTTCTTATGAACTTCGCCTGCACCAACTTCTCTGCTTCCTCAGCAACTGCATCATTTCTATCCAGCGCAAAGTTCCTTCTCTTCTGCTTGACCAACCTGGCCTTAGGGTCAATTTCAGGTAATGAGCTGCTACTCGCGTGTCAATACCAGACATATCCTCGTGAGACTAGGCGAACACATCAATGTTGTCCCTTAAAAACCTCCACAGTTGTTGCTTCAACTCCTCTGGTGTGGTAGCCCCGATCTTCACTGTTCTGTTCTGCTCCTAGGCCCCGACTGGGACATCTTCCAACTCTTCTGTGGGCTTGCCCCTCCTGACTTCCTCTTCATCCCTTAGCTCAAGCTCTTCGATGACCAAGGTCTCTCTGTTGGGTTCCCCTTTGAGGGAGGCCATGTAGTATTCCCGTGCTTCCTTCTGATCCCCCCTAGCATATCCGACCCTAGAGTTAGTAGGGAATTTGATTCAGAGATTGTACGTGGAAGTGATTGCTTTGAACTGGTTTAAAGCGGTTCGTCCAATAATGGCATCATATGCAGATGGGCAATCCACGACCAAGAAGTGAACCATTTTTATCACACGGTGTGGTTCCTCCCCAAGGGTCACTGATAAGGCGATGAACCTGAGAGGGACCACCTGGTCTCCTGTAAAGCCGACCAGGGGAGAGTTTACTGGCTTCAGCTTTTCTTGGCCGATCTGCATCTACTCGAAAGTTCCCCGGAATAGGATGTCGGCCGAGCTTCCACTGTCGACCAAGATTTTCCAAGTTTTGAAGTTGGAGATCACCGCAGAGATGACCAAAGGGTCATCGTGTGGTTGGTGTAGCTCGGCAGCTTCTTCTTCCGTGAAGGTGATCACGGGGCCTTCGGTCTTTGTTTTCTTGCTGGCCGCCCCGACCAGCATTACTTCCGTTTCGATTTGGATGTCCCAAACGTGCTTCTTCCGTGCTAAAGAGGACTACCCTCCTCCAGCGAATCCTCCTGCAATGACCCTTATTTCTCTAATGGGCTGGGTGGTTGTTTCTATCCGTGCCCAGCTGCGTCGTTCCCCCCGTGTTCGGTCTCGGCCAGCCACATAGCAACTGTGTCTTCCCTGTTTGATCAGATTCACGATCTGTTGCTTCAGGTCAATACAATCTTCCGTGTCATGGCCATGATTGCGCTGGAACCGACAGTATCTCCTCTTATTCCTCATGTTCAAGGGTGTCTTCAGAGGCTCGGGCCATTTCAGGTCTGGGTTGTCCCTGATCTCCATTAACACATCCTTTAACTTTGTCGTGAGCGGGGTGAATGTTCAGTCTAAACTGCAGTAATGCTCACATCTTTCTTCCCCCAGCTCTTAGTCCAGTTACTGGTCCTGCTGGCCTTGGTCTCTGTCGCGCCCAGATTTTTCGCACTCGAGGAATACACACACAAGTGGAAAAAATGATATACTCTCTCGTTAGAACTCACCCTCCTAGAAAAATAAGTGTGACTAGATTTAAATTGAAAAATTGGTTTGAATAACGGGCTTTTGAAAAAGATTTGGAGTCGCCACCTAACTTGATTAAGGTGAGTTAGGTCACCTAAAAACTAAGAATAATCCGAAGACTACACTTAGGGTTTTTGGAAAAGGTTTTTGAAAATATCTCCTCAAGATAGGGTTTTTAAGAAAAACAGGTTGTTTGGCAACCTTTGGAAAATATTTAGCCCCTTTTAGAAAAATAACTCCTTTTTGGTCTTTCGAAAACAGTAATATAGGTTCAGAGGTTGGTTACGTGTAGGGAAGACGCACTAAGCCATCACCCTACCCCGTCCTTTCGGTACCTACATGTCAATCTACCCTAGATTCACCTATGAGAGTCTTCAACTAACTATTGGCTAATCCTATCCACTTTGAAAAACAATGTTTATAAATTGTCATGATGCATGATATGCAAGTACAAGTTAAGAGAATTGAAAAATAGATTTGGAAATAAATTTGAAAAGAATTTGATTTAACAATAGATTTGAAGAGATGGAATTGAAATTGGAAAGTTTGAAAATTGAAAATAAAAATTTGGAAGTAGAAATTTGAAATTGGAATTTTGAAAATAAATTGGAATTTGAGATTTGAAAAATGTGGAGACCGCACCCATGAGGGTGGAATTGAAAGTTTGAAAAGTGTTGTGACTGCACCTATGAAGGTTGCCTACGTATCCCTTTGGGGGAATCAGGTCAGTCGTAGTTCGGACAAGAGTCCGATTGAAAAGAGATTGACTTGAAGAGAGAGATTGGATTGAAAATTGAAAGTAGAAGATTGAGAGATTGAACTTTGAATGGAGGATTGAAAATTGGAATTTGGAATTTTGGAATTGAAAAGATTGAATTTTGATTTGAAAAGATCGAATTTGGAAGAGAGAGATTTAGACTTATTTTGAAAAGACAAAGGTTTAGGAAACCTAGATTTAGGAAAGAGAAGAGACTTAGGAAAGATTTGACTCAGCTTGGAAGATTTAGGAAATTAGGAAGAATTAGATTTAGGAAATGTTCAAATTAGGAAAGTTCCAAATTAGGAAAGTTTCATTTTTGGAAAGTTTCAAATTAGGAAAGTTTTGAATTAGGAAAGTTTGGTTTTAAGAAAGGTTTTGAAATAAGGAAAGTGTTGAGTTTAGAAATGTTTTAAATTAAGAAAGTTTAGTTTAAGAAAGACTTAGAATTTAAAAAGTTTCAAGTTAAGAAGGTTTTGAATTTTGGAAACTTAGAATTTGGAAAGACTTGAAATTTGAAAAGTTTAAGATTTGGAAAGTTCTAGGGTTTGAGTTTTAGAAAATCTTGAGATTAGGAAAGGTTTGAGTTTAGAAAAGGTTTAAAAACTTAGATTTGGAAAGTTGAGATTTGGAAAGGGGATAGAATTAGGAAAAGATTGAATTTTAGAATTTTAGGAAAGATTTTTATGTTCAAGTTTTGAAAACTTAAGGTTTAGGAAAGGAGAAGTTTAGGGAGGAGTTGAATTAGGAAAGAGTTGGATTTTGAAATTTAAAGAAAGATTTAAAGTCTAGGTTTAGGAAACTTATGGTTTAGGAAGGAATTGAATTAAGAAAAGTTTGGATTAGGAAGGAATTGGATTTGGTTTCTAAAAGTAAAGGTTTGATTTTGTTTCCAAAAACGGAAGACTGGATTTGGTTTTCTAAAGGGAAGATAGGATTTGGCAAGGATTTGGAAAGGGAGATTCTAGAAACCCTAGATTTGGAAAATTATAGTTTTGACATAGAAAATAAGTTTTGGAAACATGTATAGTTTTGATGTAAAAAATAAGGGGTTTTGGAAACCTAGGTTTGGGGCAAAGTTTGAAAACCATGTTTTTGGAAAGAAAATTAGAGTTTCCTAATCGTGGGTTCTAGGGCTTGACTTGGGCTCCAAGGAAGGGGTTTTTGAAAAGTGCGTTTTTGGAAACGAAGGTTTTCTAGAAGAGAATCCTAGGGAGGAATTTCTAGGGGAAAGATTTTGAAAAGAAAGTTTTTGAAAAGATTTTTGTAAAGAGTTTTTCTAGGAAGGTTTTTGATTGAAGATTGTTGAAGAGAATTTTTGGAAAGATTTTTGGGGAACGTTTTTAGAAAGTAGATTTTGGGGAGAGGATTTTGGAAAGGAGTTGAAAAAGGGAGTTTTGAAAAATAGATTTTAGGAGGGAGTTTTTGAAAACAATTTTGGAGAGGAAAGTTTTAGGAAAGTATGTTGAAAAAGAGATTTTTAGGAATAGGGATTTTTTGAAAAGAGAGTTTTTAGAAGGTATAAAAACATCTCACTTTCCTAAAGCAATTCTAACCATAAAAGGGCTAGAACCACTTTAGGAAAGCGGTTTTGAAAAATAATAAGATTTGAAAATATGGACCATATTGGTCACTTTTAATGTAACACTTTCCTAAAGCAACCCTAGTCATGGAAAGGCTAGAATCACCCTAGAATTGTGATTTTGAAAACAAGTTTTTGAAAAAGAGATTTTGATGCAATTTTGAAAACAAGTTTGAAAACGAGTTTGAAAACGAATTTTGGAAGATGCAAGACTATGATATGCACAATGCAGTTTTGGGGTCGTGAACATACAAGGCTAAGGCTTCACCACATAACCAAGGGGGCCGGACCCACGTGGTCTCTGGTTAGACTAGAAGAAAGCCCCCGACACAGTGACTCTCCAATAGCCCAATCCTACACATGGACCGGGAGTCCCCTTGTTTCAAGCATGCAAAGAAAGGGGGGGAAAGAGATGGGGGATTAAAATAGAGAAAACCCAAGTGGGTTAGGAGAGAGAAGAGAGAGGGGGGAAGTGCGGAAATTTAAATAGGGAGCCTACCGTATGTCTTGTTTATTTTGCGCGCTGTGCTGTCTTCGGTCTTCGGTCTTCGTCTTGATCTTCACCTTCAGTCTTCAAGAGTTGTCTTCAAGCTTTGGATTGCAGCTCTTCAAGTCTTCAAAGGATGGTTGAAGGCTAGTGTATGAGTGTATGGGGGTGTGTAGGAGTGTATATGAGACTAGGGTTTGTGTATGGTGGCTAGGGTTTGGAGAACCTAAGGAGGCTAGGGTTTAGGGAGTGCTCGAGCTCTGTATATCGAATTATATGATTTTTAGGTTGAATTTGTTGTGGATCCTTTTCAAGTTGAATGAGGCTCTGTATTTATAGAGGTCAGACAACACTGGCGCATGTTGTAGTGGCGCCAGGCCAAAGTTTACACTGGTGCCACTAGGAGTGGCGCTAGGCCATTTTTTGGCTTGGCGCCACTACTAGTGGTGCCAGCCAATTAGGAAATATTTAAGGTCGGCAAGCAACGTATCTTTGACTAGATTTGGGCGCCTGTACTAGTGACTACCATGCAATTTTTAGCCTGACTTCACTAGGAGTGGCTCCGGAAAGTCCGGGAATAATTTGAAGGAGCTGGGAATGACCCGGAAGGCCGGAAAGGAGCAGGAACACTTAAAATAGTGTCCTGGAGGTATTTGACCTGAGAAATAAGGATAAGATGTGTCGAAAGGGTTGACCGGGCCTTTAGGGGCAAAACGGTCAATCGGACCGGGAAACTGTCGGGACGAACTCGGACTGTCCCGGAAGAGGACTTGGGATCTGGAAACATTATTTAGAATGTTTCTAGAGGTTTTCGGTTTGATTTCCAGAGCCGGCGTGGTCGGAAAAGGTGACCGGCCCACCAGGGGCAAAACGGTCATTTCGCACCGGGTTGGCCGGAACTGACTTGGAAAGATCCAGAAAGGTAAAAGGAGGTTGAGAACACTATAAAAAGTAGTCTCAGGAGGTTACTAGTTTGATCCCCAGAGCCGGAGTGGTTCCCGGGGCGTTCGGATGCCTAGAGGCAAAATGGTCATCTTGACCGGAAAGTCTCGGAAAAGGTCCAAAGGACAGTTTGGTCATTTTTCACCAAAGTGGGCTAACAGACACCGGTGTTGACCTGGGTTTTGAGTGTTTCCGCCACTCTAACGGCGGTCGTCGTGACACAGGGGTTTGTTGGCAATTCCCTATATCGACCTACTTGTGAGTATTTTCGCTACTCTAACGGTTTTGTGAGTAGTTTCGCTACTCGGACCGTCTCGAGGAATAAACTGTCTCGAGAGAGGGATTGGAAAGGGGTCTTACCATCTCCGAGGAGACGTGCCTGGATTGGAACCGTCTCAAGAAATAAACTGTCTCGAGAGAGGGATTGGAAAGGGGTCTTATCGTCTCCGAAGAGACGCGCCCGGATTGGAACCGTCTCGAGGAATAAACTGTCTCGAGAGAGGGATTGGAAAGGGGTCTTATCGTCTCCGAAGAGACGCGCCTGGATTGGAACCATCTCGAGGAATAAACTGTCTCAAGAGAGGGATTGAAAAAGGGTCTTATCGTCTCCGAAGAGACGCGCCTGGATTGAAACCGTCTCAAGGAATAAACTGTCTCGAGAGTGGGATTGGAAAGGGGTCTTACTGTCTCCGAAGAGACGTGCCTGGAGTGGAACCGTCTCGAGGAATAAACTGTCTTGAGAGTGGGATTGGAAAGGGGTCTTACCGTCTCCGAAGAGACGTGCCTGGAGTGGAACCGTCTCGAGGAATAAACTGTCTCGAGAGTGGGATTGGAATCGGAAAGGAAAGGACAATGCCCCTAAGGGCATTTTGGTCATTTTGCCTTTATTTGGGCCTGACAGGCCCTCGAAGCGATGGACAGACGAGATTTGGACCTAGAGAATTGGTTTCGATAGGAATATGCCCACAATGACTTGAAAACAAGTCTGGACGGAGTGAAGACTGTCGAGCGGTCAAAAATGGGATGCTTACAGTCTCCCTTTCCTCGTTCGGGCTACCACCCGACCTCTTCTTTTCTGCGCGCAAACCGCTCCCTTCGTCATTGTCTCACCTGGCGCTCATGGCATCTTCGGCATTCATGTGCTTCTGAGCTCGAAGCATCAATTCAGCCATGTCTTGGGGCAGCCTCTTCAATAAGGAAAAAAGGAGTTTCCCACTTCTTAAGCCACTCATGAATGCCGTGACGGCCACCTTATCGTCTACATCGTCCACGACCAAAGTCTCCTGGTTGAACCTCCCCACATACTCCCACAGCGTCTCCTCCTTCTTCTGCCTCAAATTCAACAGGCATGCTGCAGGCCTCCTTTGCCTCTGGGCCCTAATGTAGTGGCTCACAAAGAACTTGCTGAGTTCTTTGAAGGTGGAGACTGTCGCCGGTTTGATTTTGTTGAACCAGGTTCATGCCAAACCCTTCAACGTGACTGGGAAAGCTCTGCACATTATCTCATCCGGCATTGCCTACAAGTGCATGAGCGCCCTGAATGTCTTCAAGTGGTCCACTTGGTTTTTGGATCCATCAAATGTGTCCAAAGTCGGCATTTTGAACTTCGGGGGGAGTGGGTAGTCCATCACCTTCTGTGTGAACGGTGAAGCTGTTCGGCCAATGAGGGCATCCACGGTGTTTGGAGCCTTGGCCTCCACAGCGGCCAAAACTCCTGCCATCTGGGCTTGCATAGCCCTCAGTTGTTCGTCCCATGCGTGGGAACTCTCCGGTTTGTCGCCTACCATCTCGGTTCTCGACGGGATGGCATGGCTGGTTTGTGCTTCCTCGACGTGGGGCTCACGGCGGAGAAGAGGGTCCTCAACCCGCCCTCCATTGCCATTCTCGTTGCCACTGGGGTGAATGGAAGGCTCCTTGTAAACCTCCTGTTCCTCTTGTCCCGCCGCCGACAGATTGGGCGGCTGTGGAATCCCCTCAGATGGGGCTGGGACTCGTTAAAGTAGCTCTGCGTTTTGGCAGGTCAGCTGTTGCATGCTGGCCATCATGTCCGCCACCGTCTTCTCCAAGGCGGCTATCTTCTCAACACTTGAATTTGCCATCGAACTTCCTTCTGGGTGAGTGCTAATTCTAGACCTAGTCAAGACCATGAAAAGCCATGAGAATAGTCGATTCCCACAGACGGCGCCAGCTGATGATGCAGCAAAATCGTGGTATCTTGCCCCCAGGTCCAAGACAAGTTCTTTGCCGGCTGGTCGGTGATCTCCTACACTAAGCTCATCTGTGTGGTGGCAGTCAAAGGCCCTCTGGTGTTCAAGTTAGATTCAAGGGGATAAAGTTGATAGAGAGAATAGACTTAGGGTTTTCTGGTTTGCATATGTTAGCGTACCTGGAGAAGTTGGCCCTTTTGCCTTGTATGTCTGAATGGCAGTAGTAAGGGGCTTCTCCACCTGGTGGCCTCTTATTGGAGGGTCAGAGCTGTGACAGGGTACTCGAGAGGGTCTTTTCTGCACTCCAGGGTGGCATGTGTCAGAACGGTGTCAGAGGCATGGCGATTATTGCTTGTACATGCTACACCCACGCCCACGCCCACGCCCCTATTATATGCCAGGATGTCCAGTGTCAGGTGTGGGACCTATTGACGTGGTCGAGGGGCCAACCAGAGTGGGGTATCTTTCCGAGCGTCCAGTCTGCTTGGGAGAGGCAAGGGCGAACCGTTGGGGGACCTGGTCAGGTGACGGCCAGATGACATGGGAAGACGTGGTCTGGTCGGTGCCGGTCGACAGATAATGCGATCCTCGATCTGGTCGGGAAACCATCATCACCAATATGTATTATGGATATGATTTTATTTTCAATAAGAAGGTTCTTTTATTTTTTTATTCATGATCAACCAAATTCTTATAATCTATACCAAAATCTGGCTTGAGCCTGTGATGAAGCTAATCACAAGTCTGTAATGGCTTTTGTTGTAGAATAATTGAGAGCTTTAAAACGTGTTAAGGGGAGTTCAAATATTTAACAAAGTTTCAAATTATAGTTAAGCTTGCCTTGTTTATTGTATGAGTGGCTCTCCAATGAGTTTTCGACTGAGTCATTGTAAAATGAGCTTAAGTAATCTAATTTCTTATTTTAAAGCCATACTAATTTCTTTATTTTAGAGCCTTACTAGAGCTATGTGTGGATCAAATATTTAGTTATGAAAAAAGAAAGAGAAATATGAGAGAAAAGAGAATAAAAATACTATTAGTAAATTCGAATTCCAAACACAACATAAAAAAATTACTAGACTAGCTTGATTGAATAAATATGTATTACTTGTGTTGAATTAAATGCTTTTAGTTCCCCAAAACCCCCTCCCCTCCCTCATCTCTCTAAGTTTGGCTTAGTAGAGCTGTAATGGTGTAGTAATACAAATACTAACATGCTTGCATGGACATCATGGTTATGCTCTTGGAAAATATAATAAGCTCAAAATAAAATAAAGGACATGCATGGTTGGGGGTATAAGTTTTAAAGTTGATGGGAGGATGATGACAAGGGACACCATTAAGAAGGAAAGCTTATTAAGTTTTTCTATATACTTCAATGGTGCATTTGTAACCCTTACATATTCCACATGAAACCTAATTATATTATTTATTTTATAGATTTGATTACCCTCATAATTTTAGAATGATGCGAAAGGAATCTATAGTAGAATATTAAGGAAGTGGTAGGATTTTTTATATTTGTCCCTTAAAAAAGACCATGTGTTTGTTAGATGTAAATTTTTTGTCTATTTTTCAAGCATAAGTTAATAGAATGTTGACATTGTAGTAAATCAGAAGTGTGTGGGCTCAATTGTTACAAATAAAAATAAAGGTCCTAATATAAGATTTGGTGTCAATATAAGGGTGCAAAATATAATTAACTCTTCTTTTTTTAATAGCAAAGTTAAATTTCTTGTGCTTGGCTAAGATGAGGTATTTATATAATACAAACAACACTTATAGATGGGATTAAAGAAATTTGGGCAAGGAAACAAAAACAAAGGACAATTCAATTCAAACTTCATAAATCTATATCACATTACAATACAGTAGTTCCTTTTTCATTCCTTTCTTCTACTTTTGAACCAACAATAATGAATGACACTCATTCGATAACCCTAATCTGAATAAAAGTGGGATTCGATCTAACGTCTCTACTGCACCAAAATTGACTTTTCCAACTAAACTAACAGGCATGTTTTACAATCTAACAATTACCGACTCAAGAAGGAATAGATTATGGCAAATGAGCTTAATTAGTCTGACGATCACGGATGGTACTGAGGCTGGTATCACATTCCTGTCCTATATATGCGCTATATTTGATTGACATTTGATCCATCAACATGAATACCTTCTTATCTCTCGAATATAATTGTTAATGCAATGGTAGTTGGTTTTGTTGGATTAGGTCCCTAGGCATTCAATAATACTCACTAAAAATTAAGAATAACAAAGAGTAATAATACAAGCACAATATTACTCTTATATGGTGTTGTTATTTATTAATATCATTACTATTATCTTAACACCATAATGCAACAATTCATTACTATTATCTTAACACTATAATGCAATAATGCTTAGATGGATGAGAGAGAGAGAGAGAGAGAGGATGTAACTGTAGTTGGTAGTAACGGCCAGGGTTTGAAAAAATGCAACTCACTATAAGGTGCAAGACAAAAACAAATCTGAAAATAAATATATTGATGGACCCATAGCACAGTTTTCAAATTTCAGTATCAACCATAACAATCATAGAAAGAAGATGCCTTCTTGAATATATTACTGGAAAATTTCTTCTGGGCCCAACCTATTGTCTTTCTCTCTCAGCTTTTTTATCTTTTATTCCCCTTCATTTTTAAAAGGTCAAGGAAAGAAGAAAATAAAACAGTATATATAACTATTTAAGCTGCCAGATGTACCAGCTATCTAATTCCATCCACTAAATCTTCATAGGAAGCAATTGGGCGGATAAGAATCTTGTGTTTGACAAATTGTTCTTCCTCCCTTAATCTTTAGCAGCTTTCTTTCCTACTTTTAGTCTTTTTGTATCGATTTGTTAAAAAGATCATTAACACTTGGTTTGGTTTTAGAATATGTTCAGAGAAAACAAAAAATAAAAATAAAATATAATGAATATGAAGGTAATTAAATTCTTTACTTTTGTTTGGTTGAACTAAAATAATAAGTAAAAATTAAAAAGAAATTTAAAAAATTCAATTTTTTTATATTATAAAATAATGAATAAGAATAAGTAATCAACTTCTTTTTCCTCTACCTCAACAAATCTTAGATTCAAACATAATACGAGCTGTATAAAATAATCACACTGGAATATAGTTTATCACTAGGGAATATATAAAATAATCATACTAGAATAGTGTTTTCAATTTGTTTCTCTATGTACCAATTGTACATAATATACGTACATTGGCATATTAGGCAACCTTTAATTTATCAATGTAACATTGTTTCTGTATCATACCTGAAAATTCATTAACAGATTGCTAATAATTTACAGTATTCTAGACCTCTCAACTAACTAGACTTTTCATTGAACAAAAAAAAAAAAACTTAATTTGACCTCCATATTTTGCTGCAAAAGATTATGGAATTTATCTTCAGGTTATTCTTTCCTGAATGTCCTGAAGTTTCAAACTGACTATAATTTCCTTGTTAGAAATATTAAGTTATATCATAATCCTAACCAACAATGTGAAGGAATGTCTGACTTCTCCATGATTATTGTATAAAACATTTCATTTAGCACAAGTTTTGGACTTTCTTCTTAGTGATTTTCCAATAAGGACTTGGTAGAATAATCTCAAGCCAGTGGATAGGGACATGAATAATGTGTGTGTGTGTGTGTGTGTGTGTGTGTGTGTGTGTGTGTGTGTGTGTGTGTGTGAGAGAGAGAGAGAGAGAGAGAGAGAGAGAGAGAGACAGAATAAAATTCAACAAAAGAATAAACATGAATTAGTACTTTCTTCAAAAAAAGAAACGAAAAGAAAATTACTCATACCTACCTTTCCCAGTTAAACAAAAGGAACCATGGTGGTTGGGAGGCAAATTGTACAATTAATAAGCACCAAGTGGATGTGGGGTTGGTGATTTAGAATTATTAGCCGACACAATCAAATGAAATGTGGCCTAAAACAGCCTTTGAATTGAAGGGTAATGACATGGGTTTTGTTAAGAACTTAACAGCCTTTGAATACAAGCAATTAGCAGAACTCAATAAAACATTCTCATTTTCTTTTTCTTTTTGTCTAAATTGATTGCCACTTCATCTCAATAATTGTTATTCATGAGTTCAAATGAAGAGAGGTTATAGCTTATGGCTTAGGATGGTAATTTTAGACAAATTCTGTCTCACTCTCTCTCAAATACAAAGTCACACAGAAGCACGTGCACACACATTATATCTAACCATATCATTACACACACCCTCCCCAAATATGAATGAATGATGTTCTTGTTGGGCCAAAAAACAAAAAAGAGGATTAAATCTTCTTATAGTTAATCTTATTTACGAACATGTATACCAATTTTTGTCTTAAATTCACATGGAAATCTTTATTAAGGTGATTCGCCGATTAAAAAAAATGGGGAATAAATGGGCCATCTTAGAAAACTTTTGAAAACTTTTTTCTTTTTTTTTTTTTCCTCTTTCCTTCTCTCTCCTGAAAAAGTCGAGAGTAAAAGAAGAATAATAAAGTAAGGGTAAAAACAAAGAGAGGAAACATGTGGCCACAATCCTCTTTATTAACAGTGCATACAGGCCCTGGACTTCTGGACAGGATTCTTTTGCTCAAAACCCTTATTAATTACCTCACAACCACCTTTACAAAAGGACCTCCCTAATGAGTCTCATAAAAGTTATGCCACCAAATAATTTATTGATCCTATCATGTTTTAGTTTGAACACAGATTTTGTGTTCACTTTCTTTTTTCAAAAATTTTGAAAACCAGTTTTAGATTGGTGAAAACAAAAAAATAAAATAAAATAGTTGTTCACAATGTTTTATTTTAGAAGAGAAGGATTAGCTTAGTGAAAACAGCTCTTTCACACATACTTTCGATTATGGGTTTAACTCACCTCACAAACTCTCTAAAATCTTTTAACTTTATACCTGATGTTCTGCCAAGGCCAAAAATAAAAATTATTTTATTTCATTTTTTAAGGAATTTTGAAAATAAAAAACAACAACACAAACTATTATCAAAGCTTTTTTTTTTTTTTTTTGTCCTTTTGTATAAAACTCATGTTACTAAATTGATTTTCATACGCTTCATCACATGGTCGATGATAGATTTGATCTCAAATATATTATATGGCTACTGGAGTAAATGCAGGTAAAACTGTAAACATGACAAGAGAATGTCTAACATTAGTCGTCACTAATCCAACATTTATTTATGACAAACCAAAAAAAATTAAAGAAAACTTTATTTCTGTGGAGCTTGCCATGCACAACACAATAGGACAGTCTATTTTTTTTTTTGGATAAGTAGGACTCAAATATAGTACATTTACGGACATAACTTGTCTATATCACAGACATTCGTATCTGACAGGGTACAACCAGCCTATTAAATTCTACAAAGTACACCTGATTTCAAGCAGAAATTTCGTAGCATGCTTCTTCAATTTTTGGGTAATTTCCAATGTAATGACAAAATCCAATTGTTTGGGGTAATTTCCAATATAAAGACATATTTTGTTTTCATTGACCGCATTACTCATTTTTTATTTTTTTTACCATTGTGTTAAAAGTTTGCAAGTACAAAAATAACCATTGTTTTAAGCCATTTTATGAGCTCTCGTCCAATCTCACAACATGAAGGACAAATGGAGTGGATATTCAATCTCTTCCCCATTTATTAAACTTCAAATGAAATAGCAGCACATGATGATTCATGGTGGTGATCATTAATTCTCTCAAATGTATTAGCAAATCTATTAGATTCTATCCAAAAACATTCACACAAAAACAATTATTCAGCCATATGCAAACAAAGTTTGTATTGACTATTTTTTTTTTCCCTTTTTGTTTTTACCCTTACTTCATGTTTTTTCTTTCTTTGTTTTTTTTTTTGAGCCTCTCATGGTAGGAATACACTAACGCTCCATTTAAAACTCGAATTTTAAATTAAAAGAAAAAAAATAAAATAAAATAAACAAAATGAAAGAGTAATTTTATTCTATTTTCTATCACGTTTTCTTTTTTTTTACTTTTTCAACAAAAAATTTAAATTCTAAACGAAGCATAAATGATTATAAAACAACAAAGGATCTACTAGGAAGTTTTTTCCCTAAAAGAATAACCCAAAATTTACTATAACAAGCTCATAATCATTCTTTGTTCTTCTTTTCCCTTTTTTCTTTATTGAATGATAAATTATTTCACTTCCTTTCTCTATCAAGAAAAAGGTGAAAGTTTCATACTACTGACTATTGCAATTATAAGAGCATTAAAAAATGAGAAGTGGGAGCATTGTCAATTTATAAACAAGCTAAAAATTAAGTGACATTCATTTTAAAAGGAAGGGTGATGCTCATTTACCCAAACACATACAATGTTTTTTAAAGCAACTTACATGGACAAATTAGGGCTAACAACTAAACAAATGCAAACTCTACACTGCTCAAGCATGCTTGGCTCATTTAATTACTAGGGGAGGCCCACGAATTGAGCTCATGCTTGGATCGTTTATCAAACGAACAAACACAAGTTTAGCCCCCTTATTTTGGAGCATCTCATTCATTTGTAATCATAGAAAGATAAATTGAATATATCGAGGACAAATTTAGCCAGTCCCCTGTCAAAGTCTTCTCAAGTTTAGCTCAATTGTCTAAACAATTTACCCTAATGTAAAACTAATATCCTAGATTAGAAAGAGCCCAACTCACGAAGAGTGAAATATCAAAATTAAAAGCGTTCAAATGCAACTAAGAAAACATAATGTACAGATCTTATGCAATTCAACCCAATACATACAGTGTTTTATAATATAAGCATTATAAATATATATATATATATATATATATGTACAGTGTCAGGAATTTTAATGTTGGCATATTCCGGTGTATTGCATTTTACTCATTGTAATACAAGTCTTTAGCACAAACATGATACGAAAATCTAAGGAGAAGCTATATCAAAAATTCATAAAAATTGCAATTTTTTAAACTTCTAATAATATAAATAAGAGGAGTGCATGGAGCTAGTTTGGAGCATCCCTGCATATTCAAAATATCTTAGAGATAAAAGGAGAGCTACGTAAAATTGAGCAAAATTGTTTCTATTTCATGTGAAAACTGTTGTGGATCCAGACTAATGCTCCGAGGTTTGCAACGGTGATCTGAAGATTCAACACTCAATCATGCGTTGAAAAACTTTGTTGAACGACTGATGTGTGACTATAGTAACCCACCCAGAGTTCATTGTTGCAACACCTAGAGGCGCCGACATGCTATAGGGTTGACTTTGTAAGTGCGAATTTGTATTCGTTCTTTTTAGTACGTTAATTGACTGACCTAGGCTCCTATGATTTTTCTGCTTGGGTTTTTCACGTAAAAAATGTTTGCTATATTTAATTAGTTTATTTTCATATATTTTGGTTTTGACATAATTACTACATGCACGTAGCAAAAAAATTAGATTACAACAAATCCAAACAACCCTTCGGGACTAATTTTGAAAATTTGTGCCCCAAAGAATTTTTCAATCCCATGTATTTATGTTTTACATCATAGGCATTATTACTATAATTACAATTTACACCATTGCACTTTACACCAAATTTCAATTCAAAACTTTCATTTTATTCTAATAATAAAGCTCTTACATTTCTAATTTGTTGCAATGTCAATTAAACCTCATAGAAAGTCCCTATTTGACTCGTGCAATACACATAAGCCTTTGGGTGAGAAATGACTAAATTTTACCTATTTATCTCTTAAACAAGACCACATACTAGTCACGTGCAAATTTTTCATCTTTTTCCCATATAAAAGTTAGTAAAAAGTTAATAAATAAAAATAAAGGTCCTTAACCAAGATTTAATATAATATGCAAACTTGCAAAGAGTAATTAATCTATAAATTTATAAGATATAGGATATATGTTTCATAACCTGGTGAGCTAAGCTAAGTTTTGCTCAAGATTGAATTGTTTACAAAATGAAAGAACACGAAGTAGTTTGTTAATGAGCCAAATGCGAGCTTTTCATGAGCAGCTCAATTTATTAGTATGGGCAAAGAACCCTTTGCTATCTCGGTTATGCCTTCGGATGCTCTAGAAAAGTCAGAAAAATAGAGCACTCTTATTAGAGTGGACTTACTACTTAAATGCTTTCAATAGTTATCTATTCCGAATTTGTCTACCCAATATTTATCATGGGCACGAAAACTAGTACACTAGAGGTGCGTCCTTTCAAGTTCTAGGTCCTCTCGTACTAAGAAAAAATTCTCTAAAAACTAAGCTATACAAAAAGAAAAGATCAAAAAAAATAAAAAGATGTTGATTTTTTTTGAATTTTCGTTTATTTGAGACAACTAGTATGAGTTAGGGATACAAGCTAATCATTTGCTGGATTTAACCCTTTAATCATTGTTATTAGATTCCATTCTATAAGAATAAAAAACAATGTCATAATCCACATCTAAATCTCATGAACCATGCTTCTTTTGTAGAATTACTATAACAGATATATCCATCCAATGTTTGACCCTAATAATCATTTTTGCTCTCAAAAGAATCTCAAGTAAATTTCATGTATTGTGCTTGTTTCCATTCCTTTAAATCATTCCCTTGTGGTCACCAAACACAAACTGTCCCACCACACCAAAAAGTAGAATTTACTTCACTTCTCAGCAGAATCGTATGGCCGTGTGGTGGAGCCTACATATCATAAAACTGCCTTGACACACTTCCAATGTGGAGTACAGACACCTTACATGTATCTGCCAGAACCTTTTCTTGGATCACAAAACATACCTATATATATATATACAGGTATATATACAAAAGCTTTAGGTGTTGTATTGCTAAAGCATCAAAATCACTGTACTCTTTAATGAAGTGGAAACGTACCCACTGGGGCCGCCATTTCTTCAAACTCCTTTACTCCACAGAAGAGGGCTCAAATACATGCCTGAGAATGTCTCTGACAATTTCTATAATATCCTCTTCTTTGCATGAGGTTACAAACTTCACTGCAAAACAACAAGAGATCTCTAATTACTACAACCAATTAGGCATCTGGGGGTGGGGGGGACCATCCACATGTCACTAAAAGAACTGGAAGGCTAACATTCAATTATGTAGTTTGCTTCTTGATAGGAAGACTTGGACCATCATTGATATCATTTTCTTGACATTTTCAATGACCATATTTTAATAAGTACATGTACTTTAAAAAGGCGTAATATTCATATCCGATATGGTTTTAGATATAACATTCCTTGAATGCTCACATGTATGTCCAAACGTATCGTATTATTTTTTTAATTTTTTAAAATTAAATATATTTTAGATACTTAAAGCACACACGTCTATCACAAAGACATACAAAGTACATTGTAATTTAATAAAAATCACTTGAAATCTAATTATAAAATATAACTAATATTTTATATCTAATTTGACGTCAAGCTATGAAATATATAGTTTTTAATTTTAACTAGTTTTATAATGTATTTTTTTATTATTTTTTACTAAAATATTTTATATATTACGTATACAAAATATATATAATTTTAGTGTTCCTGCCAAATCATGTCCTATATTTTCAGGAAATTACAGTATTAGCATGTTCATGACCCTTTTCATGCTTTCTAGACAATATTAAATTAATACCACCAATAAAAAATTCAATATGGCGTTTATTTTGATGAACAGTATGCTTTATGCAGTTGACATAGTATCTACTTGAGTGAGACCCACCAAGACTTTGTATAACTGAGAATTAAGATGTAAAACTTTGTTTCAGGAGACAAAGGAACATGAGAGAGGACTCGCATGTGGCCTACTGTATACAAAAGGTTAAAAGCCCTAAAGCGGGTATGCATTGGCCAGTGAATTTATGTATCTCTTGTGACTGCTAGTTAGCTTCACCTTTAGTCCATTATATCTAAAAAAAAATTCAGGGTGGTCCATGCGTAACCCTCACAATGAAAAGACCATAACATTTTTCTTCAAACATAATCACCTATCCTATACTCCAACATTTTTCCATACATTATATATCATTACAGACAGTGTATAAAGTCCTTTGATCCCACCCCACGTTGGTCATCTTGTAAGCAAATGGTAACTGGACCCTTGTGGGAAGCTTCAGCTGAGGACACAAATGAAATTGCAGAAGTCAAAGCTCCAAAGGTAGAGAGAGAGAGAGAGAGAGAGAGAGAGGGCGTTTGGTGAAGCCATTGATGACAAAGAAAATGATAAGAGAACAGGAAGGACCCAAGTATATTAAGTAGGTAGAGAGAATTATATATAAAACAAGAACATCATTTCTCGTTTGAGGGCTTGGGATACCAAATGCAGGAAATGGTGGGTCGAAATGGGACACCACCCTCCCATACATCATAGTGATCCATTAATCGTCGTCAGAGTCAGCAGTTGTTCAGTAGATGCTTTTCTGATAAGGATGACTACGCATACAATACAGCCTGTGTGAGAGAGAGAGAGAGAGAGAGAGAGAGAGAGAGAGAGAGAGAGAGAGATAGAGAGAATACAACTAGCTAGCCCAAGTAACCCAGCACTGTCCCAGGTTCCCTAGCTCAAGAATCAGACTAGCATTCACACGTGGTTTGAGACGTTTATTAGTCCTCTTGACTCGCAACCAATCATAACTCATGAATGCCTCGATGAATTACGACCACCAGCTGGTGAAGGCTACAGGGCCCCCTGTCCATAAAATTCCAAAATGTGTGCCGTCCCAGCTCATAAATCAAAGCACTGAGTGAGAGAGAGAGACCCCCAGAACCAAGGTTATTAGTGAGTGGTCCATGTACACATCTTCAATCACATTCAACTTTAGCTAATAGCAGAAAAACTAGTCCTCTCTTCATTTAACTACAAAGCTAATTTATATTGAATTGGAATGGAAGGGCATTTATGAATGCCCCTCAAGAGAAAAAGCCGATCTGTATAAAGGTTGGTATGCCTCTTTCTTCCTTCTCTCTCATTCTACTACTTAATTCCTATTTCCAAGCAAAGGTTCAATGAATTAACAAAGTATGCTACTATTTCCCTAGCATTACACCTAGCCTGCCTTAATCCATTCAATGTGACCCATCAACTAAATATTAAGTTCTTCCTATGTGTTTATTTTTTCCTTTTCACATAAATTGATGTGTTAACATTCAATAGATGGGAAACAAAAAAACAAAAAAACAAAAAAAACTCAATAGAGGACGGACCCACTCTCATCCAATAGAAATACAAAAAAAAAAAAAAAAAAAAAAAACTGCACACCACCCACTCATCAATTGAGATTTGTGACAACCACCGTAAGTATGGAGCCTTAAGTTCGATTCCTTTTCATATTCTCTTGTGGTCCATCACAATTTATACAATGTATAAAGTTTATATAATTCGTATGAACCTACACAAATTCAAAAAGGCAATTAATTAAAAGTCTAAACACCCTGCAGAAAAAAAGAAAAAAAAAAGGTCTGGATTTGTGTATCAAATCAATGTCCAAGAAGAAGGGGAAAAGAATAAATTACTACTAAGTATGGGTGCAGGAAGCTATCTTATACTATGGCATGAGATTGTGCTAAGGGACTATAAAGGGTAGAATGAGTTTTCAGAACGGTTTTACGCATATGGAGTTGTGCAACGGACATAAAGAATCACGACTCTAATTTCCGCTACTGCCATACTATTTAAACCATTGAAGGGATTCCTATTCTTCTGCTTCTGCAATTTCTGTAGTTTTCGCGGCTGCTTCTCAAAGCTCATGCTCTACTTGGGAGCAGTCTTTCACGCTTTCGAAGGCTACCCTTGTCGTTCACTCAACCAAGAGGTCTCGGGGTAAAGGGCCTAGCAAGGACTTTGAAAAGTTTTACCCAGATTGGTACCAGGGGTGAAATAAATTACATAACTCCGTACAATAGAACCTACAGTGATGTGCTTGTGCTGGGACCACTGATAAGAGGATCTGATATGGCCGGTGGTCAACCATCAATAGGTTGCTAGGAAAAGATGATGATCGGGTTGACAAGGCAATAGTGATCGAACCTATGGTTTCAACTTCATCCGTACACGTGTCAACTGCTAAAAAGATTGGGACCGGCAAAATTCACTCATCAGGACAAATACAGAAGCCCTTCTTCTGCTAGTGATCCACAACCTGTTCAAAAGAGCCCTTTTTACCCAGACCAATGTGGAATGGATTAGTGGGCTCAATGTGGCTCAGGTTTGGAAGAAGCCCAAAATCAACTGGAACTGGGTCTGAATCCCAGACAACTGTGGTTGACCTGGTTCAAGATGGGCTTAGATCACTCACCTATAGTTGCGGATGCAGAGCCCCACCCTGTTAAAACCAAGAGAAAAGAGCTTTTCAGATGGAGTTGTAGTCGACTTGGAGGACCCAGAAACAGGCTGAAAACCTCAAACAGAAGCTTCTTTTTCTTTTCTTTTTTTTTTCCCCCGGTAGAATGCTCCTTGTAAGAGCTACTCCATCACTGAAATAAAGGAGGTTCAAAAGGCCATAAAATTCATCTGGAAGAGGGAAAAATCATTGAAATGAGACAGATACAGAATTCTATCATACAACCACCATTCAGAGAAGGCAGAAATAAGTTCATCAAACTTATGTGTGCCAACGGAACTTGTGCTGAAAACCCCTTCTTCAATTACTGTGTACTTTAAATGGTTCTTCATTTACTGGATACCTCAAAAGGCTATTCCAGTCAAGGAGTCGAAAATATTACACCACAGTAACGAGGCTCATAAATTCATAATGCCTATTCTTACACGCTAGACTTATGAAGCCTATTGATCAGTAGGTAAAAGCTGCCGCTTTTGGCTGGGATGGCCTATCAGGTCTTCTATGAGGAAGAAGTTGTTATCGCAGTCCAAAAGTTTTTTTTTTTTTTTTTTTTCAGTCTAATTTTCTTCTAAAGAAGCTCAACAATACAGACGTCGCATTGGTGCTTAAAGTTTAAAATGTAGAAAAGTGAGCTAATCAAGCTAGGCCCATCACTTGTGCAACTCCTATTTCAAAATCATCTCCTATCAGCTTGTGCAACTCCTTTTCCAAACTCATCTCAATTTTATGGCGAGTAGAACAAAAACTACAATAGCCTCCCTCATATCTCAGGCTCAAAGTGCTTGTTCTGTTGGGAAGTCAAACACAAGATAACATTGGAGTTGGCTCGAGAGGCTCTGCATTTTTCTCTGAAGACAAAGAAAGTGTCAATCCTTGTTTTTCTCTAGCTGGATATGAACAAAGTCAGCGATAGGCTCCCTTCAGGATATAATGCTTAAGTTTAGCTTCTGTGAACAATGGGTGAAAGTTATCATGCAGTGCCTCTCCACAGTAAAATATAAAATTATTCTGGATAGCCAAAAGAAGGAAGCATTTCACCCTCAAACGGTTTTAAGGCAAAGGGTGCCCTTATCACATAACTACCTTGCCTTCAGAAACTATATTTTTGGTCATTAACAAAGCTCTATCAGGTGGATCCCTATTAGGACTGATGACTCCATAATTTTTGGGAAAGCTTCTAAACAGAAATGTCAGGCTTGGCTTGCAAACCTAATAGGTCGTCTAATTAAGAGGGAAAATCCATCAACAGCCTTTTATGCCACTTGTTATGTCCTTATGGATACAAAATTATATTCAATTCCAAGCTACACCAGCATGTGAAATGTGAGGTGTATGCATTTAATACTCTATCTTCACAGGCACATCTCACAGTACATAGTACTATATCTCTTGAGACAATCAGCCATAAAACCTATCTAAAATCACATATTTCCCATCCAAGCTTAAGCCTGCTTAAGCAATGAACAAGCCTATATGTAAAGCTCAAGTTCAGACTGTTTATTGCACAACAAGCTTGAGCGCTTAAGCCAAACCCTATTCTTAAGCCAAACTCGGGGCATGGTTTGGTTGCAGCCATATGAACAAAATACAATGACATTAGAGTGACTACCATCACCAAAACTTATATCACATTCCCAGTCATACCTGCAACACCATCATCGCCTCTTTGGTTGTTGGCATAACCAACTTACCATCACAACTAACAACTGATGCTCCATCACCGAACTTTCACTATAACAAGAATGCTATTTCAAAACAGCTCCCGGGGGGGGGGGGGGGGGGGGTGTGGGTGGGGAGGGGTGGGGAAAGCAAGGTCAAAGTAGAAAGTGAAACATAGAAAGTCTTGAAGTAAATGAATTTATTGCTTGAAATTTAGTATATTCACCAAAAATGTTCACTTTCTCCTTCACATGAAAGAAGACAAATTGTCTTTCTTAAAAGCATTCCTAAAGCCTAACTGCATAAGGTCAACAATGTAATACAAGCAAGCAAAAGCTGTCCAAATATGCAAACCAGGATGAAGTAGATGGTCAATACCTAAGAAGCACGGACACAGACACACGACATGCACACAATACAACACAGACATTTCGACGTGACAATTTTGAAAAATGCAAGATATGACACAGCTGGGACACCGGAAAATATACATTTTATATATTTTTATATGTCATTCATATAGACGTTTTACTAAAATATAATGAAAAAATTACAAGATAACACCAATTATGATTAAAAACCTTGTATTCCATAACTTAAATGTCAAATTAGATTTAAATCCACATTGGTTTTATTTTACAATTGGATCCTAATTATTTTTTGTCAAACACACAACATGTTTCACATGTATTTAACCAATGGACATGTCCTATATGCATCAGAATCGTGTCTGGGTCTTAAAAAACATAAAAACAATAGGACACGTTTGACCTTTGAACTCCTATCTGACATGTATCTGAGGAGCGTCGGACAAGTGTCGTGTCTGACATGGTGTTCAATGGGACATGACACCTTCTTAGAAGTGTCTATGCTTCTTGGGTTAATACCCAATAGACTAGGCCATCAAAAGCCACTAGCATACTTAAAGCTTTTGATATTAAAGATTGGAACAACTTAAGCTGGGCCTATTGGGCTGTTTGGGCTTCACTATGTCATTCACAAAATCGCTGAACTCACCTCATGCTTGTCTAAACTTTCCAAAGCTTATGGTGGAGTATTTGGATGAACCCGAGCATGACTTAGCTCAGCTCGGCTCGTAACAAGCTAGATATGCAAAAAGAAAACTAATTCCCTGAACCAAATATTTTATACTCTGAAAATCCTGAAAATCTGTTATACAGAAACCTTTCATCTGGATGAAACAAGACCTACTTAGTTCCATTTGGGATCAAAATAGAGTCGTATAGAATCATTGATATCGGTGCTGCTGGCAGTTCATACTTCATAAAACTATTTTCGTTTTCCTTTTTTCCGGTTTGGTATCACCATAGAAACACTAATAGACATTACACGTCAAACAGAAGATTTAACTGAGGATATTTCGAGTACAAAATATTACCCCAAGGAAGAATGGGAAACTCCAATCTCTGTTTAGGAACTGTGATAACATATGAAGCAACCTGCAAAAGGTCCAGAGCTCTTACATTGTAAAAAGCATAGCAAGTGTTACATTTTTGAATGAGTAAATTAGAATAAAAATATATAAAAGCACATGCCAGTACTGATGCAGCAAGATGTCTGGGAGAATTATAAAGAGCTGATGTCTCCCCCTTTTCATAGAGAAGATCCAAGATATCCATGCATGCTTCAAAGTTTACAAGTTTACTGACCCTTGCAACTTCCCTAAACTCGTATAAGAGTGAAAATTCAGAATTAAGGACCCATTATGATAAAAAGTGAACTTATAATGAAAAAAAAAAAAGAGAAAACAAAAAAGAAAGAAAGGATAAACAGTTAACTGATCTGAGCTGTAACCATATGATTGCCTAATGGAGGAAACAACATATTATTAATGATAAGAAAGAAACTCACTTGAACTGAATGAAAAGCTCCTCAAGGAAATTAAAAGCAATATTAGATGTACCAATCTCAAAATCCAATACCTTTCAAGAAGAAAAGAAGGACAAGAAATGCATCTCAGTTGAAGCTGATAAATGCAAGCAACCATTATAGTTCTATGGGATTTACCTGCATTAAGACCACCTCCTGCATAGTATCTTCATCAACTACCACAACAATGAAAAATATAGAGCTGCAAGTTTTTTTTTTAACCATTATGGAAAAAATAGCTTACTGCTTCCAAGAAATCACGAGTCGAAAAATGTTGCTCCTTAATTGTCTTGTCTCCCAATGACTTCAAACTTTTTACAGATAGAGGATGAGAATCATGCATCTGCAAACCATTGATGTAGTAAGAAATATACAGAAGACAACAATACTAACAATTAAAGCCCATGATAAAAAAAAGTATGATTACCTACTTTGCTTGAGATCCATATAGAAATGAGGGCAAATAATTGCAGGTTGCTCTCACTCATAGGATGCAGAAGCCAGTTTTCCATGTTATTGCTCTGTCTGAATCTTTGCAAGCACAAGTTAATGGTCACAAAACTAGTAGTAGCAAAGAAATGAAACAAACTTATTGTTACAGCTAGCAAAGTATAACAAAATGTCTTCCACAATCATAGACAATCAATGAGTGTACCAACTCATATTCTGTCATAAAGCATTCTCAACATTTCTCCATTATTATCCTCGTTCAGGAGATTGTGTCAGCGACTCAGCATCCTATTCTTCAGTTAGTGACAGTACTTGTGCTAACAATTGAGTTTAATTTGTTCCAGGTTTTCAATTTTCTTCCGAGCTATATAATTTGTTCATTTGATTATTGGGCCACTAAAATGCTAAGGATAATATAACTATTAAGAGAAAAGGTGTGGCACCTTAAAAACAATTTCTAAAATTCAATTCTCAGATTTTCAATAATATAAAACCCTTAGATTGATTATTAGTTCAGATTTTCCTTGATGAACTTGAGTCCTGTAATAATACCACCATACTTGTGAAAATTCACATATTTATAGATTATTGATCCCTCAAAGAGATTAGTGAGTGCCATTATGAGTATGCACATGCCCCTTAGTCATCCCTTCCCCTATGCAATAAGTCAATGCAGAGACTGAAAAAATATTATTTTTATAGGCGCTTAAATTTTGAAGCATAAAACTGGGTTACAAATGTAAAGGGTATTCAACTTATGCCATGACTTATGCCATGACAGTGTTGCATGGCATGCATGTGTAAACACAAGGACTAAGCCTTTTTAGTAATGCATTTAGCCACATATTTAGAGAAATCAATTAAGAGATAAACAAATATTGAATCACAGTTCAAAAATAATTAACTAAGTAAAGATGACTGAAATGATTTTAGATTTGCTGGTGACCTCCATTTGGTAAATGGGTATCAAGGCAGCTTTTTAGAAAACTACCAAACCCAAGGGATCATGAAAACCATTTGCCAGTAAATGAAAGGGAGAGCCAAGTGGCCAAATAAATAGGTGAAGCCATGTGACCAAGTAGACTATATTTGCACAAATCAACAACATTAACATTGCAACTTAGGTCCCCAGGATTTGGTGAAGTAAATACCAGTTCTTTTATTGGTTATATATGCGATTTTACAAGAAGGCAATAACATGACATAGCAAATATTATAGCTGAGTAGCCCAAATCATCATCATGTACCAAAGGATTTAAATGTATACATCTTTTTGTAATTTTTAACATCATATTCCAAGTTCCAGAGCTAATTCAGAACTTTCAAGCCTCAGAAAATGATCAACACGCTTTCCAATTATCCGCAACAAATTAGTAACATCACAACCCACTAATATCATTATGTGAACAATAACTATATGAATCAAGCATCACATCAAATAATCTCATAAAAAGGGTAAAACAAATCAAGTTTCAGTTAGCTTTATTAGAATTATGAACCAAACTGTATATCCACAAATATTATTGATAACTCTACACTAACATGTGTCCAATAATGATATCATTATATTAAGCTAACAAAGGGTATAGCTAAATGTGATTCGATTCTTGAAAATACGTGAAGTGAAAAAAAAAAGTCATACAGAGAGAGAGAAGGGTAGAACCGGCCGGCGAAGAGTGATAATGCAGAGTACTTGACGACCGGACGAACTAGAAGTTGCTACAACTCGAACCAGATCATTGAAGAAAAAAAATATCAAAGACTAGCCATCAATGATTGAGATTATAGATGCATACATACGCACATTACACATACATATACATATATGTACAGCATGTACGTTAGGGTTCGTTTCGGAATTTACAGAGAGAAGAAAATCAAATTGACCGGTGCTTACATGAGAGGATTGGAGGAGGAATTGCAACAGTCGAAGTCGCACACCTGAAGACAAGTCAGTCATCATCTCTCTCTCTCGTAGAAATCTGATTGCCCTCGATATGTGGGAGGGGAGGGCAAGAGCCAAGAAATGTTAACGGGTTGTTTGGAGGGAAATTCGAAACAAATTTTTTTTTTTAAAAGTAAGGCGATTAAAGGCACCTCCAAGAGTGCTCTTCATTTTAGCTCTTTAAAATATATTAAATTAATACATTTTTTATTTTAGAGAGCCATTTATAGAAAATTACTTTAATCATACTCTTTATTTTAGCTAGTTATTTTAATTAATTTTTTTAATTTTTAAATTAAATATTATGTGACATGTCATGTCATCCTATAACATGACACGTCATCACATTTGAAATGGCCATAATTTTTGCAACGGTCATACTTTTATTGTCTTTTACTTTTATGCAAACCTGGTATTATATAATCATATTTTCAGGGTCATGAAAATCTACTGAAGACTCAAAAGAGTCGACCCCTCATCATTCAGGAGTCGACTCATTTCAACAGAGTCTAAAAATTTTGAAGACTGCTTAAAAGAGTCGACTCCTTACTATAAAAGAGTTGACTCATTGGGACAGAGAGTTGAGTCTGCAGGTTTTAACTAAAAGAGTTGACTCCTACAAGTAATGAGTCGACCCTCAAGGCAAAATGCTGAAAATGTTATTGACCCAAAAGAATATAAGCCAAGAAAATGCCAAAACAGGATATTCCACCAAAACTCACGAAAACAGAGAGAGAAACCAAGCAACAGAGGGCAACATAGTAGAGACTACAAAGACGTAATTGGATTCAATGAGATACCTTCGAAGGTGAGCAAGATCTGGATCAAGACCAACAGGGTGGCCTCAACGGCCACCACGCTTAGCTAGAGGAGGATGCCCCATGAGTAGAATTTTGCCTCACCATAGGCGGCGGTAGCGACGCCGACGGAGTGCCCTCTCTTTGCCCATTGTCGTGAGCGCTAGCATAGCCTATTGAATCCCTCTAAAAACCCTCAAAGATGGGGACTGGAGGACTGAGAAAAGAGGGGTGAAGAAGAAGGGGTCAGAATTTGTAGAGAGAGAGAGGCCATACCTTGCTTCGTTCTTCCTCCTTGCTCTGCAACTTCGCTGAAGAAGATGGAGGGAAGAAGAGGCCAGGTTGGACGACCTGTTGTGCATAGCGAGTCATTTTCACTTGCTATATTTGGCGAGCCGAAATACAGAATATTAAAATAGCGAATGATTTGAAGAGCCGGTTGGAGCACCAACAGTAACACTTGGCTCTATATAATAGCTAAGCAGATAGGTTTGGAGAGCTGATTGGAGATGCTCTAACAGCTTGTTTGGAATTGCGGAAGGAGTGGACGGGTAGTGGAAGAAAGGTAAGAGAAAATAATTAAAAACAAATTTTTCTGTTTGATTAGGGAGAGGGAAGGGAAAATGAGGGAAAAGGAAAGAAAATTAGGAGGAAAAAAATAATCACTCTCTTTTTCTCTTTCTTCTTTTCTTCTACTTTCTTTTTATTTTTTTATAAAACAAAAAATGAGAGAAAAAATATTTTCTCTCTCTTTCTTTTCCCTTCCCAAAATTCCAAATATGTAAGACGTGACCACACTATCTTGCGACGAGCTTTCCTTTCCTTCCCTTGAGCACCTCTACACACATTAGCTGGCGCCTTACTCATAATCGAGAGTCGTGACCATTGGAGTGGACTTGGGCCACGACCCTATGTTTTGAATTTTTTTTTAAAATATTCTATATACTTTTGGTATTTACGATAAAGCATGTATATTGGCTATCTAAAATTCAAGTAATTTAATATTTGTTCTTCCAAAATTGAAGTAATTTTTATTTTAGCCTCTTTCAAATTTTCTCCTAACATTTTACTCATTTTAACATTTTTCATTTCATTTGATTATACGCCTTTTTGTAATTTAAATATATCTTGACCTGACATTTATCTTTTTTCTTTACCACCTAGTCTCTATATATTTTTATATTTTTATTAGTATTTTTATATGTTTACATATACGATTGATATGAACTATAGTGAGATATTTCTAACATAAAAATATTATACTTCTTTTTGATAAAATATGATATCTAAGTAATAGATAAGATCAAATAAAAAAGAAAAAAAGTAATAGATAAGATGACTGTAGAAGAAGAAAAAAAATTAATGAAAATGTAAGGCCTTTATTTTAGGAACTATTCTGTTATGATTTTTACTTTTTTTTTTTTACATTGGATGGGTTCTTACTTTTTAGGTACTATTCTGTTATGATTTTTACTTTTTACATTGAATGGGTTTCTTACTATAAAGCTTAGAGGACCTCTATCCATCAACCCGTGCTTATCCAATAAGTGTGACATTTTCTTAAAGCTTAAATCTAAGTGCAAGTGATAGGTTGTTGTTGGTACAATAGTACTACTAAAAAAAATTTCTACTTTGGCTCCCTCCATGAAATTCTTGGATTCGCCACCGGCCGCAATTGTAAGTTGTATTTTTTATTTTCTTTTAGACAAAGTTTCACTTGTATAGAAAAACATAAGAAAAGTAAGCCATCATGTTAATAATGCACAAAGTTTACATAATTTGTGTATCAATAGTCTACACAAGTTCAAGACAAAATTTTAGTAGTATTGCAATATCAACTACTATAACTCAGATTTACAATAGGAGACATATAAAATAAAAAGGTAAAAATTGTAACCGATGTAGCAAATGAAAGTCATCTTACTTATTACATAAATATCATATTTTACCAAAATTTTTTTTTATTAAAATATTTAATACCAAGTATAGTTCATTTAGTAAGATGTAATAGATTTATAATATTATAACATAAATTGTTTATTTATCAATACATACATTGCTATTGTTCCCCAACTATTACCCAAATTATAAGAGTTAGATGACCAACAAAAATATTAGAATGAGTAAAAAAAAAGAAAAGAGGAAATTTTGAAGGTGGGGCAAAGTAAAATTACTTGTTTTTTTTTTTTTTTTTTTTTGAGGAGGTGGAAAGGTAAAATTACTTGGTTTTAGCGGGCTGAATATACTTTTTTTTAAATCTTAAATAACTAAAGATATATAAGATTTATAAACAACTTTTCTAAACTTTGAGGGGGCCATGGCCCACACAGCCTCCCCTTATGTTCACCATTGCTCGAGAAAATAGTGATCAAAGGCCTAAATATCCTATAATAATAAAAATAAATAAAATTCATAAGAGAATACTTTTAAAAATGGCTCACATGTATTCAACAAAGGCAAATGCTAATTTGTGCGTTTAGTCAAAGGTAATATGCATGAAAAAAGTGTGAAAATAAGTGCAAGCCTCACATATTGTTTAACCCAATAATACATGTTAACTCGGGTCGAAGAGCATATATTAGGAAGACCATTAATCAAATAGACTTGGATCAAATGGGATTAAATTGGTTCAGAGGAGAGGACTGGAATTTCTTATCTTAGTAGGAGCTTTCCAAAGAAATAGCTTAGTAGCCCTTGGGATGATTTTAGGCGCGGCCTATTCCCTTTGGCTATAAGATCGTGCAATTTTGAGACTTTAAAAGCCGATTTCCTCCATAAATTCTCCGATCCGAATGGTCTAAACACTCTAAATTTGCACTTCTCTTCACTCCATAGGGCTGAAGCTTTACTAAGAAGGGCTTTTTACTTACATATATATATATATATATTTTTTTTTTTTTTTACGGAGATAGAGGCTGGGGGATCTATGTTGCTTGCCACAACTATATTTTTTACTCGAAATACATAAAGGACTTTAAGGGACAAATAAACATTCTTGCAATAGTTGTTCTATAAGGGCTTTCATTACGTGAGAAGGCGGTGTAAGGGCTTTCATTAGTGTGAGAAGGCGGTGAAAGAATATTGAGCTAAGAATGTTTATACAAGTCAACTATAGGGCTTACTGCGAATGAGAGGGACTCAATTGATAGAGTGTCGAGCATCGTTCGTCGTGCTAGTTTAGCTACTTTAGTTCAGCATCGTTCGTCGTGCAAGTTTAGCTACTTTAGTTCCAGTGGTAAACAAAATGCAATTAGATATAATTAATTTTGTAGCAAAAACTTGATCATAAAATTGTCATACAATACTTAATCAAAACGGTAGCATGGGTGCTTCAATTTGTGTGTAATATTAAATCTAAGTGTAATTATAAAAGCATTTTCTAAACTACTAATTTATATCAATCAATACATTTTCATAGAAATTTTTTAGAGAAGTGGATGAAAAATTATCTTGTGATTTGTATACGTACACAAAAATTTAATTTTATACCTAAATTGACCTTTATTTTTGTAATAATTATTTAATAACATAAATGTCTATTGGATTGTCCTCATATTTACATTCTATTTCAATGGACATTTCAATCATTAGACACTTATTACAAAATAAAGATCAATTTAGGTATGAATAATATTTTTGTGAACTTGTGCAAGTTAGATGATAATTTTTGATCCACTTTTTTAATGGAAGGCTAACTAAAGGTGTTAATTTATACAAATTGATAGTTCAAAGGGTCAATATGTCACGTTTTAGAGTATAAGAGAGTTTAGTAATATTGAGTCATAGTTTAGAGATATTTTTTGTAATTACTCTTAAATCTAAAAACGAACAGCTTATAGATATGGTTGAAGCTCATAGTATTTTTTTACACAAAACAAAATAAAAAAAACTACATGGAACATCATTTTTTTTTCATTAAGACCCTCATTTTGATCAAAAATCAAATAAATAATAAATAAAATAGATTATCTTTTTACATAAAAAATAAAAATTGAAAATAAAATCAACTAAGAGGACAAAAGAAAACAAGGTTAATTATATGAACACCCCTTAACCTACAATTTAGTATCACTAAACCTCCTAAAATATAAAATGTGACATATTGACTCTTAAACTACTAAATTGTATAAATCAACACCTTATGTTAGGAATCTGGTAAGAGAGTAGATAAAAAATTGTCATAACACTTAAACATGTTCATAAAATATGGTTTTATTCATTAGTTGATATTTTTTTGTAATAACTGTCTAATGACTGAAATGTCTCTTAGATTATTTTTATATTAACATGCCATTCCAAGATACATTGCAATTGTTAGACAATTATTATAACAAGAGAATGTCAATTTTAGTATAATACATACGTTTGTAATTATGTACAAGTCATATAATAATTTTTTATTTATTTTTCTAATAGATTGCTAATAGAAGGTATTAATTGATACAAATTGGTAGTTCAATGATCAATATATCACGTTTTAGAGTTTAAGGAGATTTACAGCCTGTTTGGAACTTGGGTTCAATTTGTTTCGCTGGAAAATAAATTCCTAAAATAAAAATTTTTCTTGGAAAACATTTGGCAATAAAAAATTTAATCTTTCTTTATTTTTCATTTTTTTGTACAAACTACAAAAATTTTATAAATAAATTATTTCAACCACAGTTGTTATTTAGACAACATATAGTGATTCAGTTGTTAAGAAATATGGAAAGATTATATAGAAAATTAGTACTAGTTTTTCCTTGGAAGTTGTTTTCCAACTTTTTTCATATGTTTATCTTTTTCTAGAATTTAGGATTTTTCAAACAAACAACCAACCGAACTTTCTTTCTTAATTTCTGAAAAAATATTTTTTTTCGAAATCCTCCGGTGAAACAAACAGAGAAGGGAATGGAAAAGAAGAAAAAGGAAGGGAGAGAGAAAATAAAAAAGAAGTGTTTTTTCTTTCTTTTTTAATTTTGCAAAGAAAATAAAAGAAAAATGAAGGAGAAAAAGAGAGAGAAAGAGAGAGATCATGTTTTTCCCTATCTTTTCCAACACTTTCTTTTCTAAATAAAATCAAATAGGAAAAATAAAGAAAATAAAATTCTCCCTCACCTTTCCCTCTCCAATGTTGAAGACAGATCGGTTGTTAGTGATGCTAATCATAGTTCGGAATATCTTTGTAATTACACCAAGTAAAAAAAGCAATATTTCATTGGCCACAGAACCGAGTATAACGGCCCGCGCTCGCGGAAGCCTTTCGAATTCTTCTTGCATTGGTTTTGTCATTTTCCACCCTTTCATCTCTCTCTTTAAACCTGTGTATATGCATAGCGGCTTCACGACTACTAGGCCATCGAGGCATTGTATAGGCTTTGGGGAAAACCTTACGAACAGGTGCGAATTTTCTCTCCTTTATCTCCGTACTACTTGTCCGAACGAATTTCATGGCGCTCCGTTTGGTAGGCGAGAAAATGTCAGAAATGGAAATAAAGTATAATTAATTCATATAATTAATGCCTCCACTTGTCCAAGATTCCAAGCTTTACTCAATTTTACGGTTTAGTTCGCTTGAGATTAGAAATGCATGTATTGCAGTCTAGAACAAACAAAAGGAAAGATGGCGTTCAATATTTTCTTCTAATTCTTGTTTTCCTTTAATTTTCTCGGCAACCAAACAGAGTCTCACTGTTCTATGAGTTTTGTTTGATTGTTTTCATCGATGTAAGATCGTGAGCTCTTTTCAATATGGAACTGAAGTTTTAAATGCTGTTTCGAATTTGTGCTCTCATGCTCTGTTTGGTTTATGAGATAGTGTAAGGAAACAATTTTGAGAAAGAAAGATTTCGACTGAACCGAACCTGCTCATCTATTCGGTTTACTTGAGAACTTGAGTTTAGCAACTCACATTTTGCAATCCAAAACAGAAGGAAAATAGAACGTTCTGCATCTGTCTTTTCCCTGTTTTCCTTTCATTTCTTTCAGCAACTAAGTAGAGTGTCATTAATTTGTTGTTTATTTAGTCTAAGATTGCGAACTCCATTGAATATGGAATGGAAGTTCTAAATACTTTTTCATTTCCATTAATTTATCTTAAATCTGTCTTTCTCATTATTGAAATGTATGTAGGTCTTTGTGATTGTTGTTAATTTCTATCGTAAATACTTGTTAATTAGCAAACAAAATAATTAAGATGCCACTGCTAAAGGTTCCCGCACTGACTGGAAAGCTGGGCAAGTTTAAAGATATTCCTTCCTTTAAAGCTAGTCTGAATTAGAGTTCTTTGCACATGTTTTAAGATTAGCCATCATGTAGCTCATTGTATCGCTACAGTAGCTTCTATTCTCCAGAAATCTTTCAATCATCTACATCTGTCCTTTTGGATTTACAGAGAGCCTCTTTGGAAACTGGTCCAAAGATGTTTCCATGAATGCTCCAGCTTCTGTGCAACGAGGTTCTCTGACTTTCAAGATTTATGGCCATCATGTTTAAGACATTTTTTGGCCCACCAAACCTGTTCTTGAGTGGCCATTGCCTCTGCTTGTCTCACTGACAAAACTTAAAACTCATCCCTTTTGCTTGCTGCTCATGGTTCAAAATGCTTGGTTTTGATTAGCATTTGCAGTATAAAATTTTATTGAAATTCTAGGTTTCAACACTAAGTTTGGATATTTAATTTGAAAGAATCATAAATTGTGAGGAACATAAACAGTTTCAGATCACTTCGACAAGATATTATCCTTGATTTAATTGTTTCAACACTAAGTTTGGATATTTAATTTGAAAGAATCATAAATTGTGAGGTACATAAACAGTTTCAGATCACTTCGACAAGATATTATCCTTGATTTAATTGTTTTAATTTCCATTTTCCCTTTGTTTTTAGATAAAGCAGTATGGTTATTTTAGGTGGCGCCAAAAAGGATTAGCTTATAATGACAATTATCACTTTCTGTTTCTAAGTTGTGTTGTTACTTTTTTTGCTTTTAAATTTCTCATTTTTCATGTCCTTCATCACAGGATCATACTTGGGCCAGCATAGATCTTGAACCACAGTTTCGGGCAAATAACTAGGAGTTGTAATGAAGATGGATGACTGGGGTACTTCTTTATACTTGTTGACTGCTTAATGTGCTGTTTTAGTTTGTTACAAGTTATTCTGTTTTGTTACTATTCTGACAAGTAATTGTTTAAAGTGATGGGGGATAGACTATCCATACAAAACTATTATGAATATAAGAGGCACTTTATGCATCTAGTCGATTAGGAGTTTATGAGTGGATAAAAATGCACGTTGTGAATACATATTTAAATTACGCTGTTAAAAAATTAGCTTTTCGTAGTGATCTGTATACTGAGAGTTGGATATTTGGTGGAAAATCAGAACAGCAAAATTAAGAACTTGTTTGGTTGACCTCATTGATATCTGGGAAGCACTTTGGTGAATGAAATTTAGATTGCTCAAATGATGCAAGGTCCAAATTGCTTGTTTTCTCAATTCATTTAAAAATTTATCGTCGTTTCGTTTTGGGCACATAGGCAGGAAATTTGATTCTTATATCGAGAAATCCGAGCCCAATATTGCAGGGCTTTAGAAGCAGCATTCTACAGCAGCAGCCTGGGTATTGTACTGTTGTATTGCTGCTTTTGCCTTTGTGCTTTTTACCAGCTTAAATATTGAATTGGCTTTTGTGCTCTTCAGCACCCATAATTGAGCCCAAAATTTTTTCAGTATTTAGTTTTCAGTTTTGTCAATCAGGACAGTAGTTTTGGAGCCCTTCTTTTTTTTATTTCATGCGCTCCTACTATGCATTGCAGAATGCTTAAAATGCAGGGGAGTAGCTATGCACTATTTTTATAATAAACATTTGGTTGGTTTCATCCTTTTTCTGTGATAAATTTTGTCAGTGTTTTGAAGGGAACCTTTTTTTCTTCTCTATTTGGGCTTAGGAAAAATGTGGATGGCCTCAGTCATGAGACGCTTGAATAAGTGCTCTGATCCTGTGGCAAAGGGACCGAGCAGAAACTTCTTGTGGCCTTTATGACAAATCTTGGCTCTGTAAAGGCTTTGTTTCTTGTTGATAAAATCGATTTACTATATGATAGGTACATATTACCTTGGGAAAATATTAACAAAATAATGAGCTTACAAATTCTGGGGTACATACCACGTTTATTAGACAGTGCACTGTCGGAAATTAGATTTAGTTTTGTCCTTCAAAATTAGTCTTCTATGTTTGAAATTTCTACAATTCTTAAACTGTCCTATATTTACACAATTGAAACAGGGCAAGAATGGTATTTCCATTGATGGTAGTAAGGGTGTTCATGGATCGGGCAAGGTCATGTTTGGGAGCCAACCATCACCCAAACCGACCACATCGGGTTGATGAGTTTTGGAACTGCACTCGATTCATAGGTTGATCGGGTTGGGTTGGGTTGAAGAAATAAAGGCCCATCACCCGTATCGAATATAATCGGTTTGGTTGAAATTCACCTGTTATCCACTCGTAGTGTGATCGGTTTGGATCGGTTTTGAATCGGGTCGGTTCAGTCAGTCGGGTTGGCGGTCGGGTCAGTTTTTTGAACACCCTAATGGTAGTATCACTAGTTGAAGATTTTAAGCTGTACTACTAGTGGTTTATGTGTTCCTATATTTAATTTGGTCAAAGGTTTCTTGATGTTTGATATTTTGGAGTTTATGGAACCTGGTACTTGATCTTACTCACATGTCCCGAACTGTTACAGAGGATGAGCCAAGTCCACTTCTTCTTGGAAAGGAGCAACCCAAATGTAAGTGGGATGACGAAGACACAGACGAAAACGATGTTAAGGAGTCATGGGAGGATGAATATGATTCTACTTTGGTATCGTCCTTCGCTATTGATTATCTATAGGTGTTAATTATTCCTACATGTTCTACTAACCTCATTTATATAACCCACTTCTTTCAACTTTGGAGTGGCAAATATGTGTCATCTAGGGGCATAAACTATAACAATTGCTTGGTTGTATTAACGATTTTTAGACCCCATGCAAATAAGGAACTCCTTTTCAATTTCTTGAAGTTTTAGGTTCTTTATTTATTTTAATTTTGAGCAATAACTGTTGATCTAAAATGGAAGAGTAAAATTAAGGGTTTTGCCATTTTAGCAATATTGTTGAAGTTTTTGTCTCCAAAGTTAAGAAATATAGTAAGTTATTATAGTAATGGTACCATAGTGTTTCACTGGCCATTTTAGCCATGAACTACTGGTGTCATTTGTTGTTTGTTTACTTAGGCTTTGATAGAGGATTGGGATTAGCTCGATACAAGGGCTAAGTTAATATTTTCCTGGAAACTTATTTGAGAGAGATACGCTGTTCTGGTACGAGTATGAAACTCATTTTGGAAATTTAGAAAAATGTTCTAGAAACTCTTGGAAAACACTGTGGAAACTATTTAGAAACTTGAAGTATGGATTTTTTTATACATTTTTTCCCTTAAGTTTCAACTCAGGATTGATTTATTGAATTATTCAAATAGGTTTCCACGAAGTTTTCTAAAGGTTTTCTTTGAGTTTTGCAAAAGTTGCTTATTAAGATTCGTAATAAGTTTCCTAATTGATTCTTAATTGTTTCTCTGCTTCCCATTTCCCATATATATTTTGGCTTCGTTCCCGTTTTAGTTTCCCCTAGCGTTTCCGACTTCTGCTTCTTGTTTTGGCAACTATGGTTAGGTTTACCTGTTAAGTGTATTTTTAAGTCATGGCCGTATTTATCTGCTTTGGATTATAATTCAATTTGGCAGTGACTTCTGGCAGCATTATTTTAAGAGCTGTTTCCGACTTAACCTCATGACGTGAAACCAACCCCTATAAACCCTAGGAGATTGCATTAGTCAATGGAGGATAGTTTTGGTCTAACAGCCATACCTACGTTGATATGCAAGTGTTTCACAAAATTCGTACTGCAGAATTGTAATTAGAGGGAAGACTCTGATTGGCGTTCACACAAAGCTTAACTCCTTTATCTTTTTTTTCATCATTAATTTCAAAATTTATGTGACTAGGCAACTACAACAGAAACTCCTGCAGCAAAAAGCACCAAAAATGTATTGAAAGCTGTGGACAGGAAAGTGCAAACTGCTGAAGTAGCAAAGGGGGCCTCTCTGGATCTTCTGACACACAACCTCCAACAACAAAGGTAATGGTTTGCTTCTTGTTTGGCTTAAGAAAAATAAGTTTCCATACAGCACATTGATGTAATATAGTCTAGCCATATTAATGACACTGCTATCTTCATTCCTTCCTTAAGGGAATAGTAAATAGAAAATGTTTAAATATTTCATTTATCTAGTTATGTCAACTGTTAGGAGCAGCAGTGTGATTTCATCTTTGCCAGATCCATTGCGTGGGGGAATATCTAAGGATGTCTATATTTTCTATTTAATTTTCTAATTATTGCAATAAATCAAGGGTAAGGTTGTGACCTATTAAATCCAATAATTTTCAAGGAAGATTCCTGAAATGGTGTTTGTTATACATCATGAGTTTGAAACCATGTGCGTTTTATCAACTTCAGTTTGGATTGAATGAATTCTGAATTTCTATCAATATGCTATTGATGTAGAGAAATGCATTCTGGAAACAAAAAATTTATTTCGTGGTGCCAGTTGCATATAAATCATGCACTTCAACTACTAATTTGGTACTAGTTGTACTTGACAAGTACTTAGGTTGGTTCTAGCAATTTAGCATCTTTGTACTTCTCATTTATGAATAAGTTCATCACATGGAGCCTCTTGCATATAGATTGTGCACATGTAATTATTCTTTTAGCACTTGCTATGCTTGGAAAATATTCTTTTTTTGGTTTTAGCAATTAATAATTCATCTTTGTTCTTTCAACTTTGTGAGTTTTGACAGCACTTAGACTAAAGTAAATAATTGTTTCCGTGTCATAATGATGACACTTGCATTTATGTTCCAGAAATCCATCATTTTTAGCTATTTGTATTACTACTTTTCCAGATGGGGCATGATCATGATTCTAAGATTTTGTACCAGTAGTTGGACACTCTTCCTTTGATTTTAGTGGTCTGTTCATCAGAAGTAGGAACTGCAGCAATCTAAAATTGGAATGGGGACTTTAAGGTTGTCTAATGCATAGTTAATAGCACTACTGTCTTTTTCCATGAGAAGATGGAAACTGTAATGAAAAGAAGACTGCTTTTGTGCATCCTTGTAATGATGCCAGTTTCTCTTCTTTTCTTTTCTTTTTTCATTTTTGTTTTTAATTCTTTTCGGTTTGTGAGTTGGGGAGTTCGATGTCTAAGTTCTCTGATTTGCATCGATGCTTGTATCCAAGAGTCTAATGTTTTGCCCACCGCATCTCTTGTGCAGAATTGCTGAAAAGGGTGATCCTAAATCCACCGAAGAACTGTTTCCAGAGAGCAGCAGCGAGTCCCCTGATAACTTCATTCCCAAATCTGAAAGTGACTTCTTAGAGTATGCAAACCTCATTTCTCAAAAACTCCGCACCTATGAGGTATCTTTATTTCTGTGTTTGATGCCTGATTTGATGAAAAATGGTGGTGAAAATTCCTGATTCTTTTGTGCATTTTTTTCATTGTAGAGAAGCTACTATTTCATTGGATTGCTCAAGGGCTGTTATGAGGTTGTCTATGGTGGTTCTGAAAGCAGCAGATGCAAAAGAAATTGCTTCCTCTGTCACGGCAGTTGCCAATGAAAAAATCAAAGCAGAGAAAGAAGCTGCCGGTCATAAAAGCAAAACAGGTATACTTTTTCCTGACATTCCCCCCTTTTTTCCTTTTTGTCATTCATTATATATGCACATAGATCTTGTCCACATATAGATTCAGGCACACCATCAGAGCTATGCTCGGGCTTTTCCTCCAGGCTTATAATTATCATGAACTCCTCTGCTGTTGGCTCTAGGATCCAAAAAGAAGAAGCTTCATGTAGACAAGCTGGAAGATGATGCTCACCTTAATGCCTATGATGCTGTTGATGATTATGACTTGATGTGAGTCCTCACATGCATTAGATGACCATTTTTGCTCGCTTTAAATATAGACCAGGATCCTCTAGCCCCAAATGGAAACTGAATGTTGAAGACAATGACCGCTTGTTTTTTGGAGTTTGTGCTACAAAGGTTCATTGGAGAGGTTTTAGGTAACTGCTGGCAGTTATGACTTGCTACTTGCTAGATCTACCTGATCTTTGTGGCTCACATGATACGTTGATGTAGTAAATGGATTAGATCCATATTAAAAGATCTTCGAAGGTTCCAGAATTCAATACACAGCTAGCGAAAGCTTTGAAGGTTGCTTAACAAATATTCATGTTTAACATGATCATAGGATTATATGCATGTTGAACAAGTAGTAATCCTGTGGATCTGTGAGTTGGTTCCATGACTGATTTCCAATCCTCCCTACAATGAGGTTTATGAAATTTGCAGACTGCCTGAGCTCTTGTATATATGTAGGTGCTCTATAGTTAGCGGCATATTTAATGACCGGTTATTCAGTGGTCACACCGGCCATTGATCACTAACCAAAAAGAAATGTACACATATTTGTCCAGAGATGAGTTGTGTTGTACTTGGCTCAACTGTTAAATGAAGCTATCAATTGTTGATCCAACTTGCAAACTTGTTTTCACTTGGGTGAAAACTTCAGTGGCTAGGCAGCACAATCGGACATAGTGTGGTGTTGAAGCAGGCTTCACACTTTGGTAAGGTTATGAGCTTCATCAAAGGTACGGCAAGGAACAATATTTGCCGTTCTCTCATGTCTGCACACGTGGATTCGGCTCCTTTATAGTTCTAGAGGAATTGGAGATCTCCGGTTCATTGAAAATGGGTGATTAGTGGTATTAAAGAAACCGTGCCAACAAATCTTTAAAAATAAATTCCAAACAGACTATGATATAATTTGGTGGAATGTCTCTAGACCCTTCAACTCATAATGATGGGTGGTTACATTTTGCCCATTTGTGATTTGAAGAAAAATCAGATGATTCTTATATGATTTAAAAGTAAACAGATAACTCTCTTATGGCTTGGATTTTACTGTAAAATGTGTCGAAATTGTTAGAAATAACGCAATTCTGTAATAAGAGTATTTTCATAAATTCGTCTTTCTAAAATAGAATATAAAAAAATTATTTTGACTTTATATCAAAATAAAGAGTTGTTTTTTTATAGAGGTATTTTTATTATTTTATTAAATCTGTTGTGTAACAATGGTATTTTCATAATTTTATCTCTTCAAAATAGAACATCAAAAAGATAATTTTGACATTTTATGACAAATTAAAAGATTGTCTTTCTCAGGGGCAATTTTTTTTTTGTAGCCATTTTACTAAATCTGTCATAATTCTATTCATTTTACAGTTAAATCCAAATCAAAAGAAAATTACGTGTTCACTTTTGAACCACATGTGAGTAATATAATTTTTTTAGGTAAAGACTAAAGTGTAATAACCCCTTTTAATGAATATTCTACGTTTACGTATGGAACTGAAAATCTTTAGTTCATGCTTAGAATTGGAGGGGAGCCTGATCACACCTATTGGGCCCTTCTGGTCAGTGGACTTTGTTCAACCCCCATTACGTGTAAATAGAGATATCCAATACACTTGTAATAGGCACGCAAGACACTTTCATCCTTGGAGGCTTTTCAGATGTGAATGCTTACCAAGCATGAAGAGAAGCATAAGAAAAGGATTTCTTGGTGAATATGTTCCATTTTTCTCCTAAATTCAGCTATACAGTTCCCCTGCCATTTTGCAATTAAAGCTTTAGAGGCTACGTAAAAATGACATTGGATTTGGGGTCTTGTCTTTTGGGAGTGAATGCCCGTTTCATGGTTTAAAAATTAGTCAAATTTACGCAAAAATCCGGGTTGAAACTTGTTGAGCAAGTTTGAATTAGTCAATAAATTCAAATAACAAAATACCGTGGATGAGTTGGAAATTGGAATACTCAGAAAAATTAACAAATTTCAGATTCAGAATTTGGGAAAAAATTGTTTTTGATAATTTTATATTAATTCGTTGAAATGGGTCAAAAAATAATAAAAAAAATAAAAATGATGACTTTTCAATGTTGGCCCAAAAATTTAACCCAAGAGGGGGGTGAATTGGGTTTTTCAAAATTAATTACATACAAAAATAATTAAAAGCTAATTAATCAATGAAACAGTAAATCAAAGATGTATCAACCAAGTAAGCAAGTAGAATAGTGCAAGTAAGAAAAACAGAGTAAGAGATAAACACTAGATTTATCGAGGTTTAGCCATAACGAATAACTTACGTCCACACTCCCAAAATCTCCTTAAAAGCCTTTCATTATGCAAAAACTCTTTCACACAGCAGGTGCTAGTTCCCTAAGTGCCCAACACACTTTGTACAAGAGTTATTCCCTAACTCTTAAACCCTTCAAGTGATTTTGTCAAAGGTTCACTTAAAATTACAAGTGTTTTTAATAAAAACACTCAAACTCACAGGTTTATAAATCCATTCAAGTGATATAAATGAAATTTACACAATGGGTAACTCTCAACAAAAGTAGATAAGCAGGTTCAAGCTTAGTTAATGCCCCGGAAACTCTTAAAAAGAATGTTTTTCTGCTCAGATAAAGAATTTTAGCTTTTAATTAGTAGTATTGCACTTAAATCTTTGGATTCTTATTTATAAATGCTGTGGAAATCTTGTATTTATAGTCTTGCATTGATTCTAGCTATTGGTGGGGGTTGAAAGTGCATTTAATGTGAGATCGACCAGACAAAACGTTTAAAATTATACCCATTGCAGTTAGGGAGTCGACTCTTTAGCTGAAAGGGTTGACTCTTTTAATTCTGTAGTCATTTTTCTCAACCATCTGTCCAAATGTGTCGACTATTTTCCTTGAAGGAGTCAACTCTTCTTGTGTTTTGCCAGACTTCACTAAGACATTGTTCGAATGAGTCACCTCCTGAAGAACAAAGAGTTGAATCTTTTTGGACTTTTGTCAAGATCTTGCATTCTGGATTAATGTGTCGACTCCTAAACTTGAAGGGTCAACTCTTTTTAGCAGAGTCTTCTACTTTTGCAAGATTTCTTCAATCTTCTTCAATGTCTTCAAATAAATCAAATATCATCCAACTAAGCTTGAAAAGACTTCTTTAATACATGTTGATCTTTAAGAACACTTTCAATCTCTTTGAGATGACATCAATCCATTTTGATTGCTAGTGGGGTTCTTTAATTAACATAACTTCTTTTATTGATCTAAGACTTCTTCAAATCTTGTTGATCTTCAAATCTTCTCATGCCATATTGTAGAAGGTTTCAGTACTTGCTGCAAACATTCTTTAAAAGATGTCAGCTCTTTTAATAATGTGGAAGTAATTTCTGCCGACCTTGGTATCAGTACTTGATGTCTATCTCTTTTTCTGATCTTAATTATCAGCATCTCTGAGCTAGGCTTCAGTACTTGATGCCGTTTTCATTTTCAAGTCCAGATCTTCTATTCTTCCGAGATATCTTCAAAGTGAAGCGTTATCACTTTATGCCGATCTCATTACACTTGTTGTCGATCTCTATATACTTGATACCGATTTCTTTCCATGTTCAGATCTTTAAAGAAGGTTTCTAAGTCTTGATGCCGATTTCATCACACTTGATGTCGTTCTCCATATATATCAAGCTTAAAGTCATAATCCAATTGAGATTAAGAACATAGGATAATCTGTACACTAAGTAGAATCATTAGATCTTTAACATAATGTTTTGCTATTATCGAAATCAAGGCATGGAGTCAACAATCTCTCCTTTTTTTATGATAAAAAAACCTTTCAAAATAAGAGCAATATAATAAAAAAACTAATGGATTATGCAATGTGCTGTATTAGAAAAATAATGTGCAATATCAAAACAATTCAAAAAATGAAAGCATATGCCAGAAGTTTGCTCCTCCTTTCTTTGGTACTTTATGCCTCAAAGTATTTTTTAGGTTAAAAAACAATCAATAAATTCAGAGGTTCAGAGCATAAATGCTTTTGCTTCCCTTTTCTTATATAATATAGCACTGCTATCAGATTTGCTCAAACACAATTGATGCCAATTAAGCATCCCAATAAGACAATTATTTATATAAATTCAAATTCTTTCTCCCCTTTATGCACACAAGATCTCTATCATACTAAGCCCCCTTTTGTCAATTTATTAAAAAAAGTGATAAATAGAGAATAAAGACAGGTACAATAGCAAAAAAAATCTTAAAATAGGAAAAATGCTATTGTTAGGGTAACAACCAAATGCAACCATTAACCACCTTATCAAATTAGCAAAGATAAGGCAAGACAATTCAAAACAAACTATTTATATATAACAGGCATCCATAGAGTTTAAAAAGTAAAAACAACCGCAAAATATTACACACATATTTGTCTTAAAGGATAGCACACTATCCTATTAAAAAATATTATTTCAGAAAAAGTAAATGCTAATGCAAATGCAAATGCAAGAGTGCTCATTTGGCTTTGGGAGAGATCAACAAGGTCATTAGCAATGTTGGTAAACTTAGCTGGGTTTCTTTACCTCAAACCATACTTATGATTGCTTGCTGATGGCTTTGGAGTGGTTTGGCCAGAAGGATTAGATGGTTCTGTAGGTGATGGTTAAGATAGATAATGAGAGATGTTGGCTCTTTCAGTAGATTCATCCATCTCATTAGTGCTAGAGTCCTCTTCTGCAAACTTTGTTGCTTCAAGAAAGAGGGGTTTGTATTCCTTTCCTATTATGTTCTTGACATATTTTTTTAATGTGGTCAGTTGAGACAGCAATATCATTGGAGATATCCTCTTTTAACTTGTTTCCCTCAGTTACAAAGGCCTTGCTCATTTCCCTTACCTTTTTCTTAGTTTGTAGCAGCATCATTGCTCCATTATCAATTTTTTTGTCAAGCTTGGTGAACAACTTTTCTTGATATTTCTTCATTTCTTTTATCATGTTTATCAAAACTTATATTTGCACAAAACTATTGCTAGGCATAATATCCATGGACAACAGTTCCCTTGGAGTTCTAGAGGATTCACCTCTTTCAAATGTTCTTGCCCTTGGTGTTGTACTACTACCACCACCACCTCTTTCCTTCTTTAGAGTCCACTTATTGGTTTGGTTGTCAAAGAAATATCTCATTCTATATAAAGTCTTCTAATCATACTCATTTGAGTTGGGACCAGGAGTTCTTTTCTATTCATTGGACAAGTCAATCTTGCAGTGTTAGAATACCCTTGTCAAAAATATCCCATAAGGTAAACTCACCTTTGTCCTTATTGCCTTAAGCATGTGGTTCAAAATAAATCCAACCAAGATAAGTTTGATCAAGATTTCTCTTCTAGAGTTATTTTGAATGATAGATGGATTGATAATACTTTCTTTACCAAAGAGAAGTTTGCTTTTGAACCTAAACTAGAGAAACTTGAATGGAAATCCATGACATTGTTAAAAGAGGACGTGTATCCTGAGTTGGTAGCACAATTTTATACTCATGTTGAAAAAGAAAAAGGGGGAAGTTAATGTATTGAGTTATGTTAAAGGGGTATCTATCACACTCAATAAGGGAGTGATTTGTAGAATTTTAGGTATTAGTGCTGGTGAAGGAATAGGGTAGAAGAATATTAATAGATGTGGATCCCTATCTATTCTCATAGGGAAGGAGATCACTGATGATAGTCTCCAGCCCATTGCTAATGAACTCCCATTAGAATTAAGGCTTGTCCACCATTTTGTATGCCACATTCTTATTCCTAAAGGAAGTTTGAGTACATTTATGAGAAAGAGTTGTTCTTTATGTGGGCCTATTTGACTGAGACCAAAGTTGATTTGGCTAGAAGTTGTCCTCGAGAAAATCTTCTTCTTTCTCCATAATCTGCTTTCTTTTTCTCTTCTTTGATGCCCTAGAAGACTCCTTTTTGTCTTTCCTCTTCTTGCCTTCCTTAGATTTGGGAGTTGACTCCACTAGGGTTTTCTTTCCCTTATTTGGTTTAATGCTTTTAGGAGCCATTGGAAATAACAATGGTGGTTAGGAGTAGTTGGGTGAAGATTTGATAGTTTGAATCTAGAATTTATAGAGGTTGAAGGAGGAATTTTTGGTGTATTTGGCAATTAGAGCAATGGTTTGAAGAGAGAGAGAGTGAGAGTTTCAGATTTGGGAGAAAATAAGGGGTATTTATAAGCGCTGAGCAATCATGCAAATGGGTCGACTCTTGTCTTCAAAGGGTCGACTTATTTTTTGCCTAAAATGCTATCTGAGGTATCTGTTAAATTGGGTCCGCTCTTTAAGCAAGATAGGTCGACTCTTTTTAGCAGAAGTCACCAGGAGCCAGTTCCAGAATACAAAGGTTGACTCTTTGAAGGCATGGATCGACTCTTTTTCTCATGAAATGTAGAAATAACTTTTAAATGGCATGAAATGCAGCAAATAGACATATAATCAATTTTCTATGATTCATATGCATAATCAAACATATAACAAAATAAGCACTCAAGATAATGAATTGCTTATCCCCAATTCTCTCCTAATCATATAAAATCTATCATCACTTAGTGGTTTTGTGAAGATATCAACTAATTGATGGTTAGTGCTCACAAAATCAAGTTTAATATCACTTTTTTGCATATGATCACGAATAAAATGATGTCTAATCTTAATGTGTTTTGTACGAGAATGTTAAATAGGGTTTTTGCTTAGATTGATGGCAGTTGTGTTATCATATCTAACAGGAATGTGTTTAAAAGTGAGTCCAAAGTCCTCTAATTAATGTTTGATCCAAAGAGCTTGAGTACAACAACTTTCAGTTGCAATGTATTTTAGCTGCAATGTATTCAGTCTCAGTTGTGGATAATGCAACTAAGTTTTTCTTCTTGCTAAAACATGAAACAAGCATATTACCTAGAAATTGAAAAAAACCATTAGTGTTCTTTCTATCAATTTTACTCCCAACATAATCAACATCAGAGTAACCAATAAGACTAAATGAAGTGCCCTTAGGGTATTACAACCCAGGTTAGGTGTGTGCTTGAGATACTTAAACATCTTTTAATAGCAATGACATGTGATTCTTTAATATTAGATTGAAATCTAGCACATAAACATACACTAAACGTGATATTAGGCTTAGTAGCAGTTAAGTAGAGTAAATAGCCAATCATACTTTCATAATGCTTGGTATCCACATAAATACCTTTTTTATAGCTGTTAAGCTTTGTTGAAGTATTAATTGGAATGCACAATGGTTTTGCATCTTCCATTCCAAACTTCTTGAGTAGATATTTGATGTACTTAGCTTGGTTAATGAAGATCCCTTCTTTTGATTGTTTGATTTGAAGTCCAAGGAAGTAATTGAGTTCTCTCATCATGCTTATCTCAAACTCACCCTTGTAAGAATCGCATTTTTACTCGCTCGTCAATCTCTGGCCCTACCAGATTCACATTCAAGCTGAAATTGGTTTTCCAAACTCAATCCAGTTAATCAGCCGCTTTGTGGACCGCCCAATAGAGGCAGAATGACTAAAATGCCCTTAGGGCATTATTTGGTTTAATTCGAGTTGGCTCGTCTTCCTAAAGACGGTAAGTTTGTATTTCAACCTTAAATCTAGTTTCAATTCCAGTCCAGATCAGTTAAACTTAATTTGGCACGTCTTTCGAAAAAGTTGATCTTTTATTTGATAAGTCCATCCGGTACAACACGTTTATCAAAAAATCACAAAATGCCTCAGAATGATAAATCCCTTCACACCCATTAACGGGGATGAAATCCAAGTCCTCGATATGGCAGAGCAGTTCACTTTTGGGGCCTCCTAGCCTGCCAACATAGAATTCCTGCTATCTGAAGTTGATCCTTCAGGCGATAAGATCATCTAGTGGCTTCTCGAGATCAGGAAGTCTCTAGAATAAATGCACACTGTCAGAGTGACGGAAACACACATAAACATCGCAACCGTCAGAGTGACGGAAACATTAGCAAATAGGTCAACATTGGGAATGCTAACAAACCCCCATGTCATAAGACCAAACACGCCTCTTGATTATGACACGTTAATTGAAGGATGGGATACCTGTGGAAATCAACTCGTCACACACTGTCAGAATGGTGCAAACACTCAAAACTTGGGTCAACACCAGTGCTTGCTAGCCCATTCCGATGAAAAATGACCAAACTGTCCATTGGGCCCCACTGACACACTTCTCAAGAAAGTACCTAAAACTTTAGAGTGGTAATTCTACCCTTCCAAGATTGTCCCAAGGATAATCTAGCATGTTCCAGTGCCTTCCAGTCGCTTTCGGATCAATTCCGAGAGCATCCAATCAAAATGACCCCATAGGCATTCGATGGCTTCCAGGGACCACATCGGTTCTAGGTATCAAACTGGTTACCTTCCGAGAATACTTCTAATAGTATTCCCAACCTTCTAGTACCTTTCTGGACTATTTCGAGACTCGGTGCGAAATGACCGTTTTGACCCTAATTGGCCGGTTGCCTTTTTCAACCACACCGGCTCTAGGTATCTAACTGGCAGACCCTAACCGGCCGGTTGCCTTCTTCTCATGGACCACTCTGGGTCGTTCCCGGTGTTCTCCAACTCAAATGACCGTTTTGCCCCCGGTGGGTCGGTCACCCTTTTCAACTACTCCGGCTTTGGTTATTAAGCAATTTACCATCGGGACACCCTTTTAGGGCTTCCCGTCCACTCCTGGCTGAGTCTGACTACTCAAAACCTTCTAGATTATTTTCGGACTTTCTGGAGTCACTCCTAGTGAAGCTAGGATAAAAATTATATGGTAGTCACTAGGATAGACTCCCAAATCTTCTACCTTACGTCACAAGGGTCAAAGATCTATTTCTTGCCTTCCTCAACAACTTCCTTAAGTGGCTGGCACCATTTCTAGTGGCGTCAAGCCAAATATTGGTCTGGCACCACTATAATAGGCGTCAAGTCTCATTTTAGCTGCTTACAAATACAGGCCACCCCTTGCGCATTCTGGGTCTGTAAAATTATTCCAGAAACTCTGCCTCACTAAAAACAGAGTTAGAACTCCTTCGAAACCCTAATTCTCTCAAGCCTCTTCAAACCCTAGCCTCCATACAATCTATACACTTGAATCCTTGCCTCTAAGCATCCATTAAAGGCCAAGTCCAGCTCTCGGAAGCTCTTGAAGATCACCTCAAAGTCCAAGCAAAGTCCACCATCAAAGCATCAAAGCAAAGAGAAGATAAGGTAGGTTTCTATTTAAATTATGCGATCCCTCTCTCTCTCTCTCTCTCTCTCTCTCTCTTCCCTCTCCTAACCCACTTGAGTTTTATTCTATTTTAATCCTGATCTTTTACCTCCTCTTCTTGCATGTTTAAAACAAGGGATCTCCCGGTTCATGCCTGGGAAGGTATTGGAGAGAATAATTTTGTAGGAGATTTTTTTTGAGTTCCACCTAAGACGGTGTGAGTCTGGCCCCCTTGATTATGTGGTACAATCTAACTTTGTATGTTCATGTCCTTATTGAATTGTTGCTATCATAATCATGCATTCAAAGGTATTTTTAAACTTGCATTAAAAGTTGCTTTCAAAACTTGCATTCAAAATCTTTTTCCTTCAAAGTTGTTTTCAAAACCACAACCATAAGATGATTCTGACCACTCCATGGTTAGGATTGTTTTAGGAAAGTGTTATATTCAATATGATCATCAAGGTGCAAATTTGAGTTCAAGTTTTAGTTTGCTTTTCAAGAAATCACAACTCTAAGGTTATTCTAGTCGTTCCATGATTAGGGTTGTTTTGGAAAAGTGTTACATTCAAAGAGACCATTAAAATCTATTTTATGGTTTTAAACCCTAGTTGTTGTCAAAATCACAACCCTAGAATGGTTCTAATCTTCTCATGATTGGAATCGTTTTAGAAAGTGAGATATTCAAGAGATTTTCAAAAGTCTATATTCAAACCTTTCTAAAATTGTTTTGCAAATCCACCTCATAAAAAGTCTTTTTAAAGATTTACTTTCTAAAAACTCTTTGCTTGAAATCCAAGACAAAGTCTTAGAGTCCATATTTAGGAAACCCTAGGTTTCTCACATGAAATCATAGCTTCCTATTTGCATCAATTCATAGATTTCTAAAACTATCTTATACATGAAATCATAGATTTCCTAATTCAAAAGTAACATAAAATGATAAATTTTCAAAACAACAGCTTTCTAATTTCAAGTCAAGTTAAATATTTCTTAATGTCAATCCTTCGTAATTTCAAAACCTTCATTTCTTAAAACTTTCTAAAAACAAAATTTTCAATTGATATATAATCTTTCCAATTCAAATGCATTACATAAACTCTAGGTCCTAGAATTGCTTAAATTCCTAGTTACCTCGAACCTAGGTCAAACCTTTTCAAACTCAACTTTTCAAATTTCAAACTTTCAAATCTTTTCAAATTTCAAACTTTTCTTAATTCAAACCATTTTTAATTCAAATCTTTCAAGAATCAAACCTTTCTTAAAATAGAACTTTCCTAATTGAAACTTTTCCAAAATGAAAAATTTTCTAAAATGGAACTTTCCTAATTCGAAACTTTTTAAAATCAAACTTTTCCAAAATTAAAATTTTCAAGTGCATATTTAAACCTTAGGTTATCTAAACCCTAGGAGGTGAAAACCCTAGTTCAACCCCTAAACTTAAGTCAGGAGACTTCAACTCCTTTCTAATTCAAAATGGTTTTTAAACTCTAATTCAAGTGAAGATGATTTCAAAGTTTAATTCAATGTTTTCAAAATAAGTCTAAGTTCTACTTTAAAGTTCGATTTCAAATCAAAGTCAATTCCAAATCAAAGTTCAATTTCAAATCTTCAAATTAAAGTTCAAACAAGAACCTTTTCAAGTCAAACTTTTCAAAGGCCCCAAAGTGTCTTTTTAAATCAAACAAGACCTCAAAGTATTTATTTTTAATCAGACCCTGAGTTAAAACTACGACTGACCTGAATCCCAACAAAGGGATACGTGGGCAACCCTCATGGGTGCAGTCACTACCTTTTTCAAAGTTTCAATTCTATTTTTTAAAATCTTTGTTCAAATTCTTTTCATACACTTGCATATCATGCATCATATCATCCCTAAAGTGATGACACAAATCTCTTTCTAAAATTCTCAAAGTGGATATAATTGGGTATTGGATAATCGAAGAGTCTAAATGCATAAACCTAGGGTGAAAAGATATGTAGATACTGCAAGGGCGGGATAGGGTGATAGCTTAATGCATCTTCCCTATACATAACCAACTTCCGAACCTAGAATTTCTGTTTTTCAAGGTTACCAAATAACCTGTTTTCTTTAAAAACCCTCTATTAAGGAAGTTTTTCAAAATCTTTTCAAAAACCCAAAGTTTAATATTCGGATTGCACTTAGTTTTAGGTGACCTAACTCACTTTAACAAAGTTAGGTGGCAATTCCAAATATTTTTCAAAAGCCCTTATTCAAGTCAAATTTCAATTCAAACCTAATCGCACTTGTTTTTCTAGAAGGACGAGTTCTAATGAGAGAGTATTGGGTGTTTTTCACATATCGTCTAGATGGTGTGAAAAACTGAGGCGCGACAACTCTGCATACGCTTAGCAAATTCTTTGCAAAGCTTCTCATTAGTGGAGTCAAATAGAATGTCATGCACATAGATTTGCACAATAAGTATATAGTGGTCTCTAATCTTAATGAAGAGTGTTGTATCAACCATTCCTCTTGTAAAATTATTTTCAATAAAAAATTTGCTCAAATTTTCGTACCAAGGCCTTGGGGCCTGTTTCAAACCATAAAGAGTTTTTGTAAGTTTGAAAACATAATTTGAAAACTTTGAATTTTCAAAACCAGAAGGTTGCTCCACATAAACCTCTTCAGAAATGAATCCATTAAAAAATGCACCTTTTATATTGATTTGACAAAGTTTGAAATTTTGAAACATAAAAATGCAAGCAATATTCTAATAGCTTCTAATCTAGCTGCAGGTTTATAGGTCTCATCAAAGTCAATTCTTTCTTCTTGATTACAGCCTTAGGCTACAAGTCTAGCCTTGTTTCTCACTACAGTTTTAGATTCATTCATTTTGTTTCTAAAAACCCATTTGGTTCCAATGACTGGATGATGTTTAGGTCTAAGAACAAGGTTCCAAACTTCAATCCTCTCAATTTGGTTCAATTCTTCTTGAATAGCCAAAATCCAATATTTATCATGCTCAACTTCTTGAAAAGCTTTTGGTTCAATATGTGATAAGAATACAAGATGACTACATATATTACTAAGATATGATCTTATTCTTAACTCTTGTGATGGATCACCTAGTATTTGATCTGATTGATGATTGTGAATAAAATTCTATTCCCTTGATAGCCCTTCATTCACATCTTATTGGCTTGAATAAATGTCTTGTTCATTTTTCTCCTTTAGTATGGCTTCACTTGTGTTTTGATTGATGTTGAGATTGTCCATGTTTTGCTTCACATTATCTACATCATTACTCATAACTTTTCGAGGCAAAGAGTTTAGTTCATCAAAGGTAACATGCACTGATTCTTCAACAATTAAAGTTTTTTTTATTGAAAACTTTATAGGCCTTGCTATGTGTGGAATAGCTACGAAAGACACCTTCATTAGAGTTTGCATCAAATTTACCAAGGTTATCTTTATTGTTATTCAACACAAAACACTTGCATCCAAAAGCTCTAAAGTATTAAACATTTGATTTTTTGTCTTTCCAAAGCTCATATGGGGTTTTGTTTAAAATTTTTCTAAATAAAACTCTGTTTAAAACATAGCAGGCTGTGTTAACAACTTCTGCCTAAAAATATTTTGGCAAATTATTTTCACAATTTATGGTTCTCCCCATTTCTTCCAAAATCTTATTTTTTCTTTCAACAACCCCATTCTGTTAAGGGGTTATAGGTGCATAAAAATTGTATTCAAAACCATTTTCATCACAATATATTTCAAAATATTTGCAATAAAACTTACCACTATGGTTAGTCCTAATTGCAGAGATAGTAAAGTCTTTTTCATTTTGAACATTTTTGCAAAACTTTATGAAGAAGACAATTGTTTCATCCTTATGAGTAAGAAAGAATGTTCATGTAAATCTTGAGTAATCATCAACAATAACTAGAGTGTATTGCTTACCACCTAGACTTAAGAGTCCTAGTTGGTCCAAACAAAACCATATACAATAGTTAAAGCGGCCTAGTTGTAGAAATCATATTTTGGTTTTGAAAGAAACTCTTGCTTGCTTCCCTATTTGACAATTATCACAGACCTTGTCTTTTTTAAATTTAAGTTTGGAAAGTCCATTTACCAAATCATTTTTGAAAATCTTTGAGAGAATACTCATGCTTATATGACTAAACCTTTTATGCCACAATAAACTATCCTCACTGTTCATAGCTGCAAGACATTTTATTTTGAAGAAGAGATATCATTTAAGTCAAAAATATAAATATTTCCTTGCCTATGACCAATCAATATGGTCTTGTTATCATTGATGTTTACTATATCATATTTTGAAGATTTAATGATAACTTTACAACCCTTATCACATAATTGACTAATGCTCAAAAGATTATGCTTAAGGTCTTTAACAAGTAAAACATTCTCAATAGTGATTGAAGAATCTGTACTAATACTACCTATACTAATGATCTTGCCTTTGCTGTTATTTCCAAAAGTGACCATGTAATACCCCGAACCTTTATTTCCTGAATTAATATGAAGTTTTAATTCTTGTATTATCTTATGTTACTTTAGAGTCAAAGTTGACTAATTGAGACTCGTGTTATAACTTATGCCTTGTGTGTGAGACACATGGATTAATTCCCATGGTTATCTCCTACTTTCACACACCCACACACAATTTTGGAGGGAAGAAAGGAAAGAAGAGAGAAATAACAAAAGAGGGAGAAGAAGAAGGGAAGGAGGAAGAAAGAGAAAGGAATCGGGAGAGAAGATGCCAAGTAAAAGCTTGAAAATCTTAACCTAAGCTAGAAACCACCATTGATGAAACTTGAGGGAGCTTGGAAGAAGGGAAGATTTCAACAACCCTTGTATGAGCATGTATATATATGTGTGTGTGTTGTAGTTGTATTGGGTAACTCCTTTGAGTCTTAATTAGTTGTATTTTAAGAATTTGTAAGCTTCCATACACGAATTGAGAGTTGGGGTTAAAACCCCCATATATGTGCATGTTGGGTTTGAGATTTCAAACCCTAGATCCCTTTGATTTACTTGTTGGTTTAGCTTCATTTTGAGATATTGTAGTCTTCTTGGGTTAATCTTTGAATCCTAGAAACATTAGTGGAGTTTGAGGTGGTTTGGATTTAAAAATCTAGGGCTTAGAGAACCATTTTTGAACCAAAATGTGTAGAGTTTGGGGTGGCTACGAGTCATTCGGACGGGTGTTTGGACGGATTGTTGACAACAGAGTTTAGGGTGGCTATGGGTTGTTCGGACGGGTGTTTGGACAGGTTGCTGACAACTCCGAGACTATTTAGTAAAACAGGCATAACTTGCTTTAAAAAACTCAGATTGATGCACCGTTTAAGCATTGGAAAATAGACTCATAGACCTTTGTACCCATATAAAGCTTGTACTCTAATTTCTTATGGATTAGGAGATATTAACTTTTAAATTTGACCCAAAATTTTTGTCAGCCACATTGTTCTTCAGAATTTTAGTTTATTTTTTATGGGACATAAAATGTATTTGCGACACATGACCTATCAAATTAAATGTATTTAAGCCTATTTTCAAATGAAATTGACCTAGAATGTAGGCTCATTATCTTGATGTGAATGAGATGTAATGAATGAATCAGTGTTCAGGGTTTCTTATTTCAACCTTAAATTTTATGTTCTTGCTTTGCATTGGGGTCTTGTGTTTGATTGTCGTGCCCTGGTTTTTGGGTGTCCAAGGTCCTTTCGGCTTGGAGGCAAAAAACACAGAACTTTGTCACTATAACTTGTCCTCCTAGAAGGATAAGTGCGACTAGGTTTGAATTGAAGATTGGTTTGATTAAGGGCTTCATAGAAAAATAGGAGTCGCCACCTAACTTGATTAAGGTGAGTTAGGGCACCTAAAACTAAGTGTTAATCCGAAGATTAAACCTAGGGTTTTTGGAAAAGATTTTTGAGAACTCCCTCAAGAGAGGGTTTTTAAGAAAATAGGTTATTTGACAACCTTTGGAAAGATTTAAGCTCTTTTGGAAAATAACTCCATTTTGGTCATTTGAAAATAGAAATCTATGGTCTGGGGGTTGGTTACGTATAGAGAAGATATCCTAAGATCATCACTCTACCCTGCCCTTTCGGTACCTACATGTTTAATTACCTTTTTGTTCACTCACTAGAATAGCCGGTTACCATTGTCCACTTAATATCCACTTTTATAATTTTAAAAATAGGGTTTAGTCATCACTTTTCGGATGAATGATGCATGATACAAGCTTTTGGGAAGAAGTTTGAAAACATGGGAGTTTGAAAGGGTTTGAGATAGAAACTTTGAATTAGTAGGAATTTTGCAAAAGGAACTAGAGTTGACATGGAAGTTATAATCGCATCATTTTAGGTTGTCTACGTATCTCATTTGGCGAGAATCAAGTCATTCGTAGTTCGGGCAAGAGCCCGATGGAAAACAGGCACATTAGGCCTTTTGGAAGGTTTTGAAGACATTTTGAGGCCTTTGAAAGAGTTTGAAGACACTTTGAGGTCTTTGAAAGAGTTTGAAGACACTTTGTGGTCTTTGGAAACATGTCTTGAAAATTTTGATTTGAAATCAGATGTTGGAATATTTTTGGAATGGAACTTGAAAATTTTTGAAAATGCTTTTGAGATGTTTTGAAATGTTTTTGGAATAACTCAAGGGAGTTTTGAAAAATGCTTTGGAATAACTCAAGAGAGTTTTGAAAATGTTTTGAGGTCTTGGATGTAGAGTTTCGGGTTGGAAACAACCCTGTGAACTTGTCTTTGAAAAAGCTTTTTAGAAATGGTTTTTGAAAACACCTAGGGCTTTGGAACCTTAATATGGACAACCTTGAAGGTTGTTCTTGATATATCACTTTCCCTTAGGGTTTCTCACTATAGAAGGGGTAGGGACACCTTAGGGTTGTGAGTTCTTGAAAACATTTTTGGAAATACATTGAAGATGGAGTAGAGGGATATTTGAAAAGGCTATAGAGTCGGTTTTCGAAATCTCAAGAGAGTGGGAGGTTTTTGAAAAATGGGGTATGAGAATTGTTTTAAATGGAAAGATGATTTAAAAAGGGGTTCATGAGTTGGAACCTTGAAGCATACTAACCTAGATTGAGTTGGCCTAAGGTTAGGGGTGACCTAAGGTTAGGTAACTCGGGTTAGGTTAACCTAGGGTTAATTAACTTGGATTTGGTTAACCTAGGATTAGATAACTAGGGTCAAGTTAACCTAAGGTTGGATAACCAGGGTTAAGTTAACCTAGGGTTGGACAACCAGGATCAAGTTAACCTAAGGTTGGATAACCAGGGTTAAGTTAACCTAGGGTTGGACAACCAGGATCAAGTTAACCTAAGGTTAGGTAACTAGGGTCAAGTTAACCTAGGGTTAGATAAAGGGTCAAGTTAACCTAGGGTTGAATTGGAAGACAGTTTTGAAATGTGGTTTAATGCATTTGGAAAAGGGCTTTGAAAAACAAGTCATGTTATGCAAAGGACTTTAGTAGACAAACTTTTTGATTGATCATTTCCACGAAAATTTGACTCTAGCTAAGGATATGGTTTATATGGTTGATGCTTGGAGACCATTCCAAAGAAGGTTTTCTTATGACCATTATAACCATTATCTTGAGAAAAGTATGGGGTTCAAGAATTGACATGGTGATGACAACTTGTGAAAAACCATTGTTAATATAAGATGGAGATAATGAATTTTTTGAAAACCATTTCTGGGAAAATGATTTTGAGAACCATTTTCGAAAGAAATTATTCTAATAAGTTAGGATTCCTATGGCCAATATAAAAGAAAGACCACTCAAGAGAAAGCTCCATGGGCCATTCCAACCACTAAACTTAAGAGAACAACAACCTTAAGGATCAAAAAGTTGGAAAATCATTTTCGTGCAAGAAAAAGAGAAAGGAACCATTCTAGCAATTTAAGGGCTCATATAGCCAATATAAAAGGGATACCACTCAGGAGAGGGTTTCATGGGGCCATTCCAACCACTAAACTTGAGAGAATAGAAACATTAGGAATTAGAGAGTTTGAAAACCATTTTTATGCAAGTTGGAATGCAATGATGCAAAAAGTGTGAGTTAGGGGGGTAGTAGAGGATTTCTAAGGCATGACTTCTAAGGTCTCATCCTAAACTTCAAGGAGCTAACTCATGGAACCATTTTGAAAAGAACACAAAGCTTGAAAGTGGCATAAAAATAAAATGATGCAAGCTTGGTAGAACATGGTTATAAACATAGAAATGAAGCCAAGCACATAAATATGATCAAGATAGCAAAATGTAAGGGGCTCATGAATACATACAAGGCTTTAGACTACACCACATAATCAAGGGGCTCTTAAACCATACCATCTTAAAGTGGGCTGGTGAGAGATCTCCTTACACGGTGGCTCCCACTAGCTTTCCTCTAGGCATGAACTAAGAGCCCTCTTAGCTCAAGCATGCAAGAAAGGGAGGTTGAAGATGGGAGTTAAAATAGAGAATAGCCTAAGTAGGCTAGGAGGGAGAAGAGAAGAGTGGGGGAAGACAAAAATGTAAAAGAGATACCACCTTTTGCCTTTAACACACTTGTAGTCTTCAATGGATGCCTTGACTTCAACTTGAATGACTTCAAGAAGGCTTGAGGGGCTAGAAGAGAGTGTTTAATGGGGTATAAGGCTATATAAGTGAAGTGTATAAGCTTAAGGGAGGTGGAATCTAGCCTAAGTGTTAGAGGAGTAGAATGTGTATAGAAATTCGAGGTTCTGGAGAAGTTTCAGCAGAGCTTCGCATCAATTTTGGAGTTGGAATATGCAAAGGGGGGTCTGGTATTTATAGGTAACCTAGAACAGGCCTGGCGCATATGTTACATGTGCCAGTACTGTTCCATTGCCAGAATGACACGTGGCACTCATTGTACTGGTTAAATCTCGACAGTTGATCGAAATTTGGTCGATCTGATCAAAATTTGGGCTTATGTAGCATATGTTCCATCACCGGAAGTGTTCATTTAAACTTTGTCTCAATAATTGAGCCAATCGAGAAGGTTTCGGGCGAATTGGTTGCACCCACGATGTTCTGCTAAGGTTTCTCGTGAACTTTTATGGTTTCAGAGAGTTGGAATGGTGTTCAGAAGTGTAAGATATCATCTTAAGAAACATGCATAAAATGGCATCTTTGTAGAGCGTTTGTGATACGCTCCGTGGAAGTTTGAAAGTAGCTATTTTTGTGTTGCATGATCGAGGCTTTCGGGAAGCGATCTCTTTGATCGGATCATACTGATGGAAAGTACTCTGGAAATACTTTTAGGAACTCCTTGATTTACGCATTTCTCAAGTCCTTTGATGGTGCGTTTCAATCAGGGAATTGGAGAAAAAGTCAATCTTGGCAGAGTGTCTGCGAGATGCTCTAGGGCTTGCCAAAAGTTACAGTTTTCGAGCCATACAATTAGGAGCTTCGGGAAGCGATCTATCCGATCAAGCCGTATCGATGGAAAAACCTATAAACGAGCTTTTGGGAATTACCTGGTTTACGCATTTCTTAAGTCATTTGACGGTGCGTTATAAATAGGGAATCGGGAAAAAAAGTAATTTAGGCGGAGCATCTGTGAGATGCTCTAGCGAACTTTTATCGAGTCGTGAGTGTTTAGTGTCGTGAGGTCTTCCTTAGGTTAAACGGGGGTTCATGATGAGATTCGTCGTTCAGTAACGTAGGATCGGTGTTGTTCTAGGGCGCATTCGGGTCGTTAGGGGCGAAATGGTCATTTTGACTAGGTTTGTTTGGAAGCGGTTAGGAATGGTTCAGAGCGTTGTGTTAAGAGTGCCGGGTCATTCAAGGATGTTTTCAGGAGAGTCTTTTACCGTTCGGTGGGGTTTGTGTAGTGCTGGAGCGTTAAGGGGCAAAATAGTTATTTTGACCGGGGTCAGTCAAAATGGGACCAGAATTGGACCGGATGGCGTGTAGAGTACGCCTAACCGTTTAGTAACATCTTGGAAGGGTGGACTTACCGTTTTAAGGGATTTTAAACTTTCCCAAAACGTGCTTGGAGGCCCAAGGGGCAGGTTTGGTTATTAGGCCTCAATCGGGCCCAGCGGGCTCGAAAAGTGGTTGACTGATTGGATAAGGGTTTGAAAGTTGATTTGGGCTTGAGTGCTTACGGATTTTTGAAAGGGAGTTCGGTCAGGCCAGAGATTACCGAGCAGGCAAAAATAGGGTGCTTACATTGAGGCTTCTATGTACTCTATGTGTAGGAATACGCTTGTTTAGCACCAATTCTCGAAGATAGAGGTGAGTAACGATATGCCATGAGTAAATCCTTATTACTTTCCAAATGTTTTAAGTCTAGTTACATCTCATACAATGTTTTTCATATGATTTCATTGCATTAATGTTTATGCTTTTAAGCACCCCATTTTTGCTTGCTTGGCAATCTTTGGCCTAACCAAACTCCTTTTCAAAACTCCGTAAGCACATTCAAGCCCAAATCAACTTTTAGACCCCTATTCAATCAGTCAACCGCTTCTCGAGCTCGCTGGGCCCAACAGAGGCCTAATAACCAAACCTGCCCCTTAGGCCTCTAGGCACGTCTTTGAGAAAGTTCAAAATTCCTTAGGACGGTAAGTCCACCCTTCCAAAATGTTCCTAGATGGTTTGGCATGCTCAATATGCCATCCTGTCCAATTCTGGTGTCATTTTGGTCAATTACGGTCAAAATGACCAGTTTGCCCCTGGACGCTCCAGCATAGTAGAAATCCCACCAAACAATGAAAACATCTTCCAGGACCGCCCTCGAACAGTCTGGAACGCTTAAAATGCCACTCCAACCCATCCTGACCTTTTTCTATCAATTCCAATAAAAATAACTGTTTTACCCCTAGTGGCTCGAACGCGCTCCAAAACCACACTGGCTCTGGGTATTGAATGACAGATCTTATCATATGCCCCTATTTAACCCAAGGTGAGCCTCGTGACTCTAAACACTTCCAACTCAACAAAAGTTTTGTGGAGCATCTTGCAGACGCTTCACTAGGTTTGTCTTTTTCTCCCAATTCTCGGATTATAATGCATCATCAAATGACTTGAGAAAAGTGTAAATCAGGGAATTCCCAGAAGCCCGTCCATAGATCTTTCCATCGATACGACTCAAATGAAAAGATCACTTCCTGAAGCCCTCGATCGCATGGCTCAAAAGCTGCTACTTTTAGTAACCCTTAGAGCGTCTTATAGACGCTCTGCCAAGGTTGTCTTTTTTTCAATTCCTTGATTATAATACACTATCAAACAACTTGAGAAATACGTAAATTAGAAAATTTTTGAAGTATTTCTAGAGTACTTTCCATCGGTATGGTTCGATCGGAAAGATCACTTCTCGGAGGCATCAATCACGTGGTCCAAAAATGACTACTTTTGAACATCTGCGGAACGTATCACAAATGCTCCACAAAAGTGTGTTTTTGTGCATACTTCCCTAGATGACATCTCATTCTTTGGAATGCCTTTCAAGCTTTCCGAAAATTCAAAGTTCTTGAGAAACACTAGAAGAATATCGTGGACGCAACTGATTTTTCCAAATCTTTCCCGAATTGCACAATTATCAAGAGAAAGTTTAAACGAAAATTTTCGGCGACAGAGTGTATGCTACATGTGCCCAGATTTTGATAAGATCGATCAAAACTTTGCTTGCTCCCTAAGTTGAGCCAGTACAGAGTGTGCCATATGGCATTCAAAGAGGAGAATAGTACTAACTAGAGCAATTTTCACCCAGGCCATGTACTACATGCGCCAGGCCCCTCTAGGTTTGCCTATAAATACAAGCCTCCCCCTTTGTATATTCTAGAATCGAAATTGGTAGCGAAGCTCTGCAGAAATAGTTTCAGAAATCCGAAATCCTTTATACACCACACCCCTACACACTTAGGTTAGATTCTACCTCTCTGTAGCCTATATGCTCTCTCTACAAAGACCCCAATGCCCTAAATAAACCACTTCTAGCCCCTTTAAGCCTCCACAAGGCCCTTCAAGTTCAAGAGAAGTCGTCCATGAAAGCTTGAAGTTGTTTTGAAGATAAAAGGTAATATTCTCTTTACATTTTTGCAATCTCAACTCCTCTCTTCTCCTTCCTAGCCTACTTAGGCTCTTCTCTATTTTAACACCTATCTTCTACCCCCTTTCTTGCATGCTTGAAACAAGAGAACTCTTAGTTCATATCTAGAGGAAAGTTTGTGAGAGCCACCGTGTAGGAGTACTCTCATAAACCTACTTTAAGATGGTAAACCTACTTTAAGATGGTATCGTCTTGGAGCACCTTGCAATTTGGTGAAACCTTTAGCCTTGTATGATTCCACGACCCCTTTACATATGGTTATCTTGTTCATGTTATGTACGATTGGGTTTGTTATATGTTCACAACCATTTTTCCAAAACTTTTACTATTTCTTTCCTATATTATTCATAAAGCTCCATATTCAAATGACTCCCTAACAAATGATTCTAGAGTTGGCTCCTTGAAGCCTAGGTCAAACCCTCAATTTTCACACCTTAAAAAACCCTCTTTAAGTCTCTTAACTTTATTTTGTAACCCTACATCTTATTGCTTTTCAAAGTTGCACTAAAATGGCTTTCAAACCCTCTTCTTTTATGTTGATTTCAAGGATTTTACTTTCTTGAACTTTATGGTTGAAATGGTCCCTTGGAACCCTCTCTTGAGTGGTCTTCCCATTATCTTGACCATATGAACCCTAGTTCATTAGAGTTGGTTCTATTCACTTCAAAATCTCTTTAATTTGCATAAAAATGATTTCCCTAAACCATTATTTTCACCTTGATTTTTAGAAGTTTTGCTCTCTTGAATATTGTGGTTGGAATGGTCCCATGGAGTCCTCTTTAGAGTGAGTTCCTTCAAATCAACCTTATGAACCCTTATTCTTTAGAGTGGTCTTCAACATCTTACAAGTGGTTTACCAAAACCTTATTTCCTAAAGCAATTGTCAAAGGATCATTCCCTTTAATATTCAAGTCTTCAAAACTATTTATCCAACGTTGATTTTCACAAGTTTTGCTCTTTTGAGTTAGCTGGTGAAATGGTTCCAAGGCAACCCCTTTTGAGTTGTTTCCAAATATCAACCATAGGACCTCAACACTCACCTGAGTGGTTTTCATGAAATGATTTTCAAAACCCATTTTCAAAGTGCATGCATAAAACCACCTTTCCAAAACCACTAGGTCCAAATCCTAATTTAAAACCACCTTTTAAAAACCATTAGGTCAAAACCACCTTTCAAAGCCACCTTCCAACCCTAGGTTAACTTGACCCTAGTTGTCCAACCTTAGTTTAACTAAACCCTAGGTTAACCTAACCTTAGTTAGTTAACCCAAGTCACCTTAACCCTAGGTTAACCTAACCTTAGTTGGTTAAACGTAGGTAAGCCCAACCCTAGTTCAACCTAACCCAAGTTAGTTAACTCTAGGTTACCTTAACCCTAGGTTAAACTAACCCGAGTTAGTCAACCTTAGGTCAACTCAACCTAGGTTAGTAAATTTCAAGGTTCCAATTCAAAGACCCCTTTTCAAATAATCTTTCAACTAAAAAACTATCTTCATAACATACTTTCTAAAAACATTGTACTCTCTTGAGATTTCAAAAATCAACTCTAAAACCTTTTCAAATATTCCCACACTCTATCTTTGAAAATGTCTCAAAGAAGTTCTCTTAAACTTATCTGAACTAAAATGGCTAGACACTTAACATTTTTCAAAAACTATTTTCAAAATATTTTCACAAACTCACAACCCTAATATGTCCCTACTCCTTTATGGTTACAGATTCCAAGGGTGATACATCAAGTACAACCTCCAAGGTTGTTCATATTAGGTTTACAAAACCCTAAGTGTTTTTAAAAGATCTTTTCAAACATCACATTCTTGAAACAACCGTAATCCTTCCATGGTTAGGATTGTTCAAGTGTAAGTGAGACATTCAAAAGGGTTCTATAACCCAAAAGTTTTAAAAACCAAAAGGGAAGTTCCTAACTCATTTTTTCTAGCTTGTTTTCAAAACTCATAGCCTTAAGGGGTTTAGTTCTTCAATGACTAACCTCTCAAAGGTAATGAAACATTAAACATGCATATCATAAGGTATTTAAGAAACTACTTTCAAAAGCATTTTGAAGACAAGTTCACAAGAGCATTTCCAATCCAAACTCTACTTCCAAAGTTTTTAAAACAAGACTTCAAAATATTTTTGAAACTCTCTTGAGTTATTATAAAACCTTCCCAAAACTCCCTTGCATTGTTTCAAAGTATTTTAAAAACTCCCTTGAGATGTTTCAAAGCATTTCCAAAAACTCCCTTGAGTTGTTTCAAGAGAATTTCCAAAATATCCCTTAAGTTAGTTCCAAAAACATTTGAAATCATCTTCAATCCCAATTTCAAAAGCACTACAAACATCCTAAGTTTTATTTCAAAAACATTTTGCTAAACTCTCAAGTTCTCTTTTTTTCAAAGAGCACAAAGTGTCTTCAAACATTTTCAAAGACCTCAAAGTGTCTTCAAAACTTTCCAATGGCCTCAATGCGCCTCTTTTCTATGGGGCCCTCGCCCGAATTACGAATGACCTGATTCTCGCCAAATGAGATACGTAGGCAACCTAAAATGGTGTGGTTAACCCTTATTTCAACCCAAGTTCTTTTTTCAAAAGTTTCTATCAATTCAAGATTTCTATTTCAAATCCTTTCAAAACTCTCATATTTTCAAACCCCTTTTTAATAACATGCATTATGTATCATTTATCCAAAAAGTGATGATCAAATCCCGTTTTCAAAACTCTAAAGTGGATAATAGTAACCGGTTATTCAAGTGAGTGAATTAAGGGTGATGAGATATGTAGGTACCGAAAGGGCGGGGTAGGGTGATGATCTTAGTATATCTTCCCTACACGTAACCAACCTCCAGGCCATAGATTTCTATTTCGAAGACCAAAATCGGAGTCACATTTTCAAAAGGGCTTTAAAACATTTCTTAAGGGTGCTAAAAAATCTTTTTTCTAAAAACCTTCTTTGGAAGGACATTTTCAAAATGATTTCGAACAACCAAAGTTTAGTCCTTGGATTATGCTTAGTTTTAGGTGACCTAATACATCTTTAACTATTTTAGGTGGCGACTCCTATCTTTTCCAAAAATCCCTTAAATCAAATCAATTTCAAGTTCAAACCTAGTTAGACTTATCCTTTTAGGAGGATGAGTTCTAACAAGAGAGCACCGTGCTTTTTTTCGAGCCAAAAGGGCTTTGTTTAAAAACCGGGGCGCAATATTTGGCGACTCCATTGGGGATACTTAGAAGGTTAGGCCATTGTCATTTCTCCTCACCCTTCACTCGCCCAGAATCTCCGGTTACCTTGACCAGTTTTATCCACTTTTTGAAATTTTTTCTAAATTCTCAAAAAAAAGAAGAAAAAAAAGGAGTTTCTCAAAATCATAAGTGGTAAAAAAAACATTATGTTCCAAACCATTTGTCAAACAAGTGTCATTGCTTACATTCATGCTTTTACATCGACATCCATTTGCATGCTCTGGCATTGCTTTCCATATTCATACTCTTGCATTGGCCATCTATTTTCTCCTGCATTGAGTTTTTCAAAAAATACTAAATCCTTGCGGTTTCTTTTGTAGGTGTACCTTTGTTCACATTTTATTTTTTATGTCATAATTGACTGTCATGTATGTAATGAATGAACATGTTGTGATGTGTGTTGTTGGGTCTTTTCCTCCATTTTTTAAAATTCCACACACACTTGGTGCGCTCACTTGCATTTACATTTTGCATATATTACCTGGTTACTACCCTTCTAGATAGAAGGGGGAACAATATATTGATTGTGGGCGGATGCTATGTCAGTTTCTCAGGCTACGATCTCTTGATAGTTTCTCCGCTCAAACCACCAATCAAAGATGGAGTTCACCCTTTTGGGGGTGAACGCCAGAGGTTTGAAGGTTTGAGAACTGAGCTTTTTAGAAAACATTAGTAAAACCCCAACCTTATGCTCATGTAGCACCCTATGCATAGCTGAACTTCTGTCGGATTTAAGGCACGCGATTCAATTTCAAAACCAAAGAGGAAACGGCGACTGCTTTACTCTCCCTTATATTCTGTTCAATTCATGCTGTTATGTTGCTTAATTTTTTTTAATGTATTATGTGTACATCTTTTCTCATCATAACTGTTCATGCATCCGTATTCATTTCAAGACAAGAGTTCTCAAAGTAACTCAAGTCATTGCATCTTCATGGATCTGATTAACCCCCAAAGAATGGCCCAAAGACCTTCTTGCTTAAATCAAGTCAACCAAAAGCCTAAGGGTACCAAGAGACACTAAGGATTCATGGTATGCATCAAAGTCATCTCATAAAGAGAGGCCCGAATCCCTCTTCGCTCACGGAGATAGGGCCGCTAAGAAGACAAGAGGCAATCCAAAATCAAGGTCTTTCACTGACCTCCATTCGAGAAGGGGAATCCGAAGACTTAAGAGAAGTTTAGGATTTCAAATATAAAGATAGAATAGGTGAAAGTCCCAAGAAAAATGTTCCCCCTCCCCGTTTTAATGTACTTTTGAAAATTTCATGTACAAAGGAAATTCATCTCAATACAATTGTTATTTCTGTTGAATGAATGAATGTATGAATGAATGGCTACAAGTATAGGTATAGTATTGCATAACAGGGGCAAGGCCCTATCTCTAAAGCCTGAGCTAAAACATCGTGATTAGTCCTCTTCGACAGGCAGGGGCATCCGTAAGTCATGCATTGCATAAAATATTTCTTATTCCAGGGACTAACATATGATATTTTTCTTGTTTTTTTCTCATTTTCTATCCCCCCTTATCTCATAAAAAGCTAGAAATAGTTTTAGTGAGATTTGCTTACATTCCAGGTCATCATTGCTCCTAAAAAAGGAAAGAGAAGAATACGAGTGCCTTTCGTACTCCGAACGCTAATCTTTACCCAACACTGAGCTGCATAAATGACAAGCGAGGGTAATACTCTCGATCAATAGAATAGCTTGGTAACACGGGAGGAAGTGAATAAAATGAAGACAAAGATAGCCGAGATGTTCAAGCTCGTACAAATGATGGCCTTCAAGGGACCCACCATAGATCCTTTAGCTTTAACGTCTCTCCCCAAAGAAACTGAGGTCATCCTGCAAAGGGTCACCTTGCGTATTGACAATATGGGTAAGAGTAAGGAAATCCCCAAAGTGGTGCACATCGAGGAAGGAGAAGAAGATAACCCTGAAACCATCCTGTTGATTGCTACACCAAAAAAGGAAAGCCCAAATCCCCTCAATCTGAAGATAAAAGGTCTAAAGGAGTCCTTGCGCAACTTGCAAAGTTATGATACCTTCGGTGGGACATCTTATGATGAACTATGTTTCTTCCTCGATCATCCGAGGCTACCCAAATTCAAGATGCCTGATTTTCGAAAATATAATAGAAGTGGAGATCCCGTGGCTCATCTGAGATTATATGCGGGTGCGTTAAGTGGTCATGGGAATGATCCTAAACTTCTGATGCAACTATTTTAGCATAGCCTGTTCAGGTTTGCCTTGCAATGGTTTGCCGCCCACCTTGATATAAGGAAAATAACAACCTGGAACGAGCTAGTCATGGCCTTTCAATCACAGTACCGGCACAACAGTGACCTCACGTTGGATAGATGTACACTCATGCTAATGACTAATAGAGAAAAGGAGAGCTTCAAATCCTATGCTCTAAGATGGAGGGAGTCTGCGACACAGGTCAATCCTCCACTGGAAGAGAAAGAGTATGTGCAATTATTTATGCAAATCTTTCGGGGTTTGTATTATGAAAAACTATGCACAAGCATAGGGAAGAGCTTTTCAGAGCTTATCATGCAAGGGGAGATAATAGAGAATGACCTGAAAACCAAAAAAATCATTGACCCCTATTCTAAAATTGAAGAAAGTTCTGCAAACACAACACGAAAAGTAAGTAAAAAAGAGGGTGAAGTGTTTGCCATCCTACCCAGTCAAACCCAACAACATCAACCCAACAACATCACCAATTTCGGCTACCTATGGCTATTCTAGCACCTGCTTTTGGGACAATAGCAGTCCGACCACACAAGCAAAACCGTTGACCCCGCCTCTTCACTAACCTAACTTGGAATCAAACAGAAGCCTATTACAGTCTCCTTTATATTGGACACTTGAATCCCGCATACCGGCCCCACCGTTATTAAGTCCTTTACCTACTACCTGCAACCCGACTCTCGTTTGTGAATACTGTTTTGGAAGATAGGGACATGATGTTGAGCACTGTCTCATCCTGAAACACAAAATACAATACTTGATCGACGCTAAGGTCATCGGCATCTTGGAGATGCACCGCGCGAATGGAGCATGGAGGAGGTTGTTTGTAAGCACCCCATTTTTGTCCACTCAGCAATCTTCGGTCCGACCAGACTCACATTTAAACCAACACAGACGCATTCAAGTTAAAACCAGTTTTGTAGTCTCAATGCAGTCAATCAATCGCTTTACGGGCCTGCTAGGCCCAATAGAGGCAAAAGTGACCAAAATGCCCTTGGGGCATTATTTCGGTCCAATTCTAGTTGGCACATTTTTCTAGAGGCGGTAAGTGCCCATTTCAACCTTAAATTTAATTTCAAATCAAATTTCAATCTAGATCAAATTTGGCACGCCTTTCGAGAAAGTTTATCCCCTAAACGGTAAGACCATCCAATCAGCACGTTTTTTTTAAAAAAAAACTCTTTAGAACGGTAAGTCCCTTTAAATCTATCAATTGGGATAGAACCCAAGTCCTCGAGATAGTAGAATGGTTCACCTTTGGCGCCTGTTAGCTTGTCAAAGAAGAATGTTCATTATTATGCACGTCTTTCGAATAAGTTGATTCCTTAGACTATAAGTCTACCTAGCAGCTTTTTGAGATTAGGTGATCTCCGAAATGAACGTACACTGTCAGAGTGGCGGAAACACTCGCAAACAGGTTAACATTAGGAATTGCCAACAAACCCCCTATGTTATGGGACTGAACTTGCCTCTTGGCCGTGACACGTTTACCAAAGGACAGGATACCTTTGGAAACCAACGTGTAACAAACCGTTATAGTGACGAAAACATTCAAAACCCAGGTCAACACCAGTACCTCCTAGTCAACTCCGGATAAAAATGACCAAACTACCCCTTGGACATTTTTTGGCACGTTTATCAAGAAAGTACCAAGTCCTTAGAGTGGTGAGTCTATCTTTCCAAGATTGTCTCAAGAAAAATCTGACATGTTCAAATGCCTTTCAGTCGGTTCTAGACCAATTCCGAGACCATCCGATCAAAATGATCATTTTACCCCTAAGCATTTGAGCGCCTCCGAGGACCACATCGGCTCTGGGTATCAAACTGGTTAACTTACGAGAATGCTTCTAATTGTTTTCTTAACCTTCTAACACTTTTCTAAATCATTCTGAGTCTATTCCGACAAACCCCGTGCAAAATGATCGTTTTGCCCCTAGAGGGCCGGTCGCCTTTTTCAGTTACACTGGCTCTAGGTATAAAACCGGTAACCTTTTGGAACACTCTTAATGATGTTTCCAATCTTCAAGCTTTCTCACGGGTCATTCCGAGTCATTCCGGTGCCTTCCCGGTTCGATTGACCGTTTTGCCCCTAGCGGGTCGGTCGGCCTCTCCAAACGTTCTGGCATTGTTTTCCATGTCCGCTACCCCTAAGACACTATTTCGAGAGTTTCTACACATTTTTGGCCTTCTGGATCATTCTCGGCCTCCTGAAACATTCCCAGACCTTCCGGAGTTACTCCTAGTGTAGCCAAGCTAAAAATTGCATGGTAGTCATTAGTACAGGTGCTTAAATCTTTTGCCTTGTGTATTAAGGGTTGAAAGATATGTTTCTTGCTAACCTTAAAACTTTCCTAAGTGGCTGGCACCACTAGCAGTGGCGCTAAGCCAAATATTAGCTTGATGCCACTCCTAATGGCGCTAGTAGGGAATTTGCCTTGGCGCCATTGCAACAGGCACTAGGCTAATCTTGTGTCTATAAATACAGAGCTCCCCCCTGCATGAAAAGGGTCTGCAAACTCGGTCCAAAAACTCTGCTTTTCGAATTACAAAGCTCGAAGTCTCTCCAAACCCTAGCTCTCTCTAGTTTTTTCAAACCTTAGCACTCTCTAGTCTTTTCAAACCCTAGCCTTCATACACTTAACCCTAACACCTATACACATTTCATAAACTCATAAACAAGCCTCCAAAGCCTCCATTGAAGACTCAATGTGCTGCAACTTGGATGCTCTCAATGATCAAGTAAAGCAAAACAAATAAAGCAAGCAAAACAAGCAGAAAACAAGTTAGACTTTCTCTTTATATTTATGTACTACCCCCTCTCTCTTCTTCCTCGTAACCCACTTGGGTTTTTTTCTATTTTAATCTCCTATCTTCTATCTCATTTCTTGCATGCTTGAAACATGGGATTCCTCGATTCATACGTAGGAAGGATTGTTGAAAGTCGTTATGTCGGGGGCTTTCTTCTAGTCCAACCTTAAACCGTGTGGATTCGGTCCCGCTTGATTATGGGTGAAGCCTAGCCTTGTATGTCCACAACCCTACTTGTATTATGCATATCTTACATCCATTCAAAATTTGTTTTCAACAGTTGTTTTCAAAGTTTGTATCAAAATCCTCTTTCAAACTTGCATTCAAAATCTTTTTTTCAAAATCACAATCTTAAAGTGATTCTAGCCATTCTCATAGTTAGGGTTGCTTTACGAAAGTATTATATTCATTGTGACCATCAATGTCCATATTTTGGGTGTAAACCTTAAGTTATTTTTCATCAAAACCACAATCTTAAGATGATTCTAGCCATTCCATGGTTAGGGTTGTTATAAGAAAGTGTGATATTCAATGTGATCATATTGGTCCATATTTCAAATCCATGTTGTTTTCAAAACCACCAACTTAGAATGATTCGAATATTTTCATGGTTAGAATCGTTCTAGGAAAGTGAGATATTCAAAAGATTTTAAAAGTCCATATTCAAGTCATTCTCCAAATTGCTTTTCAAACTTCTTTTCAAAAAACTCCCTTCAAAAATCTATTTTTTAAAAATTCTTTTCAAACTCCTTTCTAAAAACTCTTTTCAAAAATTCACTTTCTAAAAATACTCTTCAAGCCTCCTTCCTTGAAACTTTTTTCAGAAGGTCTACTTTGCAAAAACTCATTTTCTTGGAGTCCAAGTCAAGCCCTAGATTCCATGGTTAGGAAACCCTAATTCTCTTTCTTAAAAACCTAACTTCCTCTTTTGCTTCAAATCTTAAGTTTTCAAAAACTATCTTCTATATCAAATCTTAGATTTTTGAATTCTCTTTTTTCTACCCTAAATCATAGCTTTCCAAATCCTAGATTTTCAAAATTCAACATTTTCAATTCCAAATTTTCAATTTAGGAAATTAGATCAAATATTCCCATTTAGGAAACTAGATCACATCCTTTAATTTTAGAAACCAAATCAAATCATTTACTTTTGAAAATAAAATCTAATCTTCTGCTTTAGAAAATAAGAATAAAATCTTTCCTGATTCAAACATTTCCTAATTCCAATCTTTCCTAATTTCAAACCTTTCCAAATTTCAACTTTCTAAATCTTGACTTTTGAAATCTTTCTAAATTTAAAATTTTCTTAAATTGAATCTTTCCTAATTTGATACTTTCAGAAAATGAAACTTTCCTAAGTTGGCACTTTCCTAAAATGGAACTCTCCTATTTTGAAACTTTCTTAATTTAAATATTTCTAAAATCTAGTATTTCTTAAACCTATTTTTCTAAGTTTATTCAAACCAAGTGATCAAGTCAAATCTTTCTAAATCAAATCAAATCTCTTTCCAAACCTTTCTTAAATCCAACTTTTTTAATTTCAACTTTTCCCAATTTGAACTTTTCCAATATCGAAACTTTCTTTAATCAAACTTTTCAAGTCTAAATCAAATCTTTCCAATTCAATTACATGTTCCAACCTTAGGTTACCTAAACTCTAGGAAGCCAAAACCTAGTTCAACTTTAATCCCAAGTTCGGAAGCTTCAATCATTTTTTAAAAATTCCTTTCTAAACCAAGATGGTTTTTCAATTTCAAATTGTTTTCGAAACTCAACCCTCTCTTTCCTAAATCAAGTCCAAGTTCTTCTTTCATGTTCCATCTTTTTAGGTCAAAGTCAATTCTAAGGTCAATTCTATATCCAAATTTCAATTTCAAATCTTCTGTTCAAAATTCAAATCAAACCCTTTTTCAAATCAAATCTTTTTAAATCAAACTTTTCAAAACCTAAAAGCGTCCATTTTCAATTGGACTTTTGTCTGAACTATGACTGACCTGATTTTCAACAAAGTGATACGTAGGTAACCCTCATGGGTGTGGTCACAAGTTTTTTCAAGTTTCCAATTCCACAACCTTCTTCAAACTTCGAAATCCATAACCTTTTTCATGTTTCTAATTCCATAATCTATTTCAAGTCTCTAATTTCTAAAACTTTCTTTCAAACTTCAAATATTCTTTTCAAATCTACTTTCAAAATGAAATATATTTCAAAATAAAACCTTTTTCTTGCACTTGCATGCCATGCATCATATCAAACTTCTTTGTAAAATTTTCTTTCAAAGTGGATAGTATTGGACATTTATTAACCAAAGATTCTAAATCAGTGAACCTAGGGCAAATTGACATGTAGGTACTACAAGGGCGGGGTAGGGTGATGGCTTAGTACGTCTTCCCTACATGTAACCATCCTCCGAACCTAAATCACTGTTTTCAAAGACCAAAATGAAGTTATCTTCAAAAAGGATTTAAATCTTTGCAAAGGTTGCCAAATAACCTATTTTCTAAAAACCCCTCTATTGTGGAAGTTTTCCAAAACTTTTTAAAAAATTCTAAGCTTAATCTTCGGATTGCACTTAGTTTTAGGTGACCTAACTCTTTAATCAAGTTAGGTGGCGACTCCAAACTTTTTTCAAAAGCCCTTATTCAAATCAATTTTTATTTCAAACCTAGTCGCACTCGTCCTTCTAGGAGGATGAGTTCTAATGAAAGAGTATCGTATTTTTTTTTTCCACTTGTGTGTATTTTCTTTGAGTGCGAAAAATCAGGACGCGACTTTGGTGTCGTCCCAAAACCTTTCTAAAAAGTTTCATCAGTCCAAAAGAAAAAGGGATGTTTTCTCGATCCATCTACTTTTCTTCCTATCCTTTATTATTCAATCTTCTATGAATTCTCATAAGTCATTTTGGTTTAAGATCAAGAGCTGTCATGCCATATGAGTATCTCTAAATGAAAGAGAAATGAAATGAGTGCCAGTTTATCCCTTTGCCTCACATTTTCTCATGAATGATGTTTTACTCCAGGAATTTTCCCTGAAATGTTTTGCCTTAACCTGAAAGAAGGGATAACATGAACACCACCTGCAGCAGAAAGAATTTTTGACTCCAAAAAAAAGGGGAGAGAGAAATAGAAATTACAGAGAGAGGAAATACAAAGGGATGAGAGGTGACGCTCGGTTATATAGCTCGTTGAAATCTGAGTAATGCTTGAAGGATGTCCTAGCAAAGCAGTAAGTAGCTAAACCCTCAAAATGAAGCGGAGCCATCATTTTATCCTCCTAAACAGAAAGCAATTCGTTGGTGAGCCCACTAGCATCGCAAATAGTTTTCATTCAGAAACCCAAACTGGGAGCCACCCCCCACACTGGGGCAAATGCATGTAAGGAATGAATCCACGAACTAACTGTCACGCCCCATTTTTTGCACTCGAAAAAGACAAGTGAGAAAAACATAATGCTCTCTCGTTAGAATTCATCCTCCTAGAAGGACAAGTACGACTAGGTTTAAATTAAAATTTTGATTTGAATAAGGGCTTTTGGAAAAAGTTTGGAGTCACCACCTAACTTGATTAAGGTGAGTTAGGTCACCTAAAACTAAGCACAATCCGAAAATTATACTTAGGGTTTTTGAAAAGGATTTTGAAAATTTTCTCAAGAGAGGGTTTTTAAGAAAAGAGGCTGTTTGGCAACCTTTGAAAATATTCAACCACTTTTTGAAAATAACTCCATTTTGGTATTTGAAAACAGTGATCTAGGTTTGGAGGTTGGTTACGTGTAGGGAAGACGCACTAAACCATCACCCTACCTCGCCCTTTTGGTACCTACATATCTATTCACCCTAGGTTCACTCATTTAGAATATTTGATTAATAAATGTCCAATTATATCCACTTTGAAAAGAACTTTTAGAAAAGAGTTGACATGATGCATGATAAGCAAGTGCAAGAATGTGATTTGATTTTGAAAATATATTTTAAAATGCATGATTTGATTTTGAAACGGGTTTGAAAAGATAGATTTGATTTTTGAAAGAAAATTTTAGAAATTAGAAATAGAGATTTGAAAATAGATTTTTTAATTAGAAACTTAAAATGGATCATGGAATTGGAAGTTTGAAAATAGTTATGAAATTGAAAATTGAAAAACAGGCTGTGGAATTGGAAATTGAAAAAAAGGTTATGACCGCATCCATGAGGGTTGCCTACGTATCCCTTTTTGAGAATTAGGTCAGTTGTAGTTTGGACAAGAGTCTGATTGAAAATAGACACTTTTTAGGTTTTGAAAAGTTTGATTTAAGAAAATTTGATTTGAAAAGAGTTTGATTTGGAAAAAGGGATTTGATTTGAAAAGGAGTTTGACTTGAACTTTAGAATAGAAGATTTTGAAATCGGGATTGAACTTAGACCTAGAATTGAACTTGAAGGAGGATCTGACTCTTGAAAGAAAACTTGAACTAGATTTTAGAAAAATAGAATTGAGTTTGGAAAACATTTTTAGGTTTGAAAATGGAAAACCATCTTGGTTTAGAAAAGAATCTTGGAAAGGGGTGAAACTTCCTAACTTTAGGGTTAGGGTTAAACTAGGGTTGAGGCCTCCTAAGGTTTAGGTAACCTAAGATTGGAACATGTAGTTGAATTGGAAAGGATTTGATTTAGATTTGAAAAGTTTGGCTTCAGAAAGTTGAATTTAGGAAAGGTTCGAATTAGGAAAGTTGGATTTAAGGAAGATTCGAAAAGAGATATGGCTCGATTTGAAAATACTTGATTATTTGATTTGAAAGAGTTTAGAAAACTTAAGATTTAAGAAAGATTAAATTTGGAAATCTTTGAATTAGGAAAGTTTTGAAAGAGGAAAGTTCTGTTTTAAGAAAGTGCCAAATTAGGAAAGTTTTGGTTTTAGGAAAGTTTCATTTTTAGAAAGCTTCATTTTAGGAAAGTCTTAAATTCGAAAAGGTTTCAACTTTGGAAAGATTTAGAATTTGGAAAGTTTTGAAATATGGAAAGATTGGAATTAAGAAAGATTTGAATTTTAAAAAGTCTAAACCTAAGAAAGTTTTGAATTTAGAAAGTTTTGAAATTTAGAAAGGTTGGAATTAGGAAATGTTTAAAAATTAGGAAATGTTTAAATTTAGAAAGATTGAAAAGCTTGAAGTTAGGAAAGATTTGAAAGTTTAAAATTAGGAATGGTTTGAAAGTTTGAGTTTTGGAAAGGATTGGAATTAGAAAATGTTTAAATTAGGAATGATTGGAAATTAAGAAAGGTTTGGTTGCATTTCCTTAAATAAAAGATTGGATTTTGTTTTCAAAAGAGATGATTTGATTTTGTTTCCAAAAAAGGAGGATTGGATTTGGTTTCGTAAGTTGGAGATTAGATTTGACCTAAAATTCGAAAGGATGAGATTTGGAAAGCTTGGATTTGGAAATTTATGATTTGGTGTGAAAAAGAGGTTTTGGAAACCTATGATTTTTGATGAAGAAAATAGAATTCTGGAAATTTAGGATTTTGACATGAAAGGAAATTGACCACTAAGGTTTCTTATCCATGGGTTCTAGGACTTGACTTGGACTTCAAGAAAAAGAAATTTTGAAAAGTAGACCTTTGGGAGAGTTTTTGGAAAGAGAGTTTTCGTAGAGAGTTTTTAGGAAATAGATTTGAAAAGAGGTTTTTAGAAAGTAGATTTGAAAAGAGATTTTGGAAAGGATTTAAAAAAATGAGGTTTTAGAAAGTAAGTTTGAAAAGCAATTTGGAAAGGAATTTGAATGTGGACTTTTGCAAGCCTTTAAAAATGTCTCACTTTTGTAAAACGATTCAAACCATAAGAAGATAGAACCATTCTAGAATTGTGACTTTAAAAACAAAAAAGATTTGAAAATATGGACCATGATAGTCATTTTAAATATAAGACTTTCCTAAAGCGACCCTAACCATGGAATGACTAGAATCACCTTAGGATTGTGATTTTGACAAAATCGATTTTAGGGTTTACACCCAAAACTTATGTAACACTTTTCTAAAACAACCATAACCATGGAGTGGATGGAATCATCTTAAGCTTGTGATTTTGAATACAAGTTTGAAAGAGGAGACTTTTAATGCAAGTTTTGAAAGAGATTTTGATGCAAGTTTTGAAAATAAGTTTAGAAAATGATTTTGAAGAGATGTATGAGTATGATATGCACAATGCAAGTAGGGTCGTGAATATATAAGATTTAGGCTTCACCACATAATAAGGGGATCGAATCCATATGGTTTAAGGTTGGATTAGAAGAAAGCCCTCGACAAGGTGACTTTCAACCATCCTTCCTACACATGAATGGGGATTTCCCTTGTTTTAAGTATGCAAGAAAGGAGGGAAGAAGATAGGGGATTAAAATAGAAAAAAATCCAAGTGGGTTAGGAGAGAGAAAAGAGAAGGGGGAATTGCATAAACGTAAATATAAAACTAACCTTGTGTCGTCTTTGATTTGCTTGTTTTACTTCGCTTTGATCTTCAAGAGCTTTGAGATTGTAGCACCTTGAGTCTTCTATGGTCAGCTTGGAGGCTCGTATAGGCGTGTATTGAGTGTATGTATGCTAGGGTTAAAGTGTATGGGGGCTAGGGTTTGAAGAGGCCTAAACGAGCTAGGGTTTGGAGAGAGTTCGAAATCTATATATCGAGAGACTGAGTTTCTGGAGTTAGATTTCTGACCTCTTTCACATAGGGGGAGACTCTGTATTTATAGACAAAAGATTGACCTAGCGCCTGTTGCAGTAGTGCTAGGCTAAAATTCCTTCTAGTGCCACTAGGAGTGGCGCAAGGCTAATTTTAGCTTAGCGCCACCGCTAGTAGTGCTAGCCACTTAGGAAAGTCTTAAAGTCGGCAAGCAACATATCTTTCAAGCCTTGATACGCAAGGCAAAAGATTTGGGCGCCTGTATTAGTGACTACCATGCAATTTTTGGCTTGGCTCCACTAGGATTGACTCCGGAAGGTTCGGGAATGTTCTGGAAGGCTAGGAAGGGTCTAAAAGATCAAAAATGGGTAGAAACCCCTGAAATAGTGTCCTAGGGGTAGCGGACTTGAAAAATAGGGTTGGAGTTATCGACTGACCTTTTAGGGGCAAAACGGTCAACTACCCCCAGAATGGACTCGGTTTGATGCCCAGAGCTGGTGTGGGTTGGAAATACTATCCAGAGTGTTCCAAGGGAGTGTCGGTTTGATACCCAGAGCAGGTGTGGTTGGAAAAGGCAATCGGCCCACTAGGGGCAAAACGATCATTTCGTACCAGGTTTGCTGGAATTGACTCGGAATGATCCGAAAATGTATTGGAAGGTTAGGAATACTATTATAAGCATTTTCGGGAGGTTACTGGTTTGATACTCAGAGCTGGTGTGGTTCTTGGAGGCACTCGGATGCTAGGAGAAAATGGTTATTTTGACCGAATGATTTCGGAATTGGTTTGGAGCCGACTAGAAGACACTTAAACATACTAGATCGTCTTTGGGATGATCTTGGAAGAGTGGATTTACCGTTCTAAGGACTTAGGTACTTTCTCGTGAAACGTGCCAAAAATGGCCCAAGGGGCAGTTTGGTCATTTTTCACTAGAGTGGGCTAGCTGGCACTGGTGTTGGCCTAGGTTTTGAGTGTTTCCATCACTCTGACGGTCTGTGATGAGTTGGTTTTCAAAGTTATCTTGTCTTTTGGTAAACATGTCATGGCCAAGAGGCGAGTTCGGTCCCATGACATAGGGGGTTTGTTGGCAATTCCTAATGTTGTCCTATTTACGAGTGTTTCCACCACTCTGATGGTTGCGAAGTTTACAAGTGTTTCCACCACTCTGACGATTTGCGTTCATTCCGGAGACTGCCTGATCTCGGGAAGCTGCTAGGTGGACTTATCGTTTGAGGAATCAACTTTCTAGAAAGACATGCCAAATAATAGACATTCTTCATTGGTGGGCTAGCAGGCGCCAAAGGTGGACCGTTCTACCATCTCGGGGACTTGGGTTTTGTCCCGGTTGATGAGTTTGAAGGGACTTACCATTTCGAAAAGTTCTCTAAAAAAACGTGCTGAATTGGATGGTCTTACCGCTTGAGGGATCAACTTTCTCGAAAGGCGTGTCGGATTTGATTTGAATTAGAATTGGACTTGAAATTGAATTTGAGATTGAAACGGGGACTTATCGTCTCTAAGAAGACGTGCCAATTAGAATTGGATCGAGCAATGTCATAAGGGCATTTTGGCCATTTCGCCTCTATTGGGCCTAATGGGTCCGCGAAGCGGTTGATTGATTTGATCAAGTTTGAAAAGTTAATTTGGACTTAAATATATCTTTTTTGATTTGAATTTAAGTCCAGATGGATCAACGATTGTTGAGCGGGCAAAAATGGGGTGCTTATGCTAACATTTACCATTTTTAAGGAGTTGCTAAAATTTTGAAAGAGCTTTATAGACTAAGCAATGCCACTTGAAATGAAAAGAGACCTCTTTTCCTCTACTATATAGCAAAATATAATTCTTGCAAAGCCCACTTGAGCTGGTTGCATTCCCATCATTTAGCCGACCTAATGATCACTGCCTACACTAGGTGAAGGCAAAATCGTGAATGCATGACGATCTCCAAGAGCGTGTGCAACGAACAATACTCTCCAAGAGAACGCACAGTGAACAAATGGTGATCTCCAATTGAGTGCACAATGAATGAATGGTGGTTTCCAAGAAAGCATGCAATAGATGAATGATGATCTTCAAGAGGATGCAGTATTGACAAAATCTCTAAGAGCCGGCACAAGAGCAAGATTTAAAAAAAAAAATGATGATTTCCAAAATCAATGATGATTTCCAAACACAGTGATGACTTGCAAAGAGAATATAGAGTCATCCAAGACAACAACAGAAGGACAAAACAGAAGCAGGCTTCCCGACAGAGAGAAAAGTCTAGGGGAACAACAAGAGTAAGAGCCACTAGCCAAAAGTGATCATGGGTCTTCAGGAGCCTCGCAAATATAATAGGTTTTGAGCCTTTGTTCTTCGTTTCAAATACCCTATCACCTAGCCCACATTACGGTCCAAATTAAAGTAATCTCAGATCAAGAAAAATTACTCAGTCTAAATAAGCTTGAACAAATAAACAACAATATAAAAAAAGAATGGTAAATACAGGGGCAAAATTCATTTCTTGCAAAAGGTGATTTTGGTTCATACAACTCCCGCTGAATTTAAAGATTCGGGCCTATGTATCCCTTCATTTCTTACAACCTTTAAACTTGGCCTACATTACGGTCCCAAGTAAAGTCTTCTTTAATTAAGGAAGAAAGCTACAAGTTGCTTTGCCAAATGGCGATATCGGCTATCACTCGAGAGGTCTACTTAGAGAAGTGTTCCTTTTCAACAAAAGAGAGAGGGAAAAAAATGAGTCAATGGATCGAATCTCTGAGAATGGTGTAAATGCTATCACATCCTGACAAGAAAGGGGTAGAACCCAAAAGGGAAATCCCAAGAGAAGAACAAAAGTTCAAATGATTGCTTGATTCTAAATATAAACATGATCCCTGGGACATCCCCTAGAATAAATATCCATTTTTATCTATATATCAATATCCATCTATATGTGTTCATAAAAAAGTATGATATACATTCAATTTTCATTCCGGTATGTGCATTCATCAAAAAGTATGACATGCATTCAAAATCCATCTCTATGCGTTCATTAAAAAGCATGTCATGCATTCAATTTCCATTAATGTATGTGCATTCATAAAAAAGTATGACATACATTTAAAATCTATCTCTGTGCATTTATAAAAAAGTATGATGTGCATTTAATTCCATTCATGTATGTGCATTCATAAAAAAGTATGACATGTATTTAAAATCCATCTCTATACATTCAAAAAAAAGTATGATATGCATTCAATTTCATTTTTGTATGCGTATTCATAAAAAAATATGACATGCATTCATTTTCATCCATGTATCAAACATGTGCATTCATCAAAAAGTATGACATGCATTCGATTTCATTCATGAATCAACCTGTGTATTCATCCAAAAGTATAATGTGCATTCATTTTAACCTATATATAAACTTGTACGTACATCCCTTTGGTAGACTTGTATAGTATATACCAAATGACATGTCTAACTAAATACACTGACAAGTGTTCAGGTAACTACAAAAGAAAAGGTGTTCCGAAGCAAAAGCACAACATCTCGAAAGGTTTGTTAGCCAAAATCCAAACACTTTGCAAATGAAACGGCGTATGCCCTAGAAAACTTGAACTGTCATCTATAGACAACAAGAAATAAAGAATGGGGCACTGAATCACCTTTGATTTCCCAATCAATCGTGAACAGCCTAATCTAACCCTTTTAAAAAATAAAGAGAATAGGACAATGACTCACCCTCGACCACCCCAGTCAATATCAACATGACTCGACCTTTTCAAATCATAAAAACTGGGGCAATGTCCCACCCTACACCTCTCATTCACTTTCAAACTAGTTGATTCATTCAAGGAGAACCAACCAAAGATGTTCAACCTTTCAGATACCTCAAACCTTTCAAGAGGAGATCTCACCCCCTCCAAAACCAAATTCAAGACATTCAACCCTAAAGAAGCACATTGACTAGAATTCTGTCATGCCAAACAAAGGCAAAAGTTAGTAATCTGCAGACCAAATGAACATTACCCTCAAGAGATCTCATTCCAAGAAGCGGCAAATGTCATCTTCTCCAACATTCAAGACAAAAGAACTATAAGCGAATTCCTCCAAAAAAACAGATTGGGTTTCTGAGCTTCCTTCGAAAAAGTAGATTGGGTTTCTGAGCTTTGTCTGTCAAAAACAGATTGGGTTTCTAAGCTTTCTCCTTGAAAAGCAGATATCAACCTTGAACCTCCCCAAGAGGAGTAGCATTCCGCTAGACAGAGTGTCAGTTTAAGAAGAATTAGTTTTCAAACATCAGCCTTGAACCTCCCCAGAGGAGCAGTATTCCGCTGGGAGGAGCAGCATTCCGCCAGACAAAGCGTCAGTTCAAAAAGATTCAGTTTCTAGACATTAACCTTGAACCTCCCCAGAGGATCAACATTCTGCCAGACAGAGCGTTAGTTCAAGAAGAATCAGTTTCCAAACATCAACCTTGAACTTCCCCAGAGGAGCAGCATTCCGCCAGATGGAGCGTCAATTTAAGAAGAATCAGTTTTTAGACATCAACTTGAACCCCCCCAGAGGATTACCATTCCACCAGACAGAATGTCGGTTCGAGATAACTTAATCTCCAAAATTATTCAACTTCGGTCCCTCCAATTGCCTTGCAGTCAACATGGGATCCTTCCTTTTTCGTTTTTCATCTTTGACAAGGAAAGACAGAAAAAGAGGGGCATTTGTAAGCATCCATTTTGCTCGCTCGGCAATCTCCAGCTTGACCGAACTCCTTTTAAAACTCCGTAAGAATTTTCAAGCCTAAATCAACTTTTAGACCCCTATCCAATTAGTTAACCTCTTCTCGGGCTCGTTGGCCCAACAGAGGCCTAATAACCAAAATTGTCCATTGGGCCTCCAGGCATGTCTTTGAGAAAGTTTAAAATCCCTCAAGATGGTAAGTGCACCCTTCTAAAATGTTCCTAGATGGTTTGGCGTGCTTAATACACCATCCTGTCTAATTCTAGTCTCATTCCAGTCAACTACGGTCAAAATGATCGTTTTACCCCTAGACACCCCAGCATAGTACAAATCTCACCAAACAATGAAAACATCTTCCAGGACCATCCTCGAATAGTCCGGCAAGCTTAAAATGCCACTCCAACCCATCCTAACCCTTTTCGACTAATTGTGGTCAAAATGATCGTTTTACCCCTAGTGGCCCGAATGCATCCCGAAACCACACCGGCTTTGGGTATTGAACGACAAATCTTGTCATACACCCCTGTTTAACCCAAGGTGAGTCCCGTGACTCTAAACACTTCCAACTCAACAAAAGTCTTTTGGAGTGTCTCGTAGATGCTTTGCTAGGGTTGCCTTTTTCTCCTGATTCTCGAATTATAACGCACCATCAAATGACTTGAGAAATGCGTAAATCAGAGAATTCAAAGAAGCTTGTCCATAAGTCTTTCTATCGATACAGCTTGATTGAATAGATCGTTTCCTAAAGCCCCCGATCGCATGGCTTAAAAGTTGCCACTTTCAGTAACCCCTAGAGTGTCTCACAAATGCTCCGCTAAGGTAGTCTTTTTTCTCCAATTTCTTGATTATAACGCACCATCAAATGACTTGCGAAATGCATAAATTAGGAAATTTCCAAGCATTTTTCATTGGTACGGTCCGATCAGAAAGATTGTTTCTCGGAGGCCTTGATCACGTGGCCTAAAAATGACTACTTTTGAACATCAGCGGAGCGGATCACAGAGGCTTTGCAAAAGCTTTTTTTTGTGCACACTTCCTAAGACGACATCTCATTCTTCTGAACACCTTTCAAGCTCTCCGAAAATTCAAAGTTCTTGAGAAACACTAGGAGAACATCGTGGACATAACCAATTTTCCTGAATCTTTCCCGGATTGCACAATTATTGAGGTAAAGTTTAAACGAACATTCCCAGTGGCAGAGCGTATACAACATGCACCAAGATTTTGATAAGATTGATCAAAAGTTTGCTTGCACCCTAAGTTAAGCTAGTACAGAGTGTGCCATGTGGCATTTAAAGAGGGGAACAGTACTGGCGCATGTAACACATGCACTAGCACAATTTTTGTCCTGGCGCATGAGCTGCATGCGCCAAGTCCCTCCAAGTTTGCTTATAAATACAGGCCTCCCCCTTTGCATATTCCAGAATCGAAATTGGCAGCGAAGGTCTGGAGAAACTACTCTAGAAATCTAAAATCCTATATACACCCACCCCTTACACACTTAGGTTAGATTTTACCTCTCTCTAACCTATATACTCTCTCTACAAAGACCCGAATGCCCTAGATAAACCACTTCTAGCCCCTTTAAGCCTCCATAAGGCCCTTCTAGATCAAGAGAAGTCATCCATGGAAGCTTGAAGTTGTTTTGAAGACAAAAGGTAGTATTCTCTTTATATTTTTACAATCCCCACTCCTCTCTTCTCCATCCTAGCCTAATTAGGCTATTCAGTATTTTAACCCCCATCTTCTACCTCCTTTTCTTGAATGCTTGAAACAAGGGAGCTCTTAGTTCATGCCTAGAGGAAAGTTTGTGAGAGCTACCATGTAGGGGATCTCTCACAAACCTACTTCAAGATGATATGGCCTTGGAACACCTTGCAATTTGGTGAAGCCTCTAGCCTTGTATGATTCCATGACCCCCTTGCATATGGTTATCTTGTTCATGTTTTGTATGCTTGGTTTTATTTTCATGTTCATAACCATTTTTTCAAAATTTTTACTATCTCTTTCCTATATCTTTCATAAAGCTCCATATTCAAATGATTCCCTAAAAAATGATTTTAGAGTTGGTTCCTTGAAACCTAGGTCAAACCCTCAATTTCACACCTTAGAAAACTCTCTTTAAGTCCCTTGATTTTGTTTTGCAACCCTACATCTCATTGCTTTTCAAAGTTGCACTAAAATGGCTTTCAAACCCTCTTTTTCTATGTTGATTTTCAAGGATTTTACTCTCTTGAACTTTGTGGTTGAAATGATCTCTTGGAACCCTCTCTTGAGTGGTCTTCCTATTATCTTGACCATATGAACCCTAGTTCATTAGAGTTGGTTCTATTCACTTCAAAAATGATTTTCAAAATAATCCATTTCAAAAAGGATTCTCAAAATTGCACTCTTTTTAATCTGTATAAAAATGATTGTCGTGCCTCGATTTTTGGGTGTCCAAGGTCCTTTCGGCTCGGAGATCCTAAAGCACGAAACTCTATCACTAGAACTTGTCCTCCTAGAAAGATAAGTGCGACTAGGTTTGAAAATTGGTTTGACTAAGGGCTTTTCAGAAAGATAGGAGTCACCACCTAACTTGATTAGGGTGAGTTAGGGCACCTAAAGCTAAGTGTTAATCCGAAGATTAAACTTAGGGTTTTTTTTTTTTGAAAAAGGTTTTGAAAACTCCCTCAAGAGAGGGTTTTTAAGAAAATTGGTTGCTTGGCAACCTTTGGAAAGATTTAAGCCCTTTTGAAAAATAACTCCATTTTGGTCATTTGAAAGCAGAAATCTATGGTTCGGGAGTTGGTTACATGTAGGGAAGATATCCTAAGATCGTCACCCTTCCTCGCCCTTTTGGTACCTACATGTTTAATCACCCTTTGTTCACTCACTAGAATAACTGGTTACCATTGTCCACTTAATATCCACATTAGAAAAACGGGGTTTAGTCATCACTTTTCGGATGGATGATGCATGATGTAAGTTTTTGGAAGAAGTTTGAAAATAATGGGGGTTTTGAAAGAGTTTGGAACAAAAAATTTGAATTGATTGGAATTTTTGAAAAAGGGATTGGACTTGAAATAAAAACTATGACTGCACCATTTTAGATTGCCTACGTTTCTCATTTGGCGAGAATTAGGGCATTCGTAGTTCGGGCAAGAGCCGAATGGAAAATTGGCGCGTTAGGGCTTTTGAAAAGTTTGAAAACACTTTGGGGTCTTTGGAAAAGTTTAAGACACTTTGAGGTCTTTGGAAAAGTTTAACATGCTTAGAGGTCTTTGAAAAAGTTTAAGACGCTTGGAGGTCTTTGAAAAAGTTTAAGACGCTTGGAGGTCTTTAGGAGTTGAAGACTCTTTGTGGTCTTGGAAGTTTTGACTTAAAATTGGATGGTGGAGTGTTTTTGAAAATGTTTTTGGATCAACTTAAGGGAGTTTTGGAAAAATGCTTTAGCATGACACAAGAGAACTTGAAAGTATTTTTGAAGTCTTGTTTTGAATACCTTGGAGACATGACTTTAGAATGTTTGGATGAGTTAGTTTTTGAAAGTGGTTTTTGAAAATGATTAAGGGTTTGGAATCCTAATATGGACAACCTTAGAGGTTGTTCTTGATATGTCACCTTCCTTTAGGGTCCCTAACCATAAGAGGGCTAGGAATGCCTTAGGTTTGTGATCTTTTGAAAATATTTTTGGAAACGTCTTGGAGTTGGTTTTTAAAATCTCAAGAGGGCGAAGGTTTTGGAAAAAGTGGGTAATGAGAATGGTTTAAAATTGAGTGATCATTTAGAAAAAGGGTTAAAGAGTTGGAACCTTAAAGTATATTAATCTAGATTGGGTTGGTTTAGGATTAGATGTGACCTAAGGTTGACTAACTTGGGTTAGGTTAGGTTAACCTAGGGTTAGAATGACTTAGGATTAACTAACTAGGGTAGGGTTAACCTAAGGTTAGGATGACTTAGGGTTAGGTTAACCTAAGGTGAGTGGACTAGGGTCAAGTTAACTTAGGGTTGGGCAACTAGGGCAAGTTAACCTAAGGTTGGACAACTAGGGTCAAGTTAATCTAGGGATGGACAACTAGGGTCAAGTTAGCCTATGGTTGGACAACTAGGGTCAAGTTAGCCTAGGGTTGGATTGGGAAATGGTTTTGAAAGTTGGTTTAATACACTTTTGGAAAGCAAAACATGTTATGCCATGGACTTTGGTGGACAACCCTTTCCGAGATCATTTCCATGAGAATTTGGACTCTAGCCAAGAGCATGGTTTACATGGTTGATGTTTGGAGACCATTTCGAAAAAGGTTTATTTATGACCATTATAACCATTATCTTGATAAGAGTATGAATTTTAAGAATCAACACAATGGTGATAACCTTTGAAAAACCACTTTTAATACAAAGATGGAGAGAATGAACTAAACCATTTTTAAGAAGGAGATTTTTAAAATCATTTTTAAAGGAAACTATTCTAGCAAGTTAACGTTCATATGGCCTATGTAAGGGATACCTCTCGAGTGAGGGTTCCATGGGGCCATTCTAACCACTAAACTTGAGAGAATAGAAACCATAGAAATCAAAAAGTTTAAATATCATTCTTAGGCAAGCATAAAGAGAAAAGGGAACTATTCTAGCAATTTAGGGCTCCTATGGCCAATGTAAAGGGAGACCACCCAAGAGAGGGTTCCATGGGGCCTTTTTAACCACTAAATTTGAGAGAATGGAAACCTTGAAAATTAGGGAGTTTGAAAGCAACTTTTATGCAAGTTGAAATGCAATGATGCAAAAGTGTGAATTAGGGGGTAGTGGGGGATTTTCTAAGGCATGACTTCTAAGGTCTCATATTAAACTTCAAGGAACCAACTCTTGGAACAATTTTTGAAAGAAATATAGAGTTTCAGAATGGCATGAAAATAAGAGCAATGTAAGCATTGTAGAACATGACAATATGCATAAAATGAAATCAAGCATACAAAACATGATCAAAATAGTAACATGTAAGGGGTCATGATCACATACAAGACTTTTAGGCTACACCACATAAAAAAGGGGCTCCTAGGCTATACCATCTGAAAGTACGCTAGTAAGAGATCCCCCTACACGATGGCTCTCACTTGCTTTCCTCTAGGCATGATCTAAGAGCCCTCTTGGCTCAAGCATGCAAGAAAGGGGGATTGAAGATGGGGATTAAAATAGAGAATAGCCTAAGTAGGCTAGGAAGGAGAAGAGAAGAGTGAGGGAAGACACAAATATAAAAGAGATACCACATTTTGCCTTCAACACACTTGTAGTCTTCCAAAGATGTTTTGATTGGAGCTTGAATGACTTCAAGAAGGCTTAAAGGGCTGGTGGGGAGTGTTTGATGGTGTATAAGGCTTTATATGTGAAGTGTATAGGCTTTGGGGATGGTAAAATCTAAGCTAAGTGTTGGAGGGATGAAGTGTGTCTAGAGATTCGCAGTTCTGGAGTGACTTCAACAAAGCTTCGCATCAGAAATCGGAGTTGGAATATGCAAAGGGTGGTCTGGTATTTATAGAGATTCTGGAACAGGCCTGGCATATGTACTACATGCGCCTGACCAAAATTTGACCCTGCGCATGTAGAACATGCACAGGTATTGTTCCATTATCAGCATGACACGTGGCACCCCATGTATTGGATAAATCTCGACTGTTGATTGAAATTTAGTCGATCTGATCAAAATTTGAGCACATGTAGCATACACTCCATCACCGGGAAGGTTCGTCCAAACTTTGCCTTGATAATTGAGTCAATCGAGAAGGTTTCGGGGGAATCGGTCACACTCGGGATGTTCTCCTAGGGCTTCCGATGAATTTTCATGTTTTTGAAAAGTTTGAATTATGTTTCGAAGTGTGAGATGTCGTTTTGGGAAATGTGCGTAAAAGGACAATTTTATGGAGTGTCTGTGATATGCTCCGTGGGTGTTCGAAAGTAGCCATTTTCGTATTGCATGATCAAGGCCTTCGGTAAGTGATCTTTTCGATCGGATCGTACCGATGGAAAGTATTTTGGAAATACTTTCAGAAATTCCTAGATTTACGCATTTCTCAGGTCATTTGACGGTGCGTTTTGATTAGGGAGTCGGAGAACAAGTCAACCTTGGCGGAGCATCTGCGAGACGCTCCAAGGGTTGTCGAAAGTAGCCATGTTTGGGCCATATGATGAAGGGCTTTGGGAAGCGATCTATCCAATCAAGCCGTATCGATGGAAAGATCTATGAACGAGGTTTTAAGAATTCCCTGATTTACGCATTTCTTAAGTTAGTTGACGGTGCGTTATAACTGGGGAATTGGGAGAAAGGACAATTTAGGCGGAGTGTCTGCGAGACGCTCCAAGGAACTTTTATTGAGTCGTGTGAGTTTAGTGTCGTAGGGTCCTCCTCGGGTTAAACAAGGGTGTATGGTGAAACCGTTTGCTCGAAATCCCAAGGCTGGTGCTGTTTCGGGGCATATTTGGATTTCTAGGGGCAAAACGGTTATTTTGATCGGGATTGGCTGGAAATAGTTAGGAATGGTTTGGTGTGTTTTGTTAAGCGTGTAGGGTTGTTCAAGGGTGGTTTTGGGAGAATCTTTTACCGTTCGGCGAGGTTTGTGCAGTGCTGAGGTGTTCAGGGGCAAAATGGTCATTTTGCCAGGAGTGGGCCAGAATAGGACCGGATTCGGACCAAATGGCGTGCGATGGATGCCTAATGGTTTAACAACATTTTGGAAGGATGGACTTATCATTTTGAGAGATTTTGAACTTTTCCAAAACGTGCCTAAAGGCCCAAAGGGTAGGTTTGGTCATTTTTCACCAAGTCGGGCTAGCAGGTGCCGGTGCTGACCTAGGTGTTGGTTCCCGAGACCGCTCGGTCTTGGAAAACTACCTATGCGGTGTTGGTTTCCAATAACGCTCGTTCTTAGAGAACTACCTGTAGGGGTGGTGTTGGTTCCTAAGAACGCCTGGTCCTAGAAAGTAACCTGGAAGGATGGTGTTGGTCTCTAAGAATGCCCGGTCTCAGAGAACTACCAAATGATGGACATTCTACGTTGGTGGGCTAGCAGGAGCCATAAGTGAACCGTTTGGAATTTGATGAGGTGTTGGTCCCCGAGATCACCTGATCTAGGGAAGCCACCTGGATGGCGTTGGTTTCTGGGACCGCCCGGTTCGGAAAGCTGCCTGAAATAATGGTGCTTATGGCTCTAGTGGGTCCTTGTGGGCCCGAGAAGCGACCAGTTGGTTGGATTGGAGATTGTAAGGCTCATCTTGAACCTGCATGTGTTGTGATGTTGGAAACCGAACCCGGTCGGGCCGGAGATTGCCGAGCGGGCAAAAATGAGGTACTTACAATGATTTTTCTAAACTATTATTTTCACTTTGACTTTTAGAAGTTTTGCTCTCTTGAATATTGTGGTTGGAATGGTCGCATGAAGTCCTTTTTGGAGTGAGTTCCTTCAAATTAACCATACGAACCCTTATTCTTTAGAGTGGTCTTCAACCTATTAATACTGGTTTTCCAAAACCTCCTTTCCAAAACTAATTTTCAAAGGACCATTCCCTTTAATATTCAAGTCTTCAAAACTATCTATTCAACGTTGATTTTCACAAGTTTTGCTATCTTAAGTTAGTGGGTGAAATGGTTTCAAGGCAACCCCGTCTTGAGTGGTTTCCAAATATCAATCATAGGACCCTAAAGCTCACTTGAGTGGTTTTCATAAAATGGTTTTCAAAACCCATTTTCAAAGTGCATGCATCAAACCACCTTTTCAAAACCACCTTCCAACCCTAGGTTAACTTGACCTTAGTTGTCCAATCTTAGTTCAACCAGACCCTAGGTTAACCTAACCTTAGTTAGTTAACCCTAGGTCACCTTAACCCTAGGTTAACCTACCCTTAGTTAGTTAACCCTAGGTCACCTTAACCCTAGATTTACCTAACTCGAGTTAGTCAACCTTAGGTCAACCCAACCTAGGTTAGTAAGCTTCAAGGTTCCAATTCAAAGACCTCTTTTCAAATAATCTTTCAACTAAAAAACTATCTCCATAACATACTTTCGAAAGATATCTTACTCTCTTGAAATTTTAAAAATTAACTCCAATACCTTTTCAAATATTCCCAAACACTATCTTCGAAAATGTCTCCAAGAAGTTCTCTTAAACTTGTCTCAACTAAACTGACTAGATACTAAACATTTTTCAAAAACTATTTTTAAAATGTTTTGAAGAACTCACAACCCTAATGTGTCCATACCTCTTTATGGTTAGGGATTCCAAGGAAGGTGATACATCAAGTACAACCGCCAAGGTTGTCCACATTAGGGTTCCAAAACCCTAAGTGTTTCCAAAAGCTCTTTTCAAAAATAATTTTCAAACATCACATTTTTAAAACAATTGTAATCCTACCATGGTTAGGATTGTTCAAGTGTATGTGAGACATTCAAAAAGGGTTCTATAACCCAAAAGTTTTAAAAACTAAAAGGGAAGTTTCTAGCCCCCTTTTTGTAACTTGTTTTCAAAACTCATAGCATTAAGGGGTTTAATTCTTCAATGACTAACATCTAAAAGATAATGAAACATTAAACATGCCTTTCACGAGGTATTCAAAAAACTATTTTCAAAAGGATTTTAAAGACAAGTTCACAAGAGCATTTCTAATCTAAACTCTACCTCCAAAGTTTTTAAAATAAGACTTCAAAATATTTTTCAAACTCCCTTGAGTTATTATAAAACCTTCCCAAAACTCCCTTGAGTTGTTTCAAAACTTTTTCAAAAACTTCCTTCAGTTTTTTCAAAAATATTTAAAAATTCCCTTGAGTTAGCTCCAAAAACATTTGAAATCATCTTCAATCCCAATTTCAAAAACACTTCAAACATCCCAAGTCCTATTTCAAAGGTATTTTTCTAAACTCTCAAGTTCTCTTTTTTAAAAAGGCCACAAAGTGTCTTCAAACTTTTTCAAAGACCTCAAAGTGTCTTCAAAACTTTTCAATGGCGGCAATACGCCTCTTTTCTATTTGGCTCTCGCCCGAACTACGAATGACCTGATTCTCGCTAAATGAGATACGTAGGCGACTAAAAATGGTGCGGTCATAACCCTTTTTTCAACCGAAGTTCCCTTTTCAAAAGTTTCTATCAATTCAAGATTTCTATCTCAAATCTTTTTAAAACTCTCATATTTTCAAACGTCTTTTTAATAACATGCATCATGCATTATTTATCTAAAAAGTATTAATCAAACCCCATTTTCAAAACACTAAAGTGGATATTAAGTGGATAATCGTAACCGGTTATTCAAGTGAGTGAATTAAGGGTGATTAGACATGTAGATACCGAAAGAGCAGAGTAGGGTGATGATCTTAGAATATCTTCCCTACACGTAACCAACCCCTGGGCCATAGATTTCTATTTCAAAGACCAAAATTAGAGTCACGTTTTCAAAAAGGCTTTAATATATTTCGAAAGGGTGCTAAAAAACCTCTTTTGTAAAAACTTTCTTAGGAAGGACATTTTCAAAATGATTTCGAAGAACCTAAGTTTAGTCTTCGGATTGCACTTAGTTTTAGGTGACTTAACACATCTTTAACTATGTTAGGTGGCGACTTCTATCTTTTCCAAAAAGTCCTTAAATCAAATCAATTTCAAGTTCAAATCTAGTCGCACTTGTCCTTCTAGGATGATGAATTCTAACGAGAGAGCACCGTGCTTTTTTCTGAGCCGAAAGGGCTTGGTTCAAAAACTGGGGCACGACAATGCTCAATTATAAATGTCATACTTTTAAATGCATGCAAGTTATACTTATGTTATAAATCGAAACCCATGGAATAGAATGTTTACATGAAAGAGATGCAAGATTGTTAATGTACAGTGCCAACTCAAAGTCTTTTGTGGCAAGACCCTAAACTAGCAATGATGGTCCTATGGTAGGGGACTTGAAATAATCTATCACCAAGTTGAGAGACGTTCCTTGGCTTAAAGAGCCTATGTGTGACCTTTATGATTACTATAACTGAGCGTAGCTCTCATGATTGGCTCAAAGCACTTTATAGTTGCTAATGAACCGAGCGTAGCTCTTAGTACCTGAACCTAGTTCTCATGATTGAGCCCTGCTCTCTTGATTGGCCCAAAACATTTTATGGTTGCTAATGAACTGAGGGTAGCTCTTAATGACTTAGCCTAACTCTCATGATTGGCCTAAAGAGCCTATGCGTGACCTTTGTGGTTACTATGTTAGCTGAAAGAGCTTATGCGTGATCGTTTAGTTGTATTACGCATTTAAAGCCATGAGGGTGGCTGTGCGTGTGCGGGGAGTTAGATATTGATAGTCTATGACAGTTAGCCCAAAGCGGACAGTATTGTCCATGTGTAGACCATGAGTTCAAAGCACCCACAGGGTAGGCATGACCATGTCTCCACTATGAATGATGCATTTTAAGCCGTGAGGGCAGCTGTGCGTGTGCGGGGAGTTAGATTCTGACAATCTACGGCAGTTAGCCCAAAACGGATAATATCTATGTTGGCCTAAAGAGTCCTATGCATGACTTTTACGATTACTATGTTGGCCTAAAGAGCCCTATGTGTAACCTTTAAGGTTACTAATGCGGAGCCTAACTCTAATGTAAAGACATAACACACTTATATTCTAGAATGAGAAATATGATTTGTTCATATGCCTCACAACAAGTTATGTATGTTTTCACAAGTATTAATGTCATGATGTATCTCTCTTTTTTACAATATTATGATATGCCTTACAGTACTATGCCATAGTATGCTTATGACAAGCTACGTTATGCCATACATGATCTTGTTACGATTTGCATCTCACCCTTATGATACTATGTTCAAAACATTATAATGTTTCATTGTGAAAGCTATAATGTTTAAATTTGATGCTTATGCCACCTATGTTTCCAAATCTACACTTTATTCGTTTATGAGAATGATGATATTTGATGTGTCTAATGTTATAGGACGAGCTAAGATATATTTTTATGCTATGTTATGTTCTACGAGATCATGCTACGACACGTCTCTCTCTTTTTCAACGTTATGTTTTAGAAATGATGAAATGATTTAATACGAAAGCCTATGCCACATGTGTTTTTAAGCTTACGCTTATACGTTTTTTTGTTCATGCCACATATGCATAAATGTACTTTTATTGTCTTGTGCATTATATAAAAATGTTAATCCATGGTATTTTATGCTCGTGCATCATTGCTATTCAGTAAACATTAACTTACGTTTTCTAAAAATATTTTCAGGTAACCAAATTAGAAGGCCTTAGAAGGAGGCTTATTACGTGGATATTTAGATTGCAGTCCACGGGCCTTATGTTATGTAATGATATTGGGCTGGACCCTTAATGTTTTGTAACCTTATAATGGTATACATTTGTGGTGGCCTTGCATTAGGCCCATATGCATGTTTATATTTTGGAGATTAGACATAGCTCTACTATGTATGACATGTTTTATTTTAAGTTTATAAAATCCTATTTTCGCAACTACATATCATTTTAAATGATTGACGCATAGGTGTTCAACTGGTTTATGTAACGCAGCCTTGGGTAGCCTTGCTATTGGCCGGTCATGTACCCTAAATTCGCTTAGGCTGGATTACAGGCCATGACAGCTCAAGCCTCCATCCTTTGGTGTAAGAGATGTAAATTGAGCTTCATCACCAGTCATGTGTCTCGAGTATCCACTATTCAAGTACCAATGATCCTTCTTGGATTTAGCTTGAAGATATATATACAAGATAAACAACTAAACTTTTGACCTTTGGTACCCAAACTATCTTGGGTCCAGGGGGGTTAGTCTTCAATGGTCCTCTTGGGATCGAAGCCTTCTTGCCTACATGTGATTTTTGCATGATAAGACATTGGCTAGCTTGATGGCCTCTCTTTTGATAGTAAAAACATGTAATTTTTGTTTTTGAAAACATTTTATCTTTAAAAGGATTGTAACCTATTTCAGCTTTGTCAAGAGAGTACTTTTGTTTACCAAGCATGGCATCAAACTTTTCTTTCCCATTAACACATTTTGCAAGAGATTTTTCTAACTCCTTTACTTTGTCTTTCAAGAAAAAGTTCTCATTTTTCAAAATCTCATTGTCCTTTCATAAATCCTCACTGTCCTTTGTCAGAGTAGAAACCATCATTTTGAGAAGAGTGTTTTTGACGCCCATCTTTTTAAATTCAGCAAGTAAGTCATCAAAAGCATCTTGTAACTCATCAAATGAAAAATCAGATGGTTTAGATGATGATACCTCGGTTTCTTTTTCTTGTGCCATGAGACAAAGGTTTGCAACATCTTGAGGCTCAATTTCTTCATCTGAACTTGATCCCTCATCCTCACTCCATGTGGTGGTAGTTAGAGCCATTCTTCCTTTGCCTTTCTCTCCTTTCTTTTTTAGCATAGGACATTCAACTTTCATATGTCTTGGCTTTTGGCACTCAAAGCAGATGATGGTTGAATCCTTGTTGGATTCACTATTTACTTCAAGCTTCTTTCCTCCTTTCCACATTCTTTTCATGAATCTCTTGAATTTTCTTGTAATGAGGGCAAGATCTTCCTCATCTTCATCTTCACTTCCAGATTCATTTTTTGGTGTGGTGGACTTGAATACAACATATTTCTTTCCTTTGTCATCCTCTTCTTGACTATTTTGCTTTTAGGTCAGCTCATAAGTTATGAGAGATCTAAAAAGCTCCTCACGTGGCAAGGCGTTGAGGTCTTTGGCTTCTTGTATAGTTATTACCTTGGCTCCCCATGTCTTTAGCAAAGATTTAAGGATCTTTCTCACCTATTCACTGTTAGGATATACTTTTCTAAGAGACTTTAAGCCATTAACAATATCGGTGAATCTAGTAAACATTTCAATAATAAGCTCATCAGATTTCATTTTAAATAATTCATAATTATGCACAAGAATGTTAATTTTGGACTCCTTGACTTGGTTGGTCCCTTCATGAGTCACTTCAAGTCTATCCTAAATCTTTTTAGCAGATTTACAAGTGGAGATTCTATTGAATTCATTAGGGTCTAAGGCATAATATAAAATGTTCATGACTTTAGTATTAGATTGCAAAATCTTCATGTCATCCTCATCCCATTCACTTTCAGGTTTGGCATAACTACCCTCTTAATAGTTTTGTTGGAAGTTTAGGACCATTAACAATGATCCTCTATAACTCTTAGTTGATGGATTAGATATATATCCTTATTCTATTCTTCCAATAATTATAGTTTGTCCTATTAAACATGAGAGGTCTATTGGTGGATTGACCTTCACTTAAAGAGCTTCCAAACATGGTTGCCATGGGCCAAATCTAAGGATGTTAAGCCTTTAAAATAGAGCACTAGCTCTGATACCAATTGTTGGCCCAATGATGCAACCCAAGAGGGGGGATGAATTAGGTTTTTCAAAATTAATTACACATAAAAGCAATTAAAAGTTAATTAATCAATGAAACGATAAATCAAAGATATATCAACCATGCAAGCAAGCAATATAGTGCCAGTAAGAAAAACAAAGCAAGAGATGAACACCAGATTTACCGAGATTCAGCCATAGCGTGTGATTTACGTCCTCACCCCCAAAATCCCCTTGAAAGCCTTCTACTATGCAAAAACTCCTTTACACAGTAGGTACAAGTTACCTAAATGGCCAACTCATTTTGTACAAGAGTTTTTCCCTAACTCTTAAACCCTTCAAGTGATTTTGTCTAAGTTTCACTCAAATTTACAAGTATTTTTGACAAGAATACTTGTCGCACCCAGATTTTTCGCACTCGAGGAATACTCACCCAAGCGGGAAAAATGCTGTACTCTCTCGTTAGAACTCACCCTCCTAAAAGAATGAGTGCGACTAGGTTTGAATTGAAAACATGTTTGAATAAAGGGCTTTTGAAAAACATTTGGAGTCGCCACCTAACTTGATTAAGGTGAGTTAGGTCACCTAAAAACTAAGACTAATCCGAAGACTACACTTAGGGTTTTTGAAAAATAATTTGAAAATGTCTCCTGAAGAGAGGGTTTTTAAGAAAACGGGTTGTTTGGCAACCTTTGGAAAACATTTAGCCCTTTTTAGAAAAATAACTCCTTTTTGGTCTTTGAAATCAGTGATCCTAGGTTCGGAGGTTGGTTACATGTAGGGAAGACGCACTAAGCTATCACCCTACCCCGCCCTTTTGGTACCTACATGTCAATCTACCCTAAATTCCTATGAGAGTCTTCAACTAACTATAGTTCAACCCTATTCACTTTGAAAAAGAATGTTTAAAAACTAACATGATGCATGATATGCAAGTGCAAGTTAAGAAAATTGAAAAATAGATTCGAAAAGAGATTGATTTGAAATTGATTTGATTTGAAAATAGATTTGAAGAAATAAAATTGAAATTGGATAGTTTGAAAATTGAAAGTAGAAGTTTGAAAATAGAAATTTTGAAATTGAAATTTGAAAATTGATTGGAATTTGAGATTTGAAAAATGTTTTGGAAACCGCACCCATGAGGGTGGAATTGAAAGTTTGAAAAGTGTTGTGACCGCACCTATAAAGGTTGCCTACGTATCCCTTTGGGGGAATCAGGTCAGTCGTAGTTCGGACCGGAGTCCGATTGAAAATAGATTGATTTGAAGAGAGAGAGAGATTGGATTGGGAGAAAGAAATTGAATTGAAAATTGGATTTGATTTAAGATTAGAAGAGGAGATTGGAAATTGAAATTGAGAAGATTGGACTTTGATTTGGAAAGATTGATTTGGACTTGTTTTGAAAAAGAGAAGGTTTAAGAAAACCTAGACTTCGGAAAGGGAAGAGACTTAGGAAAGATTTGAGATTAGGAAAGACTAGATTGGAATGTTGGATTCGGAAAGATCTTGAAAGATTTGGAAATTTAAAATTTAGGAAAAGTTTAGATTAGGAAAGTTTCGAATTAAGAAAATGTCATTTTTGGAAAGTTTGAAATTAGGAAAGTTTTAGGTTTAGAAAAGTTTTGAAATTTAGAAAGTTCTGAATTTAAGAAAATTTGAAAATTGGAAAGTTTTGAAAATTGGAAAGTTTTGAATTTAGAAATGTTTTGAAAAAGGGAAGTTTTGAATTTGGAAAGTTTTGAAAATAAGAAAGTTTTGAAAATAAGAAAGTTTTGTTTTAGGAAAGGTTTGAAAAAGGAAAGTTTTCAGTTTAGGAAATGTTTAAATTAAGAAAGTTTGAGTTTAGAAAAGTCTTAGATTTGGAAAGATGTTGAAGTTTTGGAAAGTTTAGAATTTGGAAAGATTTAGGAGTTTGAATTTTAGAAAGTCTTGAAATTAGGAAAGGCTTGAATTTAGGAAAGGTTTTGAAAACTTGAATTTGGAAAGTTAAGATTTAGAAAGGGGGTTAAATTAGGAAAGGGTTGAATTAGGAAAGATTTTTATGTTCAAGTTTTGGAAACTTAAGATTTAGGAAAGTGGAAGATTAGGAAGGATTTGAATTAGGAAAGATTTGGATTTAGAAGGGATTGGATTTGGTTTCTAGAAGAAAAGATTTGATTTTGTTTCCAAAAACGGAGGATGGGATCTAGTTTCCTAAACAGGGAGATTTGATTCAGTTCCTAAAGGGAAGGTAGGATTTGGCAAGGATTTGAAAAGGAGATTCTAGAAACTCTAGTTTTGAAAAATTATAGTTTTGACGTAGAAAATAGGTTTTGGAAACATATATAGTTTGGATGTGAAAACAAGAGGTTTTGGAAACCTAGGTTTGGGGCAAAGTTTGAAAAACCATATTTTTGAGAAGAAAGTTAGGGTTTTCTAATTGTGAGTTCTAGGGCTTGACTTGGGCTTTAAGAAAAGAGTTTTTGGAAAGCGCGTTTTTGGAAACGAAAGTTTTCTAGAAAGGAAATCCTAGGGAGGAGTTTTTAGAAAGCGAATTTGAAAAGAGAGTTTTTGGAAAGATTTTTGGAAAGAGGGAATTTTTGAAAAGTGTGTTTTTGGAAACATAGATTTTGGAAGCAAAAATCCTAGAGGGGAGTTTCTAGAAGGAAGATTTTTGGAAAGAGAGTTTTTAGAAAGACTTTTAGGGAGCGTTTTAGAAAGTGGATTTTGGGGAGAGGATTTTGAAAGGAGTTGAAAAAGGGAGTTTTGGAAAATAGATTTTGGAAGGAAGTTTTTGAAAACAATTTTAAAGAGGAGAGTTTTAGGAAAGTATGTTGAAAAAGAGATTTTTTAGGAAGAGATTTTTGAAGAGAGAGTTTTTAGAAAGTATGAAAACGTCTCACTTTCCTAAAGCGATTCTAGCCATAAGAGGGCTAGAACCACTTTAAGAAAGTGGTTTTGGAAACAATAAGATTTGAAAATATAGACCAAAAAGTTCACTTTTAATGTAACACTTTCCTAAAGCAATCCTAGCCATGGAAAGGCTAGAATCACCCTAGAATCATGGTTTTGAAAACAAGTTTTTGAAAAAGAGATTTTGATGCAATTTTAAAAACAAGTTTGAAAACGGTTTTGAAAACGAGTTCGAAAACGAATTTTGGAAGATGCAAGACTATGATATGCACAATGCAATTTGGGGTCGTGAACATACAAGTTTAAGGCTTCACCACATAATCAAGGGGGCCGGACCCACGTGGTCTTTGGTTAGACTAGAAGAAAGCCCCCGACACGGTGACTCTCCAATAGCCCAATCCTACACATGGACCGGGAATCCCCTTGTTTCAAGCATGCAAAGAAAGGGGGGGAAAGAGATGGGGGATTAAAATAGAGAAAACCCAAGTGGGTTAGGAGAGAGAAGAGAGAGGGGGGAAGTGCGAAAATTTAAATAGAAAGCCTACCGTATGTCTTCTTGTTTATTTTGTGCGCCGTGCAGTCTTCGGTCTTCGGTCTTCGTCTTGATCTTCTTCTCCAACCTTCAAGGATTGTCTTCAAGCTTTAGAGGGCAGCTCTTCCAATTTTCAAAGAATGGTTGAAGGCTAGTGTATGAGTGTGTGGAGGTGTGTATGAATGTATAAGAGGCTAGGGTTTAGTGTAGGGTGGCTAGGGTTTGGGAAACCTAAATAACTAGGGTTTTGGAGATGCTCGAGCTCTGTATATCAAAATATAGGATTTTTAAGTTAAGTTTGCAGACTCCTTTCACGTTGAATGAGGCTCTATATTTATAGAGGGAGGACAAACCTGGCGCCTGTTGCAGTGGCGCTAGGGCAAATTCTATATTGGCGCCACTAGGAGTGGCGCCAGGCCATTTTTTGGCTTGGCGCCACTACTAGTGGCGCCAGCCAATTAGGAAAGATTTAAGGTCGGCAAGCAACGTATCTTTGGCTAGATTTGGGCGCCTGTACTAGTGACTACCATGCAATTTTTAGCCTGGCTTCACTAGGAGTGACTTCGAAAAGTCCGAGAATGATTTGGAGGAGCCGGGAATGACCCAGAAGGCTGGAAAGGAGCAGGAACACTTAAAATAGTGTCCTGGAGGTATTTGACTTAAAAAGTGAGGATAAGATGTGTCGGAAAGGTTGACTGGGCCTTTAGGGGCAAAATGGTCAATTGGACCAAGAAACTGCCGGGATAGACTCGGATTATCCCGGAAGAAGACTTGGGATCTGAAAACATTATTCAGAATATTTCCGGAGGTTGCCGGTTTGATTCCCAGAGCCGGCGTGGTTGGAAAAGGAGACTGGCCCACCAGGGGCAAAACGGTCATTTTGTACCGGGTTTGCCGGAACTGACTCGGAATGGTCCGGAAAGGTAAAGGAAGGTTAAGAACACTATAGAAAGTATTCTCGGGACATTACCGGTTTGATACCCAGAGCCGATGTGGTCGAAGAAGGAGACCGGCCCTAGAGGGGCAAAACGGTCATTTTATACTGGGTTGGCCGGAACTGACTCGGAATGATCCGGAAAGGTAAAGGAAGATTGAGAATACTATAAAAAGTAGTCTCAGGAGGTTACCGGTTTGATACCCATAGTCGGTGTGGTTCCCGGGGCATTCGGATGCTTAGGGGCAAAATAGTCATCTTGACCGGAGAGTCTCGGAAAAGGTTCTAAGGATAGTCTGGTCATTTTTCACCGAAGTGAGCTAACAGACACGGGTGTTGACCTGGGTTTTGAGTGTTTCAGCCACTCTAACGGTGTGAGTATTTCCGCTACTCGGACGGGATTGATGATTTGTGAGTATTTCCGCTACTCGGACGGGGTTGATGATTTGGGAGTATTTCCGCTACTCGGACGGGGTTGATGATTTGGGAGTATTTTTGCTACTCGGACAGGGTTGAGTATTTCTGCTACTCGGACGGGGTTGATGATTTGGGAGTATTTCCGCTACTTGGACGGGGTTGAGTATTTCCGCTACTCTAATAGTTTTGTGAGTAGTTTTGCTACTCGGATCGTCTCGTGGAATAAACTGTCTCGAGAGTGGGATTGGAAAGGGGTCTTACCGTCTCCGAGGAGACATGCCTAGATTGGAACCGTCTCGAGGAATAAACTGTCTCGAGAGAGGGATTGGAAAGGGGTCTTACCGTCTCCGAAGAGGCGTGCTTGGATTGTGAGTGTTTCCGCCACTCTAACGGTTCTGTGAGTATTTCCGCTACTCTAACGGTTTTGTGAGTATTTCCGCTATTCTAACGGTTTTGTGAGTACTTCCGCTACTCTAACGGTTCTGTGAGTATTTCCGCCACTCTAACGGTTTTGTGAGTAGTTTTGCTACTCGAACCGTCTCGAGGAATAAACTGTCTCGAGAGAGGGATTGGAAAGGGGTTTTACCGTCTCCGAAGAGGCGTGCCTGGATTGTGAGTGTTTCCGCCACTCTAACGGTTCTATGAGTATTTCCGCTACTCTAACGGTTTTGTGAGTATTTCCGCTACTCTAACGGTTTTGTGAGTACGTCCGCTACTCTAACGATTCTGTGAGTATTTCCGCCACTCTAACGGTTCTGTGAGTAGTTTTGCTACTCGGACCGTCTCGAGGAATAAACTGTCTCGAGAGAGGGATTGGGATTGGGATTGGAATAAGAAAGGACAATGCCCCTAAGGGCATTTTGGTCATTTTGCCTCTATTTGGGCCTGACAGGCCTGCGAAGCAATGGAAAGACGGAATTTGGACCTAGAGAATTGGTTTCGATTGGAATATGCCCAAAATGACTTGAAAACAAGTTTGGACGGAGTGTAGACTGCCGAGCGGTCAAAAATGGGGTGCTTACAATACTCAAACTCACAGGTTTACAAGCCTACCTAAGTGATATAGATGAAGTTCACATAATGGGTAACTCTTAACAAGAGTAGATAAGCAGGTTCAAGCTTAGTTAATGCCTCAACAACTCTTAAAAAGAATGTTTTTCTGCTTAGATTAGGAATTTCAGCTTTCAATCAGTAGTATTGCACTTAAATCCTTGGATTCTTATCTATAAATGCTATAGAAATCTTGTATTTATGGTCGTGCATTGATTCTAGCCATTGGTGGTGGTTGAGAGTGTATTTAATGTGAGATCAATCAGATAGAATGTTCAAAATTATAGCCGTTGCAGTCTGGGAGTCCACTCTTTAGTTGAAGGACAAGGAGTCGACTTTTTTTGCACCTTTGTCAAGACCTTGCATTCTAGACCAATATGGCACCTCGTAAATTTGAGGGGTCGACTCTTTTTAGCATAGTCTTTAACTTTTGCAAGATTTCTTCAATCTTCTTCAATGTCTTCAAGCATATCAAATATCGTCCAACTAAAGCTTCTAGGGGTTGTAAAGACTCCTCTAATACATGTTGATTGTCAAGAACACCTTTAATCTCTTTGAGATGACATCAATCCACTTTGATTACTTGTAGGGTTTTTTAATCAACATAACTTCTTTCATTGATCCAAGACTTTTTCAAATCATGTTGATCTTCAAATATTCTTATGCCATATTATAGAAGGTATCAGTTTTTGTTGCCGACCTCCTTTAAAAGATTTCAGCTCTTTCATTGAGGTGGAGGTACTTTCCGCCGACCTCGGTATTAGTACTTGATGTTTATTTCTTTTTTTGATTTTAAGTGTTAGCATCTCTGAGTTAGGCTTCTGTACTTGATGCCATTCTCATTTTCAAGTCCAGGTCTTATATTCTTCCAAGATATCTTCAAAGTGGAGCGTTATCACTTTATGCCAATCTCGTTACGCTTGTTGCCAATCTCTATATACTTTTTTTTTTAACAGCCAAAATATATTATAGATAGAAAAGAAGATACACGAGGAGTAGAGGGAGACCTAAAGACTATATTAGCACAAGAACTAGATAGAAAGGTGCACCCCACCTAGAAAACAGGAAGAAAAAAGATAAGGGAGATAAGAATTGGCAAGATACCAATTCAATACCTCCAATAACCAAAGCCTCACCAAAGCAGTAGAACAACCAATCCTTGAGAATACTTATTTGTGATACCAGCTATGCCTCCCTTGACTTACCCTTGCCCTTAAATATCAATCAAAATTACCAACATACGGCTTTAATGTTGTACAGAAAGTCATTAACCCTGAAATCAGCACCTTGAGCTCTAGCTTTGACCCAAAATGCTGTGGTAAGTTTGATATCTTCAACTAACTCCAAGCAGTTAGGGATCATCTTGTTGAATACATAATCATTCCTAGCTAACCACAATTTTCATAAAATTGCAATGTAAAGAGCCTCCCAAATAGATTTCTTTAGATTATTAAATCCTTGAGCAAACCACCAGTTCATATGAGACTTCAAACCCTTGGGGCATACCCAAACCAAACCCCACCACTTTAAAATGGCTGACCAAACCTTCCATGAGAAGGGATATGATAACAATAGATGATTAAAAGATTCAGGAAGAGTCTTACAAAAAGAGTAGAGAGAATCAGAACCTGGGCTTAGGCAAGACCTTTCAACTAGCACTACTTTGGTTTTAATCTTCTCCAGCAGTGATAACCAACAAAAGAAAAGAGCTTTTAGAGGACCTTTTATTTTCCACAAAAAACTAAATTTAAAGACTTGCAATCCCTTACCTTCTTCAAAGGCACTATAGAATGATTTGCATGAATAAATCCCATCTTTATCAGGTAACCAGGAGATGGAGTCTGGAAAGTTTGGATTAGGACAAGCTTAATTGAGAAGAGACTTAATATCTTCAACATTTTGAGCTTCCCACAGAAACAAAATTCTTCTGAACTGAAGGTTCCATGAGTTTTCTGATGGATTAAATAAGGACTGGATCATGACATCTTTTTGAGTTGATAAGGAGTACAACCTTCGAAAAGAGATTTTCAGAGGTTTGATTCCCACCCATACATCATGCCAGAATCTAAATGAAGCACGTGATCCCAACTTAAAGTGGATGTTAAAGGGCAGAATAGATGATAATACACCTTGATTGTTGCCAATAGAAAGTATATCAGACTAGATCTTTGAAAGTTTATTCTTTTGAATGCCATTTGGAAGCCAATCTTGTGAAAATAAACCATACTTTGCATATATAAGCCTTCTTCATAAGGCCTGCTTTTCCTTGCCAAACCTCCACCACCATTTAGCCAATAAGGCATAATTTATGGCTTTCAAAGATGGTATGCCTAGCCCACCAAACTTGAGATTAGTTATGACTAGAGACCACTGCACACACCTAAGTTTCCTTTTGTTTACAGTGTCACCCCATAGAAATTGTCTTTTTAGTTTCTCCAGAGCTTTATAGGTTTTTTGAAGCATCTTGAAAATAGGGAGGTAGTATAGAGGAAGACTCGATAGTGTAGTTTTGATGAGTGTGATCCTTCCCCCCATAAAGAGGTGCTTAGTATTCCAGCTTGACAGGCTTTTTTTTAAAAGAATCAATCACTCCATCCCATAATTTTGCAGCTCTGGGATTTATTCCAATTTTTAACCCCAGATATGTCATAGGTAAAGGGGCAGCATTACACATGAAGATACTTGCTACTTTAGCTAAGAATATATCATCCACCCCAATTCCACTTACTAGGCTTTTGCTAAAGTTAATCTTGAGCCCAAAGAGCAGTTCAAAGCATCTTAGGATCTTTTCCAAGCAATAAGCTCATCCAGGTCAGTATTACAGAAAATGATAGTGTCATCAGCAAATTGTAGATGAGAAACAATAAGTGGTTTTGAAGCAATAGATCCAATGTTAATTCCGCTTATAGCCCCTGCTTGTTTTGCTCTTTATATGAGAATATTGAGGCCCTCTACTGCAATTATAAATAGAAATGGAGAGATAGAATCTCCTTGCCTTAGACCTTTTGAGGCAAAAAACTCTCTTGAAGCAGATCCACTAATTAGAATAGAAATTGAACTTGAAGAAAGACATTCCTGAATCCAATTGCACCGGGTAAATCCAAAGCCCATCCCTACCATTATATCATGAAAGAATGCCCAATTTACAAAATCAAATGCTTTTTCAAAGTCCAGTTTTAGGACAATGCCTGATCTGTTATTCCTTTTCCAATCATTAATTATTTCATTTGCCATTAGCACCCTATCTAAGACCTGTCTACCTTTGATATAATTAGATTGTGAGTCACTGATAACTTCATGTATCACCTACTTTAGTTTTCCAACTAAAGTCTTATATAGAATTTTATACATGGAGGAAATCAAGCTGATGGGCCAATAATCTGATAGGTTGTTTGGAAACTCAGTTTTAGGAATCAAGGTTAGGAAAGAGGCATTTATGCCTTTAACCAGTTTTCCATTTGAATGAAAGTCCACCATAAACTTCATTATGTCATCTTTTAAGACAGGCCAGAATTTTGTTTATGAAGTTGAAATTAAAGCCATCAAGGCCAGGGGCCTTACCTCCATTGCAGTTTTTAATGGCTTGCCAAGCTTCCTCCTCTGAAAAGGGTGATTCCAGGAATGAACTGCTATCTAGCTTCAATATTAGAGGAAAAGGATCCTAAAGCTTGGGTTTGCCTTGCTGATTCTCTTGGAATAACTCTGAGAAGAAGCTTATAGCCTCATCTTTTATCAAGTCTGGATTGCTAATTAATTTTCCTTTTGAGTAAAGTTGCCCAATGTAGTTCTTCCTGTGCCTGATTCTCATAGAATTATGAAAGAAGGATGTATTTTTTTCGCCCTTCTGTAGCCACAGAATTTTGGATTTTTGTCTTATCATAGATTCTTCCATTAGGCTAGCTTTCCATAGGCTAATCTTTAATAATTTCATTTGCCTAGAGAGGTTGGATTTCACTTTGAAGATCAAGCACATGAATTGCATCCACCAAATTCTTGATCTTGATTTTGATATCTTCCACTTGCATATCTTTCCACTTTTTTATTCTCTTCTTTAGGCATTGCAGTTTCTTCAACAGAATGTAGCCTCCCCAGCCCTGTACTTATAAATAATTCCATGAAGTTTTGACAACATTTTTGAAGCTTTTTTTCCCTGTCCAGGCATCAAAAATTTCGAAAGGTTTTGGCCCATAATCTTTGACCTTAGTAGATAATAAAATGACACAATGATCTGAGAGTCATTTTTGGAGACCCCATTGAGAACACCTCCATTTATCAAGCCAAGAATTGCACAGAAAGAATCTATCCAATCTACTCCATTTTTCATTGTTCTGCATGTTTGTCCAGGGGTAAGCTCTCCCTTCCATTGGCAAATCCAACAATCCAGCATTCCTAATAAAGCTTCTGAATAGTTTCATTCCTCTTGTGTAGACTGTGGATCTCGTCCTTTCACCTAAAATCACCTAAATTCAAAACTTCATTAAAATCCCCCCTAGAACCTATGACAATTGAGCTGAATTCCTAAGCTGCAAAAGCTGATCCCTTAGGAGCTCTCTTTTTCCTTCATCATTAAGTCCATAATAGTTCACTAATATGCATTCAAAACCATTCCACAGATTGCCCTTTAGCAGAATGAAGTTTTGTTCAATCATGTAAGAAGAAAGGGAGAAGAAACTTTTATTCCAAACACATAGGATTCCACCAGAATTGCCCAGTTCATTAGATGCTTCCCATTCAAAATCGATTGAACCCTAGACTGACCTTACTTTGTTGTAAGAGCACTCTTTTCATTTTTTTCTTGGATGAATATCATATCAATTTGTCTTTTTGTAACCAGCTTCTTGATCATTCTCCTTTTTTCGGGCCTTCCCAAACCTCTAAATTCCAAGATGCTATTTTCATCACCCCCCCACCTTAGTCCTTATTGAGAAGTGATAGGAATTACTTTTTGCTTGGTTTTGAAACTTTTCTTTTCTTCTGTTTTATGAATTTGTCCAAGTGAAACTAGTCTACCATGATCAGTGAATGTAGTGTGTTGTCTTTATTTCCCTTAAAATTTAGCCCCAGGGACTTACCAAGTTGAATGGTGTTCTCTGCCTCATGTTGTAGATGCTCCTTTAGATGCTGCAGAATGATTGAATTCGTGTTCACTATATTCTGTGAGGGAATAGAGGAGAGTGATGAGGATATCGCACTGTTCCTTTTTACAGCTCTTGAATTAGGTTTAAAACTTTTTCCAGCTTTCCTATTATAAAAGTTGGCCAAGGAGAAAAATTTTCTCATCTTTTTAGTGTGCCTGGCTTTTTGGCAGAGTTGTCCACTATTTCCAATGTTGCATGAGTTGGAGAACCAATATTTGGATGGGGAACTACAGTTGGGGTTAGGTTCTAGTTGCTTATAGAGCCTTGTGCTAACCCTATTTCTTCAGCTGGCATGGACTCCTCTACCAATGACTGTCTCCCATTAGTTTGTCCAATTAATTGAGAATTAAATACCTTGTCTGTATCTGGTGGTACTCCTGTTGCTACCTTCCTGGTGATAAGTGCTGAAGAAGACACTCTGGGACATATTCCTGACTGTTGCTATTGATTTTTAAATTTGAAATAAGTGCATCTCTATACCCCTTGGGGGTTGAAGATGGGTTTGACTTCTTAGTATCATCCACCTGACTAGCAAGAGCCAAGTCAGCGACCCTCAGTTGTGATGTGCTCTGCATTTTCTTTTGAACTCTTTGCCCTTGATCTAAGGAATTCAAGTTGAAATTCTGATTTGCTACCACAACATTACACCCTTTGCTAACTTCATTATCTGAATATAAATAGGACACAGATGCCTTATCAACTAAATCCTTAATGAATGATTACGCTGGATAATCCATCTGACTATTAACACTTTTCAGTATCTGGAGCTTTTGAAAATTGCCTTCTGAAACTTTGATTTTGTATAAGAGCCTTCCCATCTGCAGATTACAGTTCCTAAATATCACATTGGCCTCTGAGGTTTCGATTAATACTCTTCCATATTCCAGCTTTGCTCTTGTTGTGGTGCCATTGTCTACACAAATGGAGAAGCCCCACTGATCTCCAATTTTCATGAAATTTTTGTTGTTCCAGGCATGAAACGGCATCCCCTCAACATTTAGCCAAAATCTTCTTGCAAAGTTGAATTCTTCGTATGACCATTCATGAATTGCTGACCATTCATGAATTCTTTCAAGCATAGCTTTTTTTTTTATCTTCAATGCAAGAGAAGTGAATAAGTACCTTTAGTCCTCCTACCGGTTTGATTTTGATGGAAAAAAATCCTTCCATACTCATAGCATTCTCAATAACCGGAATTTGATTCAAATCATGCACTATACCCATTGAGCAGTTTGAGAACCAACCTTCATCCACATCTTTTGCAATTATCACTTTTGATATCGAGTTACGAATACGGCCCCCCTTTTTAAGTTTATCCCTCTGTGTTCATCCATCGATTGATGATTGAATGACCTCACTTTAGAATTCGTCTTTTCCTTTTTCAACCATCTCATCAGAACCTCGTATCGTGCATATTTTACCAGCAGTTGATATTGTAGTAGCCATACCCCATCTAGCATAGATAATGCTCTATCAGCTTCCCACCTTTTCAAGAAATGGAAAAATTCGTATCTTGAGTTACTTTGTTTTCTAGTCTTCTTTGGGATGAAACAATCCACAACAACTCCAAATTTTTCAAAAATCCTTCTTAGCCATTCTTTGTAGATCATGGGAGGAGGGTTATCCACGAATAAGGTGAAACCATAAAGTTTTGGATCTTTATGATAACCCTTTTCCCTTTCCATTAGTTGATCACTTGTCGCGCCTCGTTTCCTAACGCCGGGCACTTCTAGGCCCTGGGGCGTTGGGGGGGGGGGAGAATTGGTACGGTGCTCTCTCGTTAGAACTCGTTCTCTTAGAAGGACGAATGTGACGGGGTTTAAATTTTTGGGATGGAATTGATTAGGGCTTTTTGAAAAGGTCTTTGGAGTCACCACCTAACATATTTAAAGATGTGCTAGGTCATCTGCACCAAGTCAAAGGGTTAAACTTAGGTTTTGGAAAAGGTTTTGAAAAACATCGTCATGAGAGGGTCTAAAAATATTAGAAAACCCTTTTGAAAATTGACTCCAGTTTTGGTCTTTGAAACAAAAATTCTTAAGTTCGGGGGTTGGTTACGTGTAGGGAAGATGTCCTAAGACTATCACCCTACCCCGCCCTTGTGGTATCTACATGTCTAATCATTTTTTACTCACCTAACTATGACTCATCGATTACCTATGTTTAATGCTATTCACTTAGAAAATTTTTGAAAACAGAATTGAAAAAGAGTTTGAAAGAAGGATTAGAGTTTGAAAAATAAAATTGAAAATTTGAAAAAGGTTGTGACCGTACCTCATGAAGGGTTGCCTACGTGCCTCCTTAAAGAGCATCAGGTCAGTTGTAGTTCGTACAAGAGTCCAAAAGAGTTAAAATTTTGAAATGAGTTTTGACTTTTAGAAAATTTTCATTTTTAGAAAGTTTCTTTTCAGGAAAGTTTGAGTTTGAAATTGTTTCCTTTTCAGGAAAGATTGGACTTTGAAAATGTCTCCTTTCAGGAAGAGTTGACTTGAAAATGTTTTCTTTTCAAGAAGATTGGATTTTTGAAATGTTTCCTATTTAGAAAGATTTGATTTAGAAATGTTTCCTTTTTAGGAAGATTGAGATTTGATTTGAAAGGATTTGATTTGATTTGATTATGAAAAAGGCAAGTTTAGATTATTTCCAAAATGGAAGGAATTGATTTAGGTTTAAAAATTGGAAGGTTTGAAAAAGAAGAGGCTTGAGGAATTTGAAATGGAAGGTTTTGATTCAATTTATTTGAAAAAAGAAATTTTGGAAAAGAGAAGTTTCGATTGATTTGAAAATTGAGGATTTTGAGGGTTTGAAAGTGGTAGAATTTTAGCTTAAAAATGGAAGGTTTTCAAGTTGGCAAAAACAAAATTTTTCTGGGATTGGACTTCTAGGGTTTAACAAATATGAGAGTTTTGTAAATGGTTTGAAAACCGAGTCTTTTGGAAACATGTTTTAGGGCCCCAAACCCTAACTTGGATTTTAGACATCCAAATGAATATCGCACTTTGCCTAAAGCCATTCTAGCCATTGAAAGGCTAGAATCGCTTTAGGTTAGTGGTTTTGAAAAACAATAAAGGCACGAGGCCAAAAATGTAGACCTTTTGGGTCCTTTTGAATGTTACACCTCGAAACAACCCTAGTCATGAAAGGACTAGGATCGTTCCGAGACCGAATTTTTGAAAAGAAGCAAATGTAGGCTAACGGAGGCCATTTAAAATGTCACTTTTCTAAAAAAATCCTAACCATAAAGGGTTAGGATCCACCTAGAATTGTGTTTTTAAGAAAACTACTTTAGAAAATGGTTTTAAGGGGTAGAGGAATGATATGAATGCAAATGCAATTTGACAATAGTAATGGCTTGAAACATACAAGCTTAGGTATCACTACATTGCAAGAGGGCCCTAAGGCCATGCCGTGTAGCAAGTGAGGGCCAAGAAGAGAGTTCCGATCGATAATCTCTTTTTGTTCACTCTTGATATGGACTTAACGTCCTCTTGTTTCAAGCATGCAAGAAAGGAAGGTTTAGAGATAGGAGATTAAAAAAGAGAAGAACCCAAGAGGGTTTGGAGGGAGAAGAGAAAGTGAGGGAGTATAGACAGGTAAAATAGGGATTACCTTGTCTCGTTCCTTCTTTCTTTTGGTAAAGGCTCGGGCCTTGGACTTGGGAAGGCTTCGGGAACTTTCGGGTAGCGAGGCGGACCTTTGGTGGAGCTTGGAAGCTAGGGGTTCGGGAGTTCGGACTCGGACTTGGCCGACGGGACTTCAAGAAAGAGAGAGAGGGCTTCGAGAGTTGTCTGGAATAGAGGGGGAGAATTTCTGGATAATTTTTTGACCCAAAACAGAGAGGGGGGAGGTCTATATTTATAGTGCAAAAATAGGAGAGTGGTGCGCCACTCTTAGTGGCACATGGCCTAATTTTGGCCGTGTGCCACTATGAGTGGCGCATGAAGGTTTAATGAGGGCTTTAAAAAAGGCTGGATACGGGGCTAGTTGATTCGTAACTAATTCTGGGGGGTTATGCGCCACTATTAGTGGCGCACGGCTAAAGAGTGGTCATGCTTTACTCTAAGTGGAGCATGAAGGTTTTGGTTCGAAAAGGAAGGTGTCGGACGGCGAGAACCCAGCTAGAAATGGAAGGGAATACTCTGGAAAGTGTCTCGGAGGTTGTTGGTTTGATCTCCAAAGCCAGTATGGTTAAATACAGTGACTGGATGGCGGTCACTTGATCTTGCGAATTCTAGGGTTGACCAAGATTGATCGAGATTGACCAGAGTTGACAGGGGTTTACTTGGTTGACCAGAGTTGACTGGGGTTGACCAAAGTTAACTGGGTGCTGCCGGTTTGATACCCAGAGTCGGTATGGTTTCTTAGGGCATTTGGATGCCAATTGGCAAAATGGTCATTTCGATCGGAGAACCTCCAGGAAAGGACCGGCGTTAACTAGATGGCACTGAACATGCCAAACCGTCTAAGGACGGCTCTAAAAGGTGGTCTTACAGTTCCAAGGACTTTGAACTTTCTTGAGGAACGTGTAGGGCCTGCTGGGGGCAAAATGGGCATTTTTCACCGAGACGAGCTAGCAGGGTTCAGTGTTGACCGATCTGGATCCGGTATGGACTCCAAGGAATTCGTACTTTCTCGGTGGATAGGCTTGAAAGTGTTTTACCGCTTTGAGGGATAAACTTTCTGGAAGGTCGTGGCTGACTAGAATGGTCTTCCATTCTTGAGGGATTTGTACTTTCTCAAAGAACGTGCTGGACTTGAATGGTCTTTCGTTCTTGAGGGGTTTGTGCTTTCTCAAAGAACGTGCCGAATTAGTAGACATTCTACAATGACGGGCTAGCAAGTGCCAGAAGTAAATCGCTCTTCCATCTCAGGAACTTAGGTACTTTCCAGAGATGAGTGTGAAAGAGGCTTTACCGATTCGAGGAATAAACTTTCTCGGTGATCGTGCCGTGCTGGATTGAATGGTCTTACCATCAATGAGTGATCAACTTTCTTGAATGACGAGACAAATGGATTTGAATGGACTTATCGCCTTATGGAAGACGTGTCGGTTTGGATTGGACTAACTAATGCAACAGGAGCATTTCGGTCATTTTGCCTCTATTGGGGCCAGTGGACCCGCAAAGTGGTTGACAGATTGGATTGAACTTAAAAAGCCAGTTTGGGCTTGAGTATGTTTGTGTTGATTTGGAGGTGCTTCCGGTTGGGCCGGAGATCATCAAGTGGCCAAAATTGGGTGCTAACATCACCCGAATGCATGGAAATACAAGGGGAATAGGAGGAGGCAGCAAACCGAGAACAAGAAATTAAAGAGTGGAGTAGGATAAATAATGGTTAAAATAGAGATGGAGACTGAGGTTGGTCCTATCTCTTGCAGACTACTTGTTCATCTGGGGCATAGACCAAAGTTATACAAGAAGGCCGGACCTAATGATTCAGATCATATCTTTTCGAAAAGGACAAATCAAATCAAGCAAGGAAGAGTAGAATTGAGCAAAGAAAAATAGACTAACTTTGAAGAAGAAGGATGGAACTTATGGATAAAGATCTAAGTTGAAGGAAAAGAGCAAATCGAAGATTGAAAGAGAGGTTAGAGCTAGCGGATCAAGATCCGCTTGAGCTTCTTCGAAAAGGGTATATCAAAAGGGGCAGATCAAAGTTAGAGCTGTAGGAAAATGGCAGATTGAAGTTGAATGGCAGATCTGCTCGAGCTTCTTTGAAGATTGCATTATCAAAAGGGGCAGATCGAAGTTAGAGCTGTAGGAAAAAAAAATCACCGATCTTTATATACTTGATACCGATTTCTTTTCAAGTTTAGATCTTTAAAGAAAGTTTCTAAGTCTTGATCCTGATTTCATCACACTTAGTACCGTTCTCCATATATATTAACCTTCAAGTCATAATCCAATTTAGATTAAGAATATAGGATAATCTATACACTAAGTATAATTATTAAATCCTTAACACACTATTTTGTTATTATCGAAATCAAGGCACGGATTTAACAATAGTTTTTGGGACCAAACACATACTAATGTATCAAAAGCAATTACTATTAGTTAAGACATAACTTTATTTCTTTATACTTTAGCAGCAGCCAATGCCACGTATCGATTGTGTGCACGTGACAAGATGCTGGATTTGGCCTTTTAAACCTCCGCCAAACATTCAAAATATATAGGAAAATAAAAAAATTGAGAAAATTCAGTCTTTTTTTTTTTTGGGGGGGGGGGGGGGGGGTTTGGGGGGATTCACAAAATTATATAAAAATTCGCATATTTAGGACCATGGTCTCTTTGTCGGGAGGAAAATTTTCAGAAATAAAAAGGTAAGAAGGTACTTACGTAATCACTTATATATATATATATATAGAGAGAGAGAGAGAGAGAGGGAGAGAGAATGACTTGAATCAGTCGAATCTGGGTCGTGACATATATGTATATATATATGTAGCACCGACACTGGATTTTCAGGCATTAAAGAATAAACAATCCCTTTTCGAAAAAAAAAAAAAGAAAAAGAGTAAACAATCCATATCTCGTCAGGGCCTGTAAATCTTGAGGAGCACTGAACTTAGTTAAACATTGAATCTGAAGTAAGTTGCGTGGATGACGACTTCCAGTTATCCGCTCGGCTAAAATTCGAGTGTACCTTCATGCTCAGTTTTGACTGGTCCGCTGACATGTAAATTGGAACCATCTCATTTTCCTACATATTTTATTTCTATTCGATCCAGAAGCATTCTACAATTGTATATATGTACATATGGCTGATTCAATCCATTGAATCATAAAATGAGAAGGTTTTCTTTGCAAGGTGAATTGATGAAAACACACATTTGAATATAGGTCTGCACACTATTTAGTCAACATATGTAAGAATAGAGGTGTGCATTAGTAAGATTTGTGTTACACTCAGAATCGATTTGATTTTAATTGATTTTAAATTTTTTGATTAAAAATCAAATCAATTCTATTATGGAGCGGAATGAATCCGAATTAGTTTGGGTCAAGATCTGGTTGAGGTGGTCTATTGTTATTTTACGAAACATACTTTTATTCATTTAAAAATTAAAAAAAAAAAAGAATTAGTCTTGTATCCTTCAGTGTTGTAAAAAAGTTTAAAAAATAACATATTAATACAAATTAATAATAATTAAGTATAAATAATAATAATTTAAAAATATACATATACACAATATATATAGACTTTTATAACAATACAAGATCAAATTTCGGTTCGATTTTGGGTTGGGTCAATTTGGTTTGAATCCAAAACGTGTAAACCCAAAAACCAAAACGTATTGATCTGAGTTTTTTTTTTTTTTTAGAACCGTACGGTTGGAGTTTAAAACATGTAGATCCAAGATCAAACAGAATTGATGGAGTTAGAATTTTTTAGACCTAAAATCAAAACAAACCAAACCTCTAATATTCTCGAACCAATTAACTGAGTCCATTTCATTCATATAGGTCAATGGAAGTAAAAGGGACGAATTGGGGAGCACTGAAGATATGTATGTAACCAGTGCCTCATTCAATGATCCTTCCAAACTGCTCAATAATTGATGGTGATTTATGCTTTTGCTCTCAGTTGTAAAGTTAATGGCCCCAATCAATTTCATTAATGGGGTAAAGGTAAGCCAATGATTGGGAAGACAAATTCAATTAGGCAGTGGGCCAATATGCATGGAGTTTAGTATGCAACACCCGGTTTGGAAGCATCATGTGGGCAATCGAATTTGGATTATACTTCTTAGACCCAAACAAACTTTATACATGTGTGTGTGTGTATATATATATGTATATGTATATATAATCCTTTGAAAGGAGAGGATGGAGGAATTTGGACAGAATTTTTCTGAGTGAAAACAAACGTAGAGAACATGATAATCAACATCAGTACTGTACACTCATCAGCTTGTTATGCTTTTCTTTGTTCTTTCATCCTTGATTTTCCAATACATGTTCACTACTCCATACTACGGGGTCAATTTATTCCTAATTTGGAAGCTCGATAGGCCAATAGCTGAGGACAAATCTAGCTGGCTTGTAATCCGATCAAACCTCTCGGACAGGAAGAAGCTTTGTAACCCTTTCGATCTTCGCGAAACCCATACTTCGGTTGAGAAAATTGCCTTCACTGGTCTGTGATCCGACAACCTTGATTCTCCTCTAGTGTAGAATTGTTGCTTTAACCCCTCTCCAAACCAAATTATCCTATCACACCTAAAACAAAGTCGTTTTTCATATCTTAATATTGATGAAGTTAGTTAGTTGAATAATAGAATAAATTCTCCGGAATTAATAATTACCATGCAGGAGCGCGTTTCTTTTCGCCTTCAACACCACCATAGTATTCATCGGAATTTGGATAAAACTTGTAAGTAGGACCAAATTTGATCTTGCCTTCCTTCCAACCTTCAAATGCTTGTCCATCCATAAGCTCCATCTTTAGCTTTATTTTCCATGACAGATTGATGCCAGACAAATTTAGAAGAATAAGAGCATTTTCCAGAGAAATTGTTATAAATTATGATATTATTTGGCCAAAGAACTTATCATTATGAACTTCTTATGTTTCTAGCTACCTGATCGTTTTGTAGTAAAGCATTCCAATCTCCTTTACCTGCTAGTAACGGTGTGCCGGATTCTGGTAGGGAGATCCTATAGTTCAAGTCTCCGAGAAAAATTACCCGACTGCACCGAGTCAAATATAATTAATTAGCTGACATCACCCAAGATATTTGAGTGTTAGTATAATGCAATTTGGCTTAATGATCTCAAATTAGTTTTTGTTTTTCCTTTTAAAACAAGAAGGAAAACTTTCATGGTTTATAAGTCAACTTTTCCAAAGAAATTTAAGCAAAAATATTTCATAATGATGGACGATTTAGTACTAATCAAAGAAATCAACCACTTCACGTGGTTTAGCTACCCCATTTAACTCTCTTGGCCCACAATATTCAGAAAATTCAATCAACAACTATGCGAAGATAAAATATGCTAAAAAAAAAGTGATTAATATAATTTCCCAAAGTTAGTCTCATAAGGTCGGCGGCCTCAAATTGATAATGACAACTCCAAACTCATAAACAAGCGATAATTGGTGTCCGAGCTATATATTAAATTATTGAGCATTACTTGTGTCTTATTTCCATGATTTTTATTTAGTTAAAGTTCCTTAAAAAAAAAAAAAGCATTGATTAATGAGACAAATTGATAACGAATCACTTGACAGTTAAAAAGATTATAATTTACGTACTCGTGATCTAGAATTTTTCGTGGCAAATCAAATGAAGGGCCTTTAGGAAAGCTTGTTCGCGACAATATTTCGGCCACGTTGGAGTTCCTATACCTCTCATCCCCTTCTCTACCCCCTGAAGCTAGATGACTGCACACCAAGCAAAAGCTTGTTTCATGTAACTGAAATCTAACTGATACTGAGCCCTGCAAATGAAAAATTCAGAAAACACAGGAAAAATGAAATAAGAAAATTTTTCAAAAAGGTTTTAGATACATCAGCGAATAAATATAGGTACCATATACAATGGAACTTCAATAATTAAGGCCTAATTGCAGGAGACAATCACATGGAATAATCACCTGTTATGATCATAATGAAAAAGTACATATGTATATATATATATAATAAAATCTTTTGTTAAAGTGGTGAAAACATAATATTTCACTAGAGATTGGTTGAGAATTAAAACGTACCTTATTGCCCAAGCAACCCATGATGCCACAGCCTACACATGAAACACTAGGGTTTCGAATGTAAGGACTAAGATCACTTCGAACCCAAACTGATATAAATACTCCAACCATTTGCTTACTAATGATACACTGGAACAACTCCTGTGAGTTGCTACTTTCAATTGAATTTCCTTCTTTTGTTGGAAAGCCAGTTTGGTTTTCCTCAAATTTTTCCTCTTCATTTCTCTCTCGGCTGCTTGTTTTATTATTTAGAGCTTCTCTGATCAGGGAATTCCATTTCGTGGTAATTCTGCTATTCTCTGATCCTAGGACACTTGATGCTCTTAGAGGCACAACTTCCTGAAACCTATGAAAAGATCACATAAAGAAATGCATTCTCAATTATACGATTGGATATATATATATAAATACACTTTTTGGATTTTGAGATTTACCCGAGAACATATATGTCACAAGAAGTGTTGCATGTATCTAGCAATTCCTCCATATTCAAATACTCGGATGGTGCCATCCCGCCAACGTTCCAGGTGCTAACAAAAACCCTTCAGAGATAAACATTGAAATCTTTTCAAGAAAACCTAAGGAAAAACTTAGAATGATTTAGAGAATGAAAAAGTAAGAACACATATCCACAGAATATATATATATATATATATACATATAAAGAGGTGATCACTAGGACAGTTCAGGAGATGAGCCATAGGGGCAAAGCAATGACCAATTTTCTTACTTATAGTTGTGCGTCTCCAAATGATTATTGTAGATGCTCTCAGAGCTCAGAGATTCTTGATCTGAGCATGTAAGCTCTAGCAAAGTTTCGTCGTTGCTTGGAAAATCTGCAACAAAATTGTTGCTTCCCAATCTCTTTCTAAGGATCTTACTAGCTACCAACCTGGGCCACATAACCTGAAACGAAGCAGAACCATGGTTATTTGCAGCCAGGCAAAAGTCGAATAGAGCATATTCCTCGGAGAGAGAGAGAGAGAGAGAGAGGCTCACTTCTCCTAGCTTTCCTGGCACGGTGATGGTAAAGTGCAGCGGTGTTGCTGGTGGAGGAGGTAAATGATACACAATAGCAAACGAGATAAATAGAGAGAGACCTTGGCTATTTGCGAGGGAAGAAGCACTGCTGTGACGTAGATGATAGTGACTTATACCTTGAGAGAGAGAGAGAGAGAGAGAGAGAGAGAGAGAGAGAGAGGTCTCCACAGCCCTTAAACTTTTGAGTCTCTCTACAGCCTTCAAATTTTTTTGTTTTTTTTTTCTGTTAGTTGAGCTGATTGGTGGGATTATCTTTTGTTTTGAATACTATAAAAGTTTGAGAGTAGGTCTCCACAGCCCATAAACTTTTGTGTTCGTTGAGCTGATTTGAAAGAGATCTCATGTTTTTTGCACTAATTTAAGTTGAAACAAGTGGGTGGGGTCTGTGATTAAAAAGAAACCATTCTAATGCAAAAACATGAGCTGTAATGCCCCAATAGCAGCGCCCTCTTTGCTGACGTGTCAATAGGATATTAGTTATTGCATGCTGACATGGCAATAGGCTATTGGTTATTCCCTGGGAATGGGAAAAAAGTTTCTGATTAGCAAATTCTTCAAATGCAAGATTATTCTTTGTTATCCCATTGTTTCTTGCCTAGCGAGCAAAATTCAGGGCTCCATTTACACCACGACAATATAATATAAAACATAGATATATCTACATATACAACTGTCCATAAAATTATAGGGACAAGATCATGATCAGGCAACTTGCATAGACTTTGGGACTTTTAAGGACAAAATTAGCCTCCTAACAAAAGAAGAAGAAGGAGAAGAAGAAGAAGAGGCCATAAGAAATTGAGTAATGCTATACAACCAGAATATATAACTAAAAAATATAACTAGAATGATGTGGCTGAGTTGTTGGCCTATCACTTTAAATCAAAGAATCCACCAAAATGCATTTTAATTACAAAATTGCCACTGTCACATCATTCTAGTTATAAATTTTGAAAAAATAGCATTTTTCTAAAAAATTTTTAACCCTCGCTTACTACCAGTCGGGCCGGTCTATGTGTTTCGCGACTATGGTGGGATTTGTCTTTCACTAAGACACTCCACCATATGATTTTTTCATATTGTTGTTCTTACCGCCTTGATAGTTTGTTTGGCTCTTCCCTATGATATTGATAAATTTAGCTACCCGTGTACACCTATTGGTTGCAAAATCAGATTAATGTTGTTAAGAAAGAATCAACTCTTCGGTTCTCTTGTCGCGACTTATTCGTGCATGGACCTACTCTCGTGCAATTTGTCATTTGTATTGTTGCTTGCTTAAATTAAGAAGCTACGAGACAAGTTGAACAGTTGATTCATATCATGTCATGTATATTTTAAGTGTAAAACATTCTCTGTCAAACCAGATATTTTTTCTTTGTAATTGATAATTTGGAAATTAAATATAGTATGTGGCATATGTGCAAATCAAGGGTCAAATACACTACAGAGTGAAATAGTTATGCTTTTGCAATTTTAAACTTTATTATGATTATAATTATTCAATTAAATTACCTAACAGAAAAAAAATCCCCAAACACCAAAATATATACATGTATATGGGTAAGAAAGATTTAATGAGATTACCACATAAGATGTAAAGAATCTTCTCAATTTACAGAGAGTACCTCGTACTTTCGTAGGTATACTCCAACAAAAATACCTTTTACAGAAGCAACAATGTTCTTTAAAGTTTTAAATTCAGTTCATATGGGATTAAAAGTTGGATTTACATATTTATACCATAGCATAAAATCAAGTGAATAATATTAGTTTACACCTCCATGACAATTTTCAAAGTTTGAACTAAAAGAAGAAAAATATAATAATATTAGTTTCATCATCCACAATAAATATTCACAAAAAAAAAAAAAAAAAAATAGTTGGTAAATTCTTTAATTTTTATTTTTTGTCATATAGAAACCGACTTCATTTGAAGTTAATTTTGTTTCATTGATCATTCCATTCATCAAGAGAACTAAAATTACAGTTTCTAAATGTTACCATCTAGTTCTTGAATGTTTATCTCGCATACTAATTCTTCATGTCCAATACATGCATCTGGTACCATTTGTTTATTTTGGGTAATTAGACTTTCTCCCACTGTAACTTTACAATCTATGCATGATCCGCAAACATGTATAATGGAGTTTCTTCTATAGATGAAGAAGTATAATTGACTAAGTTTATATCCACCTTCTAATTTATGTTAATCATTACAAATCTTAGATATATATACACTAATTATATTTAGGAATATGTAATCTCCTGCCACAAACTTGACCACTCGTGGAATCAGTAAGGCCCAGAAGGGACAACTATTTCCCTTAAATTTTTACAGACTCCATTTTTATATATAGCTTTAGAAAAGCTTCTAAAAAATCCCTAAAAGTTTAAAACTTATAACTGGCCTCGTTAAATAGTTATTTTTATTTAAAGGTCCCTATATATATATATATTATATAAAAATCAGCATACATTAATACAAATATATATACATGTACGCACAAACATACATGAAAGTCTGGCTTTGGATACAGAAAAAAGTTCCAAGATTGAGATTAATGGTTGCCAAATGAATGAATCTTTTTGTAATTGTTAAAACTTGGAAGGGGAGTCTGTTTTTTCTCTAATTAAATTTAAATAACAACTAAAAACAATACAAATAATAAACAAAATGGATATGAAGAATCCTCCTTGGTGTGATTCTGTCGTTGAAGAGACATGATTTGAACCCGACCATGGAATAGTATTCAACCTAACTCCTAGACTTGATTTTATAAATATTGCAAATATATACCATCATACGCGTACATTAGTAATCCAACATTTCAAATTCATATATTTATATACATATATATATACATATACATATAGATACTATGATATACTATCGTATGCTAACAATCAACATGCAACACTACTATATATTATTATGTGAGACTGTCCTAGGGCAATGTGCCTTTAGATTTTGATATGTATGAATGGCAGCCACAAGAACCAAACCAATAGCACAAGTTTTATAGATAGTGACAAACTCTCACACACGTATAAAAATGAACCACTACTTTAAATTTATCAAGTGGATATTTGTTTTATTGCCTTGCTTTCGTTTGTTTATTTGTAAGCATTAAGAAAATCAAGACAAAACAAAAAATATCTCGAGAAGAGAGTAAATTATTGTCATTATAGAATGTCACGTTGAACGCAACATACTTTGCGTGCATTTATTTAACATCAATTTTTTTGTGAGTTTGTTTTTAGGTATGGTGACATTCAGTATATGAATTGAAGCTTGAATTGAGCTTAAATTTTGCAAATCTTCTGAAAGCTCGATCGATTGGAGGAATGGCATTGGTTTACCAGACCTAAAACATGTTTCAAGCCCCAATCAATTTGTTCACTGCATAAACCTAGAAGAGGAAATAGCAACAAAAAAAATAAAAAGTAACTATAAAGAAAATTTTGAAATCCTTAGTGGAAAATGGTAGCCAAAAGTGCTCAAGTAGCACTACAATATAAAGGGTTCTTCCAGGAGTTTCACTGCCGGCATGACTGCAAATTAAACTGCAGAATAAATAATTTCTTAGCATTTATCTACTGCGATTAGAACAAAATTTGGCTAAGAAAATTTAACTGGTGTCTGTGCGTAAATGATTCTGCTGCCATCAATAGGTAACTGGCCTTTAGTTACTTCTGATGGAAGAACAACTAGTGCATAAGTGAATCCTGGACACAATTTTGGAGCTCCTTAATTTTTTTGAATTAAACTTGAATAACTTGCTATTTTTTTTTTTTTTTTGAACAGAAAATTAAAGACGGAGTGCAAAGAGAAGAGGGCAAAGATCAAGACTAAACAAGCATAAAAGCTTGACAGAAAAGACCTCTAGCCAACTAAACTCTAGTGGGACAAAAAGAGGATACTGGCAAGCAGCCAACATTAAAAAGGAGGAAGGGGGAAGGAGGGTGGGGATCCTCTATGAAATTTAGATCTCTTACACATTGAATTGAGTACACAAGATCTTGAAGACTGAATGTTGGCACTGCTGCCTTTAGTCAGAAAGATGAGATGATTTTAATATTTTCCACCACTTTTGACCATTCTGGTTTGATGTTGTTAAAGATCAGATCATTCCTGGTAAGCCAAATCTTCCATAGGATAGCCATGAATAAAGAGTGTCATATCTGTTTCATGAAGTGCCTCATTTTTTAGATCAAACCACCATTCCATGTGAAGCTTTAAATTCCCTGGACTCACCCATTGAAGGCCCCACCATTTTAAAATTGAAGACCATACTTTCCAAGCAAACCTGCAAGACAAAAGCAAGTGGTCCGCTATTTCTATTTCCTGATTGCAGAGATCACTTGTGACTTCCTTTCTTTGTTTGTGGCATGCTTTTTTAGCTAACATTGCTTTGGGATTAGCTCGGCTCGATTCGTTTACAACCTTCTTGGTAATTCTAAATGACTTTAGAGGTTTGTAGTATGATGGAAATTGTTTAATTGGTGTCGAGTCTAAATGGTTCAATAAGCTTGGAGATCACATTCTGATTGCACTTCAAAATTATAATTATAACACATTCACTTGTTCTTTATTAGCCTTAGTTTAACATATGATATGCCTTTTTAGTTAGATTTTAGTATTAACTTACTTTCTTTTGCTTTGGATAGGTTTTGGCTTAATTTGGCGCAATTGGGCTCAAATCAAACAATAATGAAAAATATTGTGAATAGTGACTGTGCGCACGGATGAATAGTGTTTTTTACGGTGAATAGTACCGTGCGCATGGATGAATAGTACTTCTTACAGATGAATAGTAATCGTGTGAATGATGAACAGAGCCGTGTGTACAGTCCTATAGTTTTTGGAGATTCAGAGAGTATATTTTGGCATACTGTGAATAGTAACTATGCACACGGATGAATAATGTTTCTCATTGTGAATGATAACCATGTGCACAGATGAATAGTATTTTTTACAGTGAATAGTACCATGTGCATGGATGAATAGTACTTATAGATGAATAGTAATCATGTGCATAGTGAACAGAGCCGTGCGCACGGTCTTGCAGTTTTTGGAGATTCAGAGAGCATATTTTGGTATAAAAACAACCGTAGTGCAATTTTTGAAGATTCAGAGAGCATATTTTGGCATAAAAACAACTGTAGGAAGACTGTACACACGGTGAACAATACCATGCGTACCGTAGATGGCAACTCTATTTTTTTAAAAGCCTATATAAGGTCGTTTTGGGCCCAAATTTGGGGGATCTCTCATTTTCGTACTTAGTTTGCTTAGATATAGCTTTGTAGGAGTAGTTTTAGAGAGGGAGAGTTGATTTTCCCTTACTTTTCTTGTACTTTCCTTTACCTTCTTTGTAACCAAATACTTCAATTTCCTTCAATCAATGTTAGATTTACATTTCTTCTAGTATATTATCATGGAATCAAGTAGCTAATCATCTACTTAGATGCAATTGTGAAGATATACCAAGTATCTTTAAGAATTTCAATGGAGGTAATTAGATTTCAATGATCTTTCATATGATTTCTCTAATTCATCTTAATTGAGTTTGGATCTATAAGAAAATTTAGATTCATAACACAATTTGGTAACTCCTATGCACAATTTCTCAATTGGTATAGGGATTGCACAAATCTAAGATTTGTCTCTTTGATTCTCTCAATTGATTACAAGTCTAAATTCAATTAAGTATAAATTCAAGATTTTATGGTCTAAATTCTCTAAATCAAGGATCCATGGAGTAATCCTTAATTTAAGTTATCAAATCCTCCATTGAAACTCTTGTTGGACTTGATTGATTGGATCAATTGTATCCAAGCCCCTTTTATTTGTCTCTAAATCTAGATTTCAATTACTTGCTTAGTTGTTAATTGTTTTCAATTGCTTTGCATTAGTAGTTAAACAACCTCTCTTCCAACATCATGAATATTTTTGGTCTCTTTTACTTAGATTCAATTTACTTAGTTGCAGTTCAATTCAAGTGAGGTTAGTGTTCTCTTAGTGTTGGTAGCCTATATTTGGCTTGGTCCTCGAGGAAATCGACTCCGGTACTCACTGATTTTATACTTCAATCGCGACACCCATTCTCTTGCAGGAGCTTAACATACAACATCTTAAGGAGCGATTCAAATTTTAGAGCTATTGCTGGGGACCAAAGGCATAAGGTGAGCACTAATGAACCTTGGGTTAGAGAGCAAACGATGGATTGGATCTCCATTTATCCACCACGACGAAGGAGTCTATGGCTTAGGCCATGGGTAACTTCGTTCCCCCCTTTATATGAATAGCATGCTAGATTTTGATTCCTTATTTTCCTTTTTATTTTAGGATTGTTTGTTTGATTAGAGTTGCACTTTAAATTGCTTTGCAATCAATCGGTGATTAGCAATTGGTGGATAGGCTTTTTTGCTTAATTGTTCATTGGCGGCATTTATCATTACCTAAGGAGATTGGAGGTTTTGGTTGGTTTGAAATTGTTTGAATTGGTGAAAATCTTTATGCGGAGATTGGAGGGTTTGGAAGGAAATTGGTTGCTGAGAATTGTGAATTGACTTATGAGGCACAAATTGCCAATTTGTTTATACATTGCATAATATTTTGTATTTGTGTCTCAACCGGTAGACTTTCAAGAGTGAACCCCAATAGTTATTTCAACATGCTTGGTAGCTCATTTTAACACTCATCATCATCTCTACACATTGACATAAGCACAATAGCATACTCTTTTCCATGGGTTGAGAATGGTGGTGTGGAAACACTTCCTTGTAGGTCTTCTAGAGACTATATTTGCGCTAGTGAGATTAGAGCCCAAGAACCATCTTCTATGTTTCTTAGAGATTGTATTCAAGCTAATGGCCAATGGGATCTTTTTCCACCAACTTACAATCTGGGGTGGCGTGTGCAACACAACTTTGTTAGGGGATATGAGGGAACTTTTTCATTTCATCATCTAGTCCCACCTCAATCCTACTAAGCCCCATTCTTAGAAGACCAACTTTTATTCCATCAAACACAACCCTCAACTCGACCTTATCCAACACAAGCACATAATAGATATCATGCTCCTCACAATGGTACAATTGAAGACACCCTTGAGGACACTTTAGAGGACATTTTTGAACTAGTCATGGAATCTCAAAGAGAAGTGAACTCTAAAGTAGATAAGGCCCTTGACCAACAAGGAAAAACACTTAATGAGATAAAGATTCAATTGACTCTTTTGATGCAAACCTTAGTTGTTCAAGCTGAAGACAAGCCCTTCATGCCATCTCTGTTCGCTTTCACTAGGCATGTGCTTGTAAGCGACACACCTCTTAATCCTACTCTTAGCCATGAGTTAATTCATCCCATCACTACTCTTAGGCCTGAGGACACCATTGATCAAACCATTCTTTCTCAAGAATTGAAGTCTAGGGATGAAACCCTTAAGGTGAGTGAGGAAATCAATGAAAATGAGAGTAGGGATGATGAACATAAGAGTAAAGAGCCTATAATAGAGGCTTCCAAGCAAGACAAGAGTGAGGAAGAAAGTGATGAAGGAACTAGTAAGAGAGAAGAAGAGTCAAAGAAGGTCAAAAATAATGAAGAGCATATTGAGGACCTTTTAGAGAGAACTATTGCCTTTGATGAATGTCTTGAACTTTTAGATGTCGGGGATGTGCACGTGAATGAGGATATTGTTGTTTTAGAGGATGTGTCCACCATATTGGAGAGTCAAGCGACCCCTACCCTTAAGCCTCTAAAACCTAATCTTAGCATACCAACTCCATTGAAGCTTGAACCCTCCCTATTAGAACCGACTACCTTTCACCTAGGTGTAAGCACCCCATTTTTGCCCACTCAGCAATCTCTGACCCAACTAGACTCACATTCAAACTTCACAAATATATTCAAGCCCAAACCGGCTTCCCAGATTCAATCTAATTAACCAACCGCTTCGTGGGCCCGCCAGGCCTAATAGAAGCAAAATAACTAAAATACCCTTGGGCATCGCTCAGTCCAATTCTAGTTGGCATGTCTTCTTAAAAATGAAAAGTCCATATTTCAACCTCAATTCCAGTTCCAATTATAGTCTAGATCAATCAAACTCAATTGGGTATGTCTTTTGAGAAAGTTGATCACTCAAACGGTAAGTTCATCTAGCATAACACGTTTATCAAGAAAACAAAAAACCCCTCGAAATGATAAGTCCTTTCATACATGTCGACCGGGACAGAACCCATGTCCCTGAGATGGTAGAATGGTTCACTTCTGGTGCCTGCTAGCCCGCCAATATAGAATGTCCGCTATTCGATAGGTTGATCGGGAAAATACCTAAGGCCCCGAGGCAATAAGACCATCCAACAGCTTTCCGAGATCAGACAGTCTTCGAAATAAATGTGCACCATTAGAGTGACAAAAACACTCACAAACATCGCAACCGTTAGAGTGACGGAAATACTCACAAACATGTCAATATCGGGAATGCCAATAAATCCCTTATATCATGAGATCGAACACGCTTCTTGGCCATGGCGTGTTTACCTGAGGACTGGATACCTCTAGAAACCAACTCCTCAAACACCATCAGAGTGATGAAAATAATGAAAATCCAGGTCAACAACAGTGTCTGCTAGTCCATTCCAATAAAAAATGACCAAACAGCCTACGGGCCTTACCCGTGCGCTTCTCGAAAAAATACCTAACACCTTAGAGCGGTAAGTCCACCCTTCCAAGATTGTCTCAAAGATAATCTAGCATGTTCTAGTGCCTTCTAGTCACTTTTGGATTGGTTCCGAGAGCATCCGGTCAAATTGACCACTTTGCCCCTAAGCATCCAATTGCCTCCGAGAAGTACACTAGCTCTGGATATCAAATTGGTTACCTTCTAGGGATGCTTCTAACTGTATTATCAATCTTTCAGTACCTTTTCGGACCATTTTGAGTTCATTCCTATAAACCCAGTGCAAAATGATCATTTTGTCCCCAGTGAGCCGGCCGTCTTTTCCAACCACATTAACTTTGGGTATAAAATTGGTAATCCCTTGGTGCACTATTAATAGTGTTTCCAACCTTTGATTCTTCTCACGTTCAACCCCGGATTGATTTCGATGTTTTTTGGATCAAATGACAATTTTACCCCTGGTGGGTCGGTCACCATTTTCAACCACTCCGGCTCTGGTTAGCAAACCGGTTAACTCCGGAGCACTCTTTTAGGGGTTCCCATCCATTCTCGTCTGAGTCTTGATACTTGGAGACTTTTGAATCATTCTAGACTTTTCAGAGTCATTCTTAATGAAGCTAGGCCAAAAATTGCATGGTAGTCACTAGGATAGGCGCCCAAATCTTCTGCCTTGCGTCCCAAGGATAGTAGATCTATTTCTTTTCGACCTAACAGCTTTGCTAAGGGGTGGCGCCACCAAGCCAAAATTAAGCCTGGCACCATTACAACAGGCGCCAAGGCCAATTTTGGCTGTCTGTAAATATAGGCCACCCCCACTGCATGTGGAGTCCGAAAAATAACTCTAAAACTTTGCCTCTTTGAGAACAACCTCTAAGTTTTTCCTCAAAACCCTAATCCCTTCAAGCTTCTCTCCAAACCCTGGCCTTCATACACTTTAAACACTTATACACTTGCCTCCCATCACCATTAAAGATCAAGTGTTGCATATTTGAAACTCTCAAAGCGCAAGTATATTGAAGCAAACAAAGGGATAAGAGGAGAATGTGAGTTTTTCTATTTAGTTTATGCAATTCCCTTTTTCCCTTCTCCCTCCTTGTCCACTTGGACTATTCTTTATTTTAATTGCTATCTTCCACCCCCTCTTCTTGTGTGCTTGAAACAAAGGATCTCCCGGTTCATACCTAGGAAGGCCTTGGAGGAAGTCACGTTGTTGGGGACTTTTTTCAAGTTCAACCTAAGATGGTGTGATGAAACCTAGCCCCCTTTATTATGTGGTGAAACCTAGCCTTGTATGTTCACGTCCTTATTACATTATAGTTGTTATGCTTGTGCATTGCATTCAATATCGTGTTTAAAAGCTTTCTTTAAAACTTGCATTTAGAAAAGTTGTTTCTGAACTTATTTTTAAAACCACAACCATAAGATGATTCTGACCATTCCATAGTTAGGGTTGTTTTAGAAAAAGTGTTATACTCAATGAGACCATCAAGATCCATATTAGGGTTTCAAACCCTAGTTATTTTCAAAATCACAATCTTAGAATGGTTCTAGTCTTCTCATGATTGGAATCATTTTAGGAAAGTGAGATATTTAAGAGACTTTCAAAAGTTTATATTCAAACCTTACTAAAATAGTTTTGCAAATTCACTTCCTAAAAATTCTTCTCAAAGATTTAGTTTCCAAAAATTTTGAGTCTTAAAGTCCAACTCAAAACCCTAGAGTCCATATTTAGGAAACCTTAGGTTTCTCACATAAAATCATAACTTTCTATTTGCTTCAAATCATGGATTTCCAAAATTATTTTCTATATGAAATCATCGATTTCTTAATTCGAAATCACATAAAATGATAGATTTTCAAAACTAAAAATTTTCAATTCTAAGTCAAATCCAAGCTTGTCAAAATAGGAAACCAAATCAAATATCCTGTTCCAAGAAATAAAATCTAATATTTTGTTTTAGGAAATATAAATCATGTCTTTCCTAATTTTAATTTTTTCTAATTTCAAAATCTTGTCTTTGCAAATTTTTCACAAACAAAACTTTCCTTTTTCAATTGAAATTCAATATTTCCAATTCAAATGCATTGCATAAACCCTAGGTCCTAAGATTGCTTAAATTTCAAGTTACCTCAAACCTAGGTCAAGCCTTTTCAAACTTAATTTTTTAAATTCAATTTTTCTTTAATAAAAAATTTCCAAATTCTAACTTTTCAAATTTCAAATTTAAACCTTTCTTAATTCAAACATTTCCTAAGTCAAATCTTTCAAAAATCAAGTCTTTCCTAAAATAGAAACTTTCTTAAAATAGAATTTTTCTAATTTGGAACTTTTCTAAAATCAAATTTTCAACTTTTAATCAAATCTTTCTATTTCAATTGCATGTTTAAACCCTAGGTTATCTAAACTCTATGATACCTAAGCCCCAGTTAAACCCTAACCCTAAGTTAGGAAACTTAAACTCTTTTCTAAATCTTAAGTCTAAATCAAGATGGTTTTCAAATCGAAATTCAAGCCAAGATGATTTTGAATTTCAATTCAAACTTTTCAAGACAAATTCAAGCACATTTTCAAGGTTCAATTTCAAATTCAAGTTTTATTGCAAAGTCAACTCTAAGTTTGATTTTAAAAATCAAAGTCAATTTTAAATCAAAGTTCAATTTTGAATCTTCATATCAAAGTGAAAACCAAAAGCTTTTCAAGTCAAACTTTTCAAAGACCACACGGTGTCTTTTCAAATCAAACAAGGCCCCAAAATGTCTATTTTCAATCAGACCCCAAGTCTGGACTACGACTGACCTAATTCCCAACAAAAGGATACGTAGGCAGGTTTTCTTGGGTGAGGTCACAACCTTTTCAAAATTCCAATTTTATTTTTCAAAGTCTCTCTCTAAACTTAAATTCTTTTCATACACTTGCATGTCATGTATCACATCGTCTCTGAAGTGATGACACAAATCTCTTTCTAAAATTCTTAAAGTGGATACAATTGGACATTTAGTAATCGAAGAATCTGAATGAGTGAGCCTAGGGTGGTAAGACATGTAGGTACCACGAGGGCGGGATAGGCTGATAGCCTAGTGCATCTTCTCGATACGTAACCAACCCTCGAACCTAGAATCACTATTTTTAAAAGATCAAAATGGAGTCATTTTCTAGAAGGGCTTAAACATTCTTCAAAGGTTGCCAACCAACCTGTTTTCCAAAAAACTTTCTCTTGAGGAAGTTTCCAAAAACTTTTAAAAAATCTTAAGTTTAGTCTTCGGGCTTTACTTAGTTTTAGGTGACCTAACTCACCTTAACAAAGTTAGGTGGCAACTCCCAATCTTTTTCCTAAAGCCCTTATTCAAATCCATTTCTAATTCAAACCTAATCGTACTCGTCCTTCTAGGAGGATGAATTATAATGAGAGAGTTTCGTGTGTATTTTCCACAGTCGAGTGCAAAAAATCAGAGCGTTACAGCTGGTGATTCCACTGGAGACACTTAGAAGGTTAGGCTATTGTTAGGTCTGTTCAGCCCCCATTCACCCAGAGTCTCTGTTTTCTTTATCCAATTTTGTCCGCTTTTTCAAAATTCAAAATGTTTCAAAATGTTTTCAAAGAATATCATCACTTGCATCCATGCATATCATCTCATTGCATTTATTATTCATTCCTATCTTGGATTGGGCTTTTCATAAAGGTATTAACACTTTGCATTTCCTTTGTAGGTGGACTCCTATTCACATTTACTTTATTGTCATATTAACTGCCATGTATGCCATGAATGAGTAAGATGGATGGGAGTCATTGGGCTTTTTTCTCTATTTTTCAAAAAAAAAAAAAAATCCCCCAGATAACACTTGCAATTGCGTTTGCATCTTTGCATTATTACCTAGTTATTACCCTTCTAGTTAGAAGGGGGAACAGTATATTGATTGTAGGCGGATGCTATGTTAATTTCTTAGCCTACGACCTCTTGATAGTTCCCCCACTTGGATCACCAACTGATAATGGCACCACCCCAGGGAATGGACCTAGGTTTGAAGATCCAAGAACTGAGCTTTTTAGGAAGCATTAGTAATCTCCAACCTCATGCTCACGTAGCACCCTATGCATAGCTGAATCTTTACCAGATTTAAGACACACCTGACAAATTCAAAACCGAGGAGGAAAGGGCGACTGCTTTACTTTTCCTTTCTTCCTACAAGTTTAACTGCTTAAATCCTACCGTTATGCTGCTTATATTTCTACTATTATGCTATTTTTATGCTACTCATGCATTTTCTATTATTATGCAAACATCATACTGCTCATGCATTCATCATCCATTTCAAGACAAGAGTTTCAAAGTAACTCAAGTCATTATATCTCTATGCATATGATCAACCCATGAGAGTGGCCTCAAAACTACTCTTGTTGAAATCAAAGCCTACCAAAACTCCTAAGGGTACCAAGTAACCCTAAGGATTCATGGCATGTATTAAGATCATTTCATAAAGAGGTAGGGCTGTCAAGAAGACAAGGGGCAATCCGAAAGCAAGATTTGTCACCGACCTCCATTAGAGAAGGCGAATCCAAAGACTCACGAACAGTTTAAGATTTCAAATGTGAACGTAGATGGCGAAGGTCCAAAGGAAAAGGTTCCCCTCCGTTTTTAGATGTACTTTCAATTCCTTGTACAAAAATTGAATGTAATGAAAATGCCCTTCTTACTTTCATCGAATGAATGTATGAATGACTGAATGGACAAGATAGCATAGGTACAAAATTGCATACAAGGGCAACCTCCTATCTCCAAAAGTGAGCCAACATATCATGTTTAGTCCCGCTCTGACAGCAAGGGGCACCCCTAAGACATGCATTGCATAAAAAAATTTCAAAGACGGGCACTAACTTTTGCCTTGTTTCTTTGTCTTTTTAATTTTTCTCTTATTCTCCCCTTGTTCTCCCAAAGGTAAAAGGAAAGACCCAAAGAAAAACTAGTCAAAACTCCATTCAATATTCAGGATTCAATCATTACTAGATACTAGGTCATAATCATGGCAACAGAACCAAAGGCCTCTATAGCCAACAACCTTGTCACTCACGAGGACATCAATGAGATGAAAAGCAATAGATGAAATATTCAAACTAATACAGGCAATGACGTCCAAGGGGCCCTCTTCAATTGTGCCCTCAACCTCAGTGCTGCTCAATCGACCACTCAGACAGGGGCAAGCCTGGATATTGGAGGAGTTAGCAAAACTCAGAGAGAAAATGGTAGGGCTTGCAATCACGATTTTATCGATACTACCCCACATAGGTGTAGCCAACATTGAAGGACAAAAGTAGTCAGCCTCTCTTTTGGGTGCTGTCACCCAGCCACAGCACAGGCACCATATCACCTCTCCACCAAATCTGCATGATTCTACCAACTTTTGTGCCTAAGAGCTCGGTAAGAGTCAGATCTTAGCAAAAGATGATCACACCACTTTCTAAGAAAAAGTAAAAGAAGAAGATCGAGACTCTACTATACTAGAATAGTCTCCAAGTGGAGCTTACTACCAACTTTGCAAATTTGGGTGCCTAGTTCTAAAGCCTGTCCTCGACACAATCTCTGAGTTGTGTGTCCCAGACCTACAGTCTAAAATTCATCTTGAAGGCCACATTATTGATGATAGCCGTAGACTAAAATGTAAAATCCAAAGCCTCAATGAACCTTAAGCAAAGGACCCTACAAAAATCATTGCAACGAAACTTGGTGTACTCTCCCTGAAATCATTAATCTATACTGCGTTTATAGCACCCACTTTTGAGCTAGTTTGCGCTCGACCACATGCCAGATCCAAAAGAGCAAGAGGTTGGAGCCATCCCTTTACCCCATTAGCTTCTACCTAAACAACTGCTTACTATGACCTTTTGAAGACAGGATACTTGCACCCATTACTAGCTCGGCTATTGCCCAATCCTTTGCCACATTTCCTTGACCCAACACTTAATTGTAAATACCATTCGGGCGGATAAGGGTATAGCATAGAAAACTACTGCCATCTAGAGCACAAAATCTAAGATCTAACAAACAAAGGAATTCTCAGAATCCAAAAAGTAGATCCGACCCCTGTTATCATCACCAATCCACAACTAGATTCCACCATCAACCAGATCTTAAAAGGTGGGGCAAACCCTAAGAAATTGCAAGTCCTCGGGGGTAGCCTAGGCATGACTCCTAAAGCCACAAAAAATAATGAGAAAAAAGAAATCTATAAAAACACGGCTATCACTCACTCCTATAATGCCACAGATGGTGTGTCGCTCTGCCCTGCACAACCTAGTAAAGTAGCCAGCATGCTGACTGTGGAGGAGGCAGGCATGGCCCCTAAACCCATCTGAGGGGTTCCCCAAAAAAGAAATGGATGTCTAGTAGAGTCACCTTCTTCTATTCCAGCTTTCATTCTCTTGCATTTTATTCAATTTTAGCCTCTTGTCTTTTTTGTTAACATGAAGAGCATGCATGCCATACGGCCAAATTGAAAAATGAAATTAAAAAAAAGCAACACTCTATCATCTCATATTCTTGTGAATAATGAAAGGCTTTTTAGGATCCCTCTCCTGTTATGAATGGCCTGACTCAAATAATGTGATAGCACTAGCTACTTGTTCGGCAAATAGTTGAAACCTTCTTAAGGGAAAAGGCCAAGAGAGCTAGAGGCTGAAGTAAGGACAAAAAGGGGGTCTTTTAAAATTACTCATTTGCTACCATTAGTACTATTATGCTTGTACATCGATATCCATTCCAAGATAAGAGTTCCCAGAAATTCGAGTCACTGCATTCTCATGGATGCAATCAACTATAGAGAAAAAGAGACAATCCAATCTCATACTATTCATACCTAGTTAAACTCCTAAGGGTTTTTTGTAACCCTAAGATTCATGGCATGCATAGAATCATATCTTAAGAAAGGCCCAAATCTTTCTCCGTCTATGGAAGCGGGATCACCAAAACAAATAAGTATCAATCGGCCCATGCCGAAGAGGTATTGCATACAGGGGCAAACCCCTCCTCCAAAATGGACTCAACATCATGCCTAGATTCCTTTAAAAAAAAAAAAAAAAAAAAAAAAAGGGGACCTCCATAGGACATACATTGCATAAAACCTTTAATTCCACATATTAACTTCATTTTGTTTTTCCTTTTCTTTTTCTAGGCTCAAGAGTACAGCCGAGCCTATGGGGACCCCCTGTGTCCCACCTTGTTCACAACTATTACAAGGACAAACCCAATTGTTGGAGGAGGCATGATCTACATGGAAGAACAAGAAGGAGTCGACCATCCATCCACAAGATGCTCTCTCTTAGCCATCACCTCGGCACCATGTTGCCACTCCACCCAATCCTCAAGCTTAGCCACCCTTGTGCAATCAGATGAAACACATGACAAATGGAGTATGGAGGATGCCAACGTGGTTCCAAAACCTGTCTGAGGGGTTATTCTGAAAAAAGGGGGACTTCTTTCAAACTTGTCTTTCAGCTTTCCATTCAAATTTGAGTATGAAAACAACATCATATGATGAAAAAGGTACATAGTTTTCATGTTTATATCAATTGTCTCATTGCATTCCATGAATGATATTTTATTTTAGGGATTCCCTTCGAAATGTTTTACCCTGACCAGGAGGAAGAGATATCATAAGCACCACCCTTAGCAAAAACAAGCTCTAACTCTAAAAAGAGGAGAGAGAGAGAAATAGAAAGTACAGAGAAAGGGGAAACATAGAATGATGAGAGATGAAGATCAATCACATAGCTCGTCAAAATCCAATGAGCGACCCCTGAAGGATGTTCTGGCAAAGCAGCAAGTAGCTACATTCTCAAAAGGAATATTAGCGCATATTGGTAAGCCTGGGATGAATGAATCTTTGAAAAAAAAATTAAAATTTTTTTTTTAGTGTTTGTCCTATATGTGCACAATTACTGGGATAAGTATTCAATTAGGACCAGATTGATATGCATACTTATTTGAGATTGAATCTTGTGTGCATGATTACTTGTATAAATATAAGTCAATGGTTTTAATGATCTTTACTATATTAGTTATTCATATTCATCTAAATGCACACTTCTCCAAACTTCTTAGAATCTGGAATCTGCCTTTATGATCTATTTAAGTTGGTTCCACTATTGTTAAATATTTGTGAATTGTCTCACATCTAAATTAACATTTTGTCAATTTCCTCTCCCATCACTTATGAAAAGGGCTTCCAGTGGGTATGAGTACAGCTACTATTGTTATGTGACAATAGGAAAAAGGTTACCTACTTATATGTGTGAAAGCCCTCATATCTTTATGTTTAATGTTTCCATAATTGGAGAGATAGTGTTGGATTTTCATAAAAAAAAAAAAAAAGTTGAGATCATAAGATGAGACAAGTTTAACTTTTAGGTGTATCAATCTGTAAGCTATTAGACATGATATGCCATCCTAGATCACGCACAGGGTCCATATATTCTCATTAGTCTATATGAAGTTCACACTTACACAACTATATTGTCATAGATATGGATTTTGATCATCTCACGACCAATCGTGCTCATTTTGTGTGGTTTCGTACATATTTGATGCTGATCTTTTCAAGGCAAATCGCATCTTGATATTCATGAATCTATATTTGCCCTACATTGATTGATCAAGTCTTTGTAAAGCTTCTATAATTTGAAAAGTTCAATAGTTCTACAAAAATTTTAGGCTTTCTTGCACTTTTTTAATAACTTTCAAAGTCTTCTCTGATTCAAGGAAGAGAACTACTCGTTGCTTTGCCAAGCGGTAACATTAGCTGCCATTCAAGAGGGTCCACCAATCCAAAGGAAAGTCCTAGAAGAAATCGAAAGGTCCATCAAATAGGGTTTTCCTTTCAACAAAAAGAGGAAAAACAAAATGAGTCAGTAGATTAAATCTCGGAGAATGGTGCAAATGCTATCACATCTTGACAAGAAAAGGGCAAAACTAGAAAGTGAAAGTCCCAAGAGAAAAATAAAAGTTCAAAAAACTTCCTGATTTTAAGATATAATACTAACAAAACATAAATCCTGGGATAACCCCCGGGGCCTGCATCCATTTTTATCTTGTATAAACCTGTACACCCATCAAAAAGTATGACATGCGTTCATTTTAAATCCTGTACAATCCTGCGCATTCATCAAAAAGTATGATATGCATTCAATTACATTCTTGCATAATCATGTGCACTTATAAAAAAATATTACGTTCATTCAATTCCATTCCTGTATAAACTTGTGTATTTATAAAAAAGTATGATATGCATTCAATTTCATTTATGCATAAACATGTGCATTCATCAAAAAGTATGACATGCACTCATTCTAATTCCTATATAGCTTGTGCATTTCTTTAATATCCAAGTATAAATTGTATCTATACATGCATTCATAAAAAAGTATGACATGTGTTCATTTCAATCCTTGTGTAAACCCTTACATACATTTATTCATATTCCTGTCTAATCTGTGTATCAATCCATGGGTATAACATACATCATTCTAACTTCTTGTGAAAATTTTGAACAACTTAATCCAACCTTCTTCAAACAATGAAGACTAGGGCAACGACCCACCCTCGACCTCCGTAATCAACTTCAAATAGTCTGATTCAACCTCTCAAATCATAAAAACTAGGGCAATGTCCCACTTTACACCTCCTATTCAACTTCAAACCATTTGATCCATCCAAGATAAACCAGCCAAAAGATGTTCAACCACCTAGATACCTTTTTCAAAACAAAAAAAGACCTTGCCCCCCCTCCAAAAAGAAATTCAAGACATTCGGCTCCTGAAAAGTTTAACCCCTCAGAAGACAGTAAAAAAAATCTAGCCATGCCTAGAAATAGCAGAACTCGACAGCCAAGCAAACACCAAGAATTCCACTATCAAGAGACTTCGACCTGAGAAGGGACAGAAGTCCTCCCCTTCAAAGCTTCAAAGCAGAAGAACTACAAGCACAAAACAATCTCTCATGACTCCTAAGGCTCAACTCTTCTCCAAAATTTCAAGACAAAACTAAGGTATAATTCTTACTGAATCATTTCAAAATCAACTTCAAAAGCAAAAAGCTTGTGCTTTCTTTCAAATCAAAAATCAATTTTCAAAAGTTCAAAAACTTCCAAGGCTTTGTGTAAAAAAAAAACTTTCAAATTTCACAGTCAATTTCAAAAAGCTTTCAAAACTTTTTCAACAAAAGGTTTCAAATTTAAAAGATCAAAACTCTTGCTTTTTTTCAAATTCAAAATCAATTTTCAAAAGTCAAAGAAGTTTTTCTAAAATTTTTCTTCAAAAAGTTTCAAGTTTCAAATCAAAACCAATTTCTTAAACTTTTTGCTTTAAAAAAAAAATTCAAAAGTCTCGAGTCAAAATGAAATTTCTATACATGTTGTCTTCAAAAGTTCAAGCCTCAAGTCAAAATGAATTTTCTATATATTTTGTCTTCAAAAGTTTAAGTTTCGAGTCAAAATAAATTTTCTATACATGTTTTCTTTAAAAGTTCGAGCGTCGAGTCAAAATGAATTTTCTAAACATTTTGTCTTCGAAAAGTTTAAGTTTCAAGTCAAAATAAATTTCCTAAATGTTTTGCTATAAAACATTCAACAGTTTTAAGTCCAAATGAATTTTTTAAACATTTTTTCTTCAAAAGTTCCCAAGTTTAGAGTCGAAACAAGTTTTCTACCCCTCATCTTAAAAAAAAAAAAAAAAGAGTTTCCATAGTTCAAGTGCAAATGAATCCCCATCAAATGGTTTTCACCTTTCTAGGTTTCCTAACTTTTTTTTCAAAAAGTATCGTTACAAAATCAACCTCGGGGTTTTTTGAACTTTTCCCATCATAAAGTTTCACTCAAAAGGTTTTCTAAACTGTTTCCTTCAAAAAGTATCATTTCAATATCAACCTCCGGGTTTTTCGAACTTTCCCCTCAAAATGTTTTTTAAACTTTTCCTTCAAAAAGTATCATTTCGAAATCAATCTCTGGGTTTTTCAAACTTTTCCCATCAAAAAGTTTCACTCAATAGGTTTTCTAAACTCTTTCCTTCAAAAAGTTTCATTTCGAAATCAACTTCCTGGTTTTTCTCCTTCAAAAGCTCCATTTTCAAAACATCTTTTTCGGGTTTTCTCAAACTTTTTCCTTCAAAAGCTCCATTTTTTAAAAATCTTGTGTTTTCAAGCTTTCACCTCAAAAAGCTTTATCTCCAAAATTTTAAGTTTTCAAGCTTTCTCCTCGAAAAACCTCATTTAAAAAATTAGGGGTTTTCAAGCTTTCGCCTCGAAAAGCCTCTTTTCAAAAATTAAAGATTTTCAAGCTTTTGCCTAAAAAATCATAACTATCCAAATTTTTGGGTTTCCAAACTCTCTCCTCAAAAAGTTTCATTTTAAAAAATATTTTTCGGTTATCCAAACTTTCTCCTCAAAAAGTTTCATTTCAAAAAATATTTCCCAGGTTCAAACTTTCTCCTCAAAAAATTTCATTTTAAATTTTTTTTCAAGGTTTTCAAGCTGTCTCCTTAAAAAGTTCCATTTTAAAAATCATTTCTAGGGTAGTCAAACTTTCTCCTAAAAAATTTTAATTTCAAAAATATTTGTTCTAGGTTTTCAAGTTGTCTCCTCAAAAAGTTTCATTTCAAAATTCTAGGTTTTCAAATTTTTTTCTCAAAAGTTTCTTTCCAAGTTTCAAAGGTTTTCCAAACTCTTTCAATTCAAATCCAAATCAATCCATTGCCGAAAGCCATTTCGAGATTAATTTCAAAAATTATCTTTAATATCAAAATCCTGAATCTCTCCAAAGGAGTGTCATTCCACTGGTAGGAATTTCGGTTCAAGAAAATTCAATTTCAATAGCTTCAAAAATTCATTTTCAATTTTGAAGTATTAATTTCAAAACCCTGAGTCTCCCCAAAGGAGTGTCATTCCATCGGTTGGAATGTCAGTTTTGGAGGAATTAATTTCAAAATTGTTTCAAAATTTCAGATTTTAAAAATCAAGACAATTGAGTTTTCAATCTCAAAATTCCAAATTTCGACTACTCCAGTCCCTACGATTGCCTCGCGATCAAAATGGGACCTTACTTTATCATTTTCTGCCTTCGACAAGCAATGACAGAAAAAGACGGGCAGTTGTAAGCACCTCATTTTGCCAGCTCAGCAATCTTTGGCCTGACCATACTCACATTCAAACTTCACAGATACATTCAAACCCAAATTGGCTTCCCAGATTCAATCTAATTAATCAACTGCTTTATGGGTTCACCGGGCCCAATCGAAGTAAAATAACCAAAATATCCATGGGCATTGCTTAGTCCAATTCCAATTGGCGCATTTTCTTAAAGACAGTAAGTCCATATTTCAACCTTAATTCCAGTTACAATTTCACTCTAGACTAGTCAAACTCAATTCGGCATGTCTTTTGAGAAAGTTCATCCTTCAGACGATTAGTTCACCTAGCACGACATATTTACCAAGAAAATATAAAACCCTTAGAATGATAAATCCCATCATACCCATCGACTAGGATAGTACCTATGTCCCTAAGATGGTAGAGCAGTTCACTTCTGGTGTCTGCTAGCCCACCAATGTAAAATGTTCGCTATTTCACATGTCGATCGGGAAAGTACTTAAGACCCTGAGGCAATAAGACCATCCAACAGCTTCCTGAGATTAGGCAATCTCTGGAATGAATGTACACCATCAGAGTGATGAAAATACTTACAAACATCACAATCATCAGAGTGACGAAAACACTCACAAATAGGTCGACATTGGGAATGCCAACAAACCCCCTATGTCACGGGACCGAACACGCATCTTGGCCATGGCATGTTTATCTGAGGACGGGATACGTCTGAAACCAACTCATTACATATCATCAGAGTGATGAAAATACTTAAAAATTAGGTCAACACCAATGCTTGCTAGCCCATTTCGGTAAAAAAATGACCAAAATGCCCTGGTAGGCCCCAGTCATGCGCTTCTGGAGAAAGTACTTAAGACCTCAGTGCAGTAAGTCCACCCTTCCAGGATTGTCCCAAAGATAATATAGTATATTCTAGTGCCTTCCAGTCGCTTTCGGATTGGTTTCGAGAGCATCCAGTCAAATTTACCACTTTGCCCCTAGGCATCCAATAGCCTCCGAGAACCATATCGGCTCTGGGTATCCAACTGGTTACCTTCTAGGGATGCTTCTAACAATATTGCCAATCTTCTAATACCTTTTTGGACCGTTCCGAGTCCATATCGATAATCCTCGTTCGAAATGACCATTTTACCCCCAGTTAGCCGATCGCCTTTTCCAACCACACCAACTTTAGGAATAAAACCGACAATCCCTTGGAGCACTCTTAATATTGTTTCCAACCTTTGAGTCTTCTCATGGTTAACCCTAGATCAAATGGCCATTTTGCCCTTTGTGGACCGGTCTTTCAACTACTCCGACTTTGGTTATCAAGCCGGTTACCTCCGAAGCACTCTTCGCCGGACAAAGATCATGCACTAAAATCACTGTTCAACCGATCACAATAACACTTATAACTAAATCTCCATCGACTCGTCGACTTTAATGGTTGCCTTGTACTTGCTCGACTCCTCGATTCACCATTACCATGCTTAACCACCGTACAGATCTCCTTAGTACGGATTTCACGCCTTGAACTCCATTAGGACTTCAATTCTTTAAGGTTGAAGAAGAAGTTGTTGTTGTTATTGTTGTTGTTAAGAATCAATCAAGAGCTTTAATGATGATTAGAGAACTTTAAGAACTCTTTCTTGCGGCTACTCTCGTTAGGAAACTCTAAAAAGGCTGCCTTTTTTTTATATGAAATGAACTAGAGTTTCAAAAACTTATATTTCATTTTCTACAATATCCTGCGGAAAATTCGCGACTCGCGAGGGTGAAGTCAATTGAAAGGTATCGAAGTTGTTTGTTTGTTTTGTACACAGGCAGCATCTTCGATTAAAAGGTATCGAACTTGACTGTTTTGTTGCAGTTGCTGAATCTTCAATCCAAAGGTATCCAGATCAATCCAAAGGTATCCAAATCGATCCAAAGTTATCAAAAGGTATCCAACTTGCATCCGTCTTGAAATTCTTCAACTTAAGCATCTCTTAGCTAATGCTTGTGAATGAAGAACCTTTACAACATAATTTCTTACGTCTTGAATGCTTGTGATTGACACCTAACATCCCTTATTACAAGGAAAATAAAAGAACATGAAATTTGACAATTACATAAGTTTACAATCTCTCCCAAGAATCACAAGCACTTGTATAAGACAAATCACAACAAACCATAAGGTGCAAGGATATAAGGCAACACTACATGGATTAAACACAACATAGAACATAACATGGATTCTTCTCCTTTTTGGAACAAATTGACAAACTTAGCAAGAATGAGAGGGAGAAACGAATGCAACACAAGAGATAATTATCCAAACTGTATTACTAGCCAAAAAAAGGCTAGTAAAGAAAACAAGTCTACCACATCCAAAAGAATGTAAACAACCACCTAACTAGCTGTGAAAAGAATAACCAATGATAGTGACCCAGTAAGCTAGCAAAGGTGGCTTGGAAATCAGATTGCGCCCGCTACAGCAAAGACAAATCAGATTGTTGTCACAAAATTTAAGATTTGAGGTAAAATAAAGAGTTTTTGGCCTTTAAAAAAATTTTAGCCTAGAAACAAGCTTTGTTGGAGTGAAAGGTATCAAAGGCTAGCGAAGTATTCTCGATCCTTTTCTCTCAAGCAAAAGTTATACAAAAGTGAAGAGAAGCTTAGTTTTAAAAACAATTATGAAACCAGTGAACTTTTCAAACTATAGGAGTCTTGTAAAGACATGATCAATCAATGTAGAGCAAATATAAACTCATGAATATTAAGATATGACTTAGCTTGAAAAGATCAACATCAAACACGCATGAAATCACATAACAATGAGCACAATTGGTCATAAGATGATCAAGAGTATATCAATGACAATGTAGTGGTACAAGTGTAAACTTTGTCGTGCACTGGTTTTTGAACAAGTCCTTTCAGCTCGGAAAAAAGCACGGAACTCTGTCATTAGAACTCATCCTCCTAAAAGGACGAGAGCGACTAGGTTTAAACTTGAAATTGGTTTGATTAAGGGCTTTTAGAAAAATAGGAGTCGCCACCTAACTAGATTACAGTGAGTTAGGTCACCTAAAACTAAGTATAATCCAAAGATTAAATTTAAGGTTTTTGAAAAAGGTTTTGGAAAACTCCCTCAAGAGAGGGTTTTTAAGAAAATAGGTCGTTTGGCAACCTTTGAAAAGTTTTAAGCCCTTGCTTGAAATAACTCAATTTTTGGTCTTTTGAAAACAGAAATCTATGGTCCGGAGGTTGGTTACGTGTAGGGAAGATATCCTAAGATCATCACCCTACCCCGCCCTTTCGGTACCTACATGTCTATTCACCCTTTTTTTCATTCACTAGAATAACTGGTTACTATTGTCTACTTAACACCCACTTTAGAGATTTGAAAACAGAGTTTAGTCATCACTTTTTGGATGAATGATGCATGATGCAAATTTGGGAAGGAGTTTGAAAACATGGGAGTTTTTAAGGAGTTTGAAATAGAAACTTTGAATTGATAGAAATTTTTGAAAAGGGGATTGGAGTTGAAATAGAAGTTATGATGGTACCATTTTAGGTTGCCTACATATCTTATTTGGTGAAAATCAAGTCATTCGTGATTTGGCCAAGAGCCCGATAGAAAGTAGGAGCATTAGGGCCTTTAGAATGTTTGAAGACGCTTTGAGGTCTTTAGAAAGGTTGGAAGACACTTTGCGGTCTTCGAAAAAGAGGACTTGAGAACTTTGATTTGAAATCGGATGTTGGGGTGTTTTTGGAATAGAACTTGAAGGTTTTTGAAAAAAGCTCTTGAAATAGGGTTTTGAACGTTTTTGGAACAACTCGAGGGAGTTTTGGAACTGCTTTGAAATAACTCGAGAGAGTTTTGAAAATGTTTTGAGGTCTTATTTTGAAAACCTTGGAGGTAGGGTTTTGAAGTGTTTTAATAAACTTGTCTTCGAAAATTTTTTGAAAGTGGTTTTTGAAAACACCTAGGGATTTGGAACCCTAATATGGACAACCTTGGAGGTCGTACTTAATATATCACCTTCCCTTGGAATTTCTAACCATAAAGGGTTAGGGACACTTTAGGGTTGTGAGTTTTTGGAAACATTTTGATAATAGTTTTTGGGAAATGTTAAGTGTCTAGTCATTTTAGTTGAGATAAGTTTAAGAGAACTTCTTGGGAGTGTTTTTGAAAAAAGAGTATGAAGGCATTGGAAATGAGTTTAGAGTTGAATTTCGCAATCTCCAGAAAGTATGAGGTTTTTGAAGAATAGGTTAAAAGAATAGTTTTGAATTGAAAGATTATTTAAAAAGAGGTCCTCGAGTTGGAACCTTGAGGCATACTAACCTAGGTCGGGTTGACTTAAGGTTAGGGGTGACCTAAGGTTAACTAACTTGGATTAGGTTAACTTAGGGTTAAGGTGGCCTAAGGTTAACTAACTAAGGTTGGGTTAACCTAGAGTTTGGGCAACTAGGGTTAAGTTGGACTAGGGTTGGATTGACCTAGGGTTAATTAATTAAGGTTAGGTTACCTAGGGTTAACTAGCTATGGTTAGGTTAACCTAAGGTTTGGTTGACATAAGGTTGGACAACTAGGGTCAAGTTAACCTAGGGTTAGAAGGTGGTTTTGAAAGGTGGTTTTATGCATTTTGAAAGGGGTTTTGGAAAACAAATCATGTTATGCAAAGGACTCTTGTAAACAAACCCTTTTGAAGATCATTTTCATGAAAATTGACTCTAGTCAAGTATATAGTTTACATGGTTGATATGTGAAAACCATTCTGAAGAAGGTTTCCTTTTGGACCATTATAACTCTTGTCTTGAAAAGAGTAGGAACTTTAAAAATCAACGTAATAATGACAACTTTTGAAAAATCATTTTGAATGCAAAGATGGAGAAAATGAATTTTTGAAAATCATGTTTAAGAAGTAGGCTTTGAAAACCTTCTATAAAGGAAATTATTCTAACAAGTTAGGATTCCTATAGCCAATGTAAAGTGAGACCACTCAAGAGAGGGTTCCATGAGGCCATTTCAACCACTAAACTTGAGAGAATAGATATCTTAGAAATCAAAAAGTTCAAAAATCATTTTTATACAAGAATAGAAAGAGAAGGGAACCATTCTAACAAGCTAGGGCTCTCATGACCAATAGTGAGGGAGACCACTCAAGAGAGGGTTCTATGGGGCCATTCCAACCACTAAACTTGTGAGAATAGAAATCTTTGAAATCGACAAGTTTGGAAATGATTTTTATAGAAGTAAAAGTGCAAAGATGCAAGAGTATGAGTTAGGCATTAATGGAGGGCTTTTTTAAGGCATGATTACCTAGGGTCTCATTCTAAGTTTCAAGGGACCAACTCTTAGAACCACTTCGAAAAGAATATTAAGCTTGAAAATGGCATGGAAATAAGAATAGTGTAAGTTTTGGAAAACATGGTCATAAACATGAAAATAAAGCCAAGCACATAAAACATGAACAAGATAGCCATATGTAATAGGGTCATGAATTCATATAAGGCTTTAGGCTACACCACATAATCAAGGTGCTCCAAGGCCATACCATCTTAAAATAGGCTTGTGAGAGATCCCCCTACACGATGGCTCTCACTAGCTTTCCTCTAGGCATGAGTTAGGAGCTTTCTTGTCTCAAGCATGTAAGAATGGGGGTAGAAAGTGGGAATTAAAATAGAGAATAGCCTAAGTAGGCTAGGAGGGAGAAGGGAGGAGTGGGGAATGACAAAATTTAAAAGGAAATCCCACCTTTTGTCTTCAAACACTCTCAAACTTCATTAGATGCTTGGACTTGATCTTGGATAGACTTAGAAGGGACTGGAATAAGGTTTTCTATGGCATAGAGGGCCTTGTAGGTGAGGTGTATGGGTTAGAATGAGGTGAACTATATCCTAAGTGTTTGGAAAGGGGAGTATATAGAAGGTTTCGGATTTCTGGAGCTGTTTGTACAGAGTTTTGCCATAATTTTTGATTTTGGAATATGCAAAGGGGGAGGCCTATATTTATAGGATGCCTTGGAGGGACTTGGCACATGTAGTACATGCACTTGGGCAAAATTTTTCATGGCGCATGTAGTACATGTGCCTGGGCAAAATCTGCCATGGCTCATGTAGCATATGTGCCAGTACTGTTCCATTGGCAGAATGCCACGTGGCACCTATTGTACTGGCTAAATTTTAATGGCTAAGCGAAGTTTGATTGATCTGATTAAAATCTGGGCACATGTAGCATACGCTTCGCCGCCGGGAATGTTCGTTTTAACTTTGCCTCGATAATTGTGCCAACTGGGAAGGTTTCGGAGGAATTGGTTGCATCCCCGGTGTTCTCCTAGGGTTTTTCATAAAATTTTGAGTTTTTAAAAAGTTTGAACGATGCTTGGAAGTGTGAGATATCATCTCGGGAAGTGTGTATGAAATCGCATTTCTGCAGAGCGTCTGTGATACGCTCCGCGGGAGTTCAAAAGTAGCAATTTTTGTGCCGCATGATCGAGGCCTTCAGGAAACGATATCTTCGATTGGACCGTACCGATGGAAAGTACTCTAAAAATACTTTCGGGAATTTCCTAATTTACGCATTTCTCAAGTCGTTCGATGATGCGTTATAATCAGGGAATTGGAAAAAAAGTCAATCCAAGCGGAGTGTCTGTGAGACGCTCCAAGGGTTGCTGAAAGTAGCAGTTTTCAAGCCATGCGATGAGGGACTTTGGGGGGTGATCTATCCGATCGAGCCGTATCGATGGAAAGACCTATGAACAAGTTTTCGAGAATTTCCTGATTTACACATTTCTTAAGTCATTTAACGGTGCGTTATAACCAGGAAATTAGGAGAAAAGACAATCTTGGCGGAGCGTCTGCGAGACGTTCCAGGGAACTTTCGTTAAGTTAGGGGTGTTTAATGTCATAAGGTCATTCTTAGGTTAAACAGGGGTGTGTGACAAGACCCATCGTTCAATATTCTAGGACCGGTGTAGTTTTTGGGGCGCGTTTGGGTTACCAGGGGTAAAATAGTCATTTTGACCGGGTTTGGTTAAAAAAGGTCAGGAATGGATCCGTGTGTTATGTTAAGCGTGCCGGGTCATTCATGTATGATCCCGGAAGAGTTTTTCACTATTCGGTGGGATTTGTGCGATGCTAGGGCGTCCAGGAGTAAAACGATCATTTTGATTGGAATTAGCCGAAACGAGACCGGAATTGGACAAAATGGCATATTGAGTGCGCCCAACTGCTTAGTAACACTTTGGAAAGGTGGACTTACCATCTCGAGGGATTTTGAACTTTCTCAAGACATGCCTAGAGGCCCAAGGGGCATGTTTGGTCATTTTTCATCTAATCGGGCTAGCAGGCGCCGGTATTGACCTAGGTGTCGGTTGCCCAGTCTCGAAAAACTACCTGTGCGGTGTTGGTCCTTGAGACTGCCCTGTCTCAAAGAGCTACCTGTAGGGTGGCGTTGGTTTATAAGAACGCCTAGTCTCAGAAAGCCACCTGTGATGGTAGTTTTGGTCTTCGACAATGCCTGGTCTCGGAGAACAACCAAATGACGGATATTCTACATTGGCAGGCTAGCAGGCACCATAAGTGAATCGTCTAGAATTTTGATAAGGTGTTGGTTCCCAAGATCGCCCGATCTCGAGAAACTACCTGGATAGCGTTAGTTCCCGAGACCGCTCAGTCTTAGAAAGCTGCTTGGAATGCCTAGGGGCATGATGGTGTTTATGGCTTCAATTGGGCCTTGTGGGTCTGGGAAGTGGTTAGTTGACTGGATTCAAGTTTGAAAGACCCGTCCTGTGCTTGCATGTATTGTGATGTTTGAAAATTAGATCCAGTCAGGCTGGAGATTGTCGAGCGAGCAAAAATAGGGTGCTTACAAACTTCATAGAGACTAATAGGAATTTAGATCCTTAGAGTGATCTAGACTAATGTACCATGTTTAATAGCTTGTAAGTCAACACATCTAGAGTCAAACCTATCTCATCCCATATACTCAATTTTTCAAGAACTCCCCCTTAATCGTTTTAATGGAATTCTGAACTTATCTTTCCAATAATGGCAACATTGATACATACAGATATGACGACTTTCACACACATGAATAAGTAGCTTTCTCCTCTTGTTACATAAGAATGGTAGCTGCACTCACACTCACTGGTAACCCTTTCCAAAGAAAATAAGAGTGATGAGTGAGGAAATCCACAAAAGGTCAATCCATGCATGAGATAATTTGGAACTATTCAACAATAGTGTAGTAAGCTGAATAGATCATAAAAGCAGGTTCTAGTTTCAAGGAAGTCTCAAGAAGTGTGCTCTTAAATGAACATGAGTCATCAATATGATAAAGATCATCAAAACCATTAACACACATTTATGAAAATAATCATGCACATCAATCTACTCATGAGATAATATTTGAACCAATGATTGTGCAAGTAGAGACCAGAACAAAATCAAAATCTTTTGGTACTTTCAAAAATTCATTTTTTCTTTATTTTTTAATAAATCAAACAAAACAATAAAAAATACAAAATAGATCATAACACTAGGTCCAAAAGATAAGCAAGAAGCAATAACCTAGGCTATGTCACAAACAACCTTTACTCAGCAGGGCTTGCCTTATAACTTTCTTAGGGGGTCTCTCACGAAACCCAAATAAGATTTTCTCACCCACATAACACTCATCTTGGTTTTACTAATGAATTCATAAGGTTTGGGTATAGTCTTAGGTCTTGCCATAGCATTGTGGTTCCTCCTTTGACTATGATTTTTGGAAACCACCCTTGACTTTGACACAAATCTATTCACATGCTCAATAAGGATTCTAATCTTATTTTCCAACCTCTCATAGTCATCCCTAGGTTATTGATAAGTATAAGTTCTAGGAACCTATTCAATTCATGGTAATAAGATCTAATAAGACCAAACATACTATGATGACAAATGGGATTAAACTTAGAAGATTGAATATCTCTAGGATTCTTGGGCACATGAGAAGTGATGACTTTAGAAGGCACATGCTTAGTCTCCAAAGTAGGACAATGAGACTGGATGTGCCCTTTAACACCATAATGATGACAAGTAGGAAAAAATATATGACAAAATCATCATCTTTTAAAGGATTATACTTACCTGAGGGCACAAACTTGATTTGTTTCTTGGGTTACTTTTGTAAGCACCCCATTTTTGCCTACATGGCAATCTTTGGTCCAACCTATCTTCCAGTAACACGTCACGACACTATCAAGGCCAAATCAAATTTTCAAACTGTAGATCAGTCAATTGGTTGCTTCCCGAGCCCGTAGGCCCCAATTAAAGCCAAAAGACCAAAATTCCACTAGACTTTCCAAGGCAGTTTTCAGAGACTAGGTGATCTCTGAAACCAATCACTGTTGTTAGAGTGATAGAAACATTCAAAAAATTTAAACAGTTCACTTCTAGCGCCTACTAGCCCACCAATGTAGAATGTTCGTTATGTCCCTTGGCATTAAGTATGTTCCTTGATATTAGGCAGTCTCTAGAACTAACACCACCCCGTTAGAGTGACGAAAACACTCACAAACCTTTAAGCCATTGAAGTGACAAGAACACTTGCCAGGTCGACACGGGTACGTCGCTAAACAACCTAGTGTCATAAGACCGAAAGTGTTTTTTGGCCATGACACGTTTACCTAAGAATGAGATACCTTTGGAAACCAACCCGTCACAATCGTCAGAGTGACAGAAACACTTGTAAACCCAAATCAACACCAACGCTTACTAGCCCATCTTGGTGAAAAAGAACTAAACTACCCCTTGGGCATGATAGCACGCCTTGTGATAAAGTACAAACTCCTCAAGATGATAAGTCCATTTAACTCGGCACGCCTTGCGAAAAAATACAAACTCCTTAAGATGGTAAGTCCACCTTCTAGGAATGTCCTTGGATAGTCTGGCATGTTCAATATGCCATTCTAGTTGACTCTAGACCAATTCCGGTTATATCCGGTCAAAATGACCATTCTACCTTTAGGCAGACTAGCATGTCCTTGAGAAAATACTAAGTCCTCGAGACGGTAAGTCCATCTTTCTAAGACTGACCCTGGACTACCTCTAGGTAGTTAGACATACTCTTGTGCTAGAATAAAGTCCACTGCAGCCTCACTTCGACAAGTTTTGATCAAAATGATCATTTTGCCCCTTGGGGCTCGACCCTCCATTCTAACCACACCAATTTTGGGAATCAAACTAGCATCCACCGGGCATACCCTGCTAAACATCCCCGTCCATTTTCAAGTGAGTCCCTTGACACGAAACACCTCTAAATCAACAAAGCTTATGAGAGCATCTCGTAGACGCTCCGCTAGGGTTGACTTTTTCTTCAAAACGCACCATCAAATGAACTAAGAAATTCTTAAATAAGAGAATTCCCAAAAGTCTTTCCATAGGTCTTTCCATCAATACGACTCGATTGAAAAAGTTCACTTCCCGAAACATCCAATTGCATGGCCTGAAAGTTGCCACTTTGAAAAACCCTTGGAGCGTGTCATAAATGCTCCATTAGGGTTGACTTTTTCTTTAATTCTCTCATTAAAACGTATCGTCAAATGACTTGAGAAATACATAAATTAGGTAATTCTCTCCGAACCTCCCATCAGTACGGTTCAATTAAGAGGTCGTTTCCTAAAGGCCATGATCATGTGGTGCAAAAACTGTCATTTTTGAAAACCCTAGAGATGCTCCCAAAAGCTTCTTTCATACAGGTTTCTTGAGAAAGTATCTCCGTCATCCAGAATCCTTTGAAGTTTTCTGAGGGCTCCCAATTTATGAAAAATAGCGAGGGAACGTCATGAACGCAACTAATTTTCTTGAGTCTTTCCAAAATTGCACGAATATTAAGGTAAAGCCGGTATAAGAGTTCCCAGTAGCGAAGTGTGTGCTACATGCACTTAGATTTTGATCAGATCAGACAAAACTTGCCTTGCAGTCCAAGTTGGGGTAGTACAAGGAGTGTCATATGGCACTCAAACACTGGCCCAGTACAGGCGCATATACTACATACGCCTGGCTTAATTTTAGCCAAGCGCATTTGCTGCCCCCAAGGATTTTGCCTATAAATACCAGGCCACCCCTAGTGTAATTTAAAGACAAAAACGGCAGGAAAACTCTGGCAAAATAGCTCAAGAACCTTCGAAATTTCAAAAACCCTAAGTCTCTCAAAGATTTAAGCCTCTTGAAGCCTCTTCAAGCTTAGGCCCTTCAACCAAAGGTGAAGCTCTATTTACATTTATGCTTCCCCCACTCCTCTCTTCTCCCTCCAAGCTCACTTGAGCTTTTCTTCTCTTTTAATCCCCATCTTCTGCCCCCTCTTCTTGCATGTTTGAAACAAGAGGGCTTTTAGCCCATGCTTAAAGGAAAACATATGAGAACTACCGGTTGGGGGACTTCTCATAAGCCTACTTGATTATAGTATGGCCCTATAGCCCTTGCAATGTGGTGTAGCCTTCAGCCTTGTATGCTTCATGACCTTTTGTATATAAATGTTATATTGCTTATTTATTGCTTCCATTGGATTCATTTTCTATGTTTTAAGTGATTTTCAAAACCAAAGTGATTTTCAAAACCACCATTGGTTCCATTTTCAAGAGTTCTATGAAGTTCATGTTAAAATGATTTTTAAAAAATGCCTCTAAGTTAGAGTTTCTTGAAATTTAAGCCAAGAACCCTAATTTTTCAAGCTAGAAAGCTCACCAAGAGCACCCCTCCCCCCCCCCCCCCCCCCTCACCCCAATCTCTACCCTTGCATCTATGTATTTCACTCTCTTGAGTTGCATAAAAATGTTTTTCAAAACCCCCTCTGTAAAAGAGGTTTTCAATATCTTCAAAGCTTTGAAAAACAACCATCTCTAGGGAGGTCTTCAATGATTTTGCTCTCTTGAGTTTTGAGGTTGGAATGGCCTTAAGGAAGTCCTCTTTGGAGTGGTTTTCATCAAAACAACCATATGAACCCTAGCTCACTAGAGTGGTTTTAAAATCCTAAAGGTGATTTCCAAAACAACCCTCCTTAAGGAGGTTTTCAAAAAGTTCATTCTCTTGAGTTTGTACAAAAGTGGTTTTCAAAATAACCCTCATTTGAGTGGTTTTCAAGCTTTCAAATGATTTTCAAAACTACCTATTATATATTGATTTTCAAAAGTTTTACTCTCTTGAGTTAGTGGTTAAAATGGTTCCAAGGCAACCCTCTCTTGAGTGGTTTTCAAATACCAATCATATGAACCCAACACTTACTTGAGTGGTTTCATAACATGGTTTTCAAAACACCCTTTCAAGCTACATGCACAAAACCACCTTTCAAAACCCTAGTTCAAAACCACCTTTCAAAACCACTAGGTTCAAAACCCTAGTTCAAAACCACTCTCCGAAACCACCATTTAAAACCCTAGTTCAAAATCACCTTTCAAAACCACTAGGTTCAACCTTAGTTCAAAACCACTCTCCAAAATCACCTTTCAAAATCCTAGGTTAACTTGACCCTAGTTGTCCAACTCTAGCTTAAGTTGACCCTAATTGTCCAACCTTAGGTTAGCCTAACCTAACTTAGTTAACCCTAGGTCAACCAAACCCTAGGTTAAGTTAACCCTAGTTAGTTAACCTAGGTTATCCAACCCTAGGTTAACCTAACCCTAGCTAGTTAACCTTAAGTTAATCTAACTAGTTGTCCAACCTTAGGTTAACCTAATCCAAGTTAGTTAACCCTAAATCAACCTAACCAAGTTGGGTTAAACTTCAAGGCTCCAATTCAAAGGCCTTTTTCAAATGATCTTTCAATTCAAAGCATTTTCATAGCATGCTTTTAAGAACATTCTACTCTCTTGAGTTTTCAAAATCAATTCCAAAATCTTTACAAGTGTTTCTGTCCTTTATCTCAAAATCTTTCCAAGAACTCTCTTAAACCTGTCTTGACTAAAATAGCTAGACACTTAACATTTTAAAAAAACTATTTTCAAAATGCTTTTAAAAACTAGCAACCCTAATGTGATCCTAACTCTCTCATGGTTAGAGTTCCCAAAGGAAAGTGATACATCAAGTGTGACCTTCAAGGTCCATATCAGGGTTTTGACACCCTAAATATTTTCTAAAACCTCTTTTAGAAATGATTTTTGAAAGTCACACCTTTAAGACAATCTTAGTCATATAATGATTAGGGTTTCTTAAAGAAGATGAAATATCAAGTAGGGCTTTATAACCCTAAAGTTCTAAAAGCCTAAGGGAAGCCTCTAGCCCCTTTTCTAAACATGTCTACAAAGTTCATAATCCTAAAAGAGTTTAGTTCTTCAATGACTAAACTCTCAAAGTTGATGAAATATTCAATATACCTTTTATAAGGTATTCAAAAACTATCTTCAAAGGCTTTTCAAAGACAAGCCCAAAGGAGCTTTTTCGAATTCCAAAACTTTACTTTAAAAAACTCTCTTGAGTTGTTTCAAAAACCTTCCAAAACTTCCTTGAGTTCTTTCTAAAGCTTTCCAAAACTCTCTTAAGCTATTTAAAAAACATTGCAAAACTTTTTTGAGTTGCTTTCAAAAACTTCCAAATACAATCCAAGTCTTATTTTAAAGGCATATTTCAAACTTTCTAAAGTCCAATTTCAAGTCTAAATTCTCTCAAATTGAAGTTTCAAAAGAAACCTTCCAAGACTCTAACTAGCTTATTTGCAATCGGGCTGTTGCTCAAACTACGAATGACCTGATTATCTCCAAATGAGATACATAGGCAACCTAAAATGGGGCGGTTATAACCTTTATTTCAACTCGAATTCCCTTTTTAAAAGTTTCTATCAAAGTCAAAATTTCCATCTCAAATCACTTCAAAACTTTCTATTTTCAAACATCTTTTAAAAAACATCCATCATGCATCATTTATCTAAAAAGTGATGACCAAATCCCGATTTCAAAATTGTAAAGTGGATAATAAGTGAATATTAGTAACTGGTGATTTAAGTGAGTGAACTAAGGGTGATTAGACATGTAGGTATCGAAAGGGCAGGGTAGGGTGATGATTTTAGGATATCTTCTCCTACATATAACTAGCTCTCGGATCATAGATTTCTATTTTGAAGACCGAAGCTGGAGTCATGTTTTCCAAAAGGGCTTTAAAACATTTTCAAAAGGTGCTGAAAACCTATTTTCTTAAACTCTCTTGAGAGGACATTTTCTAAAACATTTTTCAAAAATCTAATTCTAGTCTTTGGGTTATCTTTAGTTTTAGGTGACTTAACACATCTTTAACTATGTTATGTGACGACTCCAAATTTTTCAAAAAGCCCTTATTTAAAATCAATTTTAAGTTCAAACTCCCGTTGCACTTGTCCTTCTAGAAGGGCAAGTTCTAACAAAGAGAGTACCGTGTTTTTCTCATGTGAAGAGAGCTTAGGTAAAAATCGGGACATGACAGCTTTGAACTAGATTATTGATCTTCATACCCAAGTCCGCACATGTTCCAAGCATTCCTTTGATCTTCCAAAACTCTTTTAATTGTATTAGTACCTTTGTTGAAGTTCTTGAATGCAAGTCTGTCTTTGTAAGCTCGAATTCAAGCTTCTTCATTTTTTCTTCAAGAGTTTTCTTGATCTCCTCTCTGTCATGTGCATCTTTCTCAAGAAACTTAACTTTATTAATCAAAGTTAATATGTGAGTCTTCCATTGGCTAATTTAGGCTTGAGCATCAATAACTTCCTTTTTCAACACTTCAACTTCATCCAACACTTTCTTCAATTTTATTCCTAGTTTGACATTTACTTTTGTCAACTTGTTGTATTGTTGATAAAGTTGATCATAAGCCAATTGGAGTTCGCATATTTCTTCATCATTAGATTCTCCCTCTACAAGTTTTGAAGACCTAACTGGACCATCAGAATAGTCAAATTTATCGGTTTATTTGGGCTTGGATGGGAACTCAACTACCTCGGAGGTTGATACAGCAAAGGTTGTGATGTTCTTAGATCCGTCCTCATTATTAGACTTTTTTTCTTTTAAGAATCACTCCATGTAATAGTCAAAACTTTACTTCCCTTATTTTTCTTCTTGTTGGGACAATCCTATGCAATATGTCCATAGCCATGACTAGGGGTGTTCACAGGTCAGGTTTGTGAGTCACTCGCCATCTAAACCAACCACACCAAGTTGAAAAATTTTAGAGCCGATTTCGACCCAATGGGTGATTAGGTTGGGATCGGGTCGGGCGAGAAGAGCACGTTTTAGTGTGAAAATGCCAATGTGGGCTGGGTTGGTCTGGTTGGTTTGGAGAAATAAAGGCTTGTCACCTAAACTGAAAATATTTGGTTTGGCCGAAATCCACCTATATAGTGATCAATTTGGGCCGGTTTGACGTCGGGTCGGGCCGGGTCATTTTTTGAATAGCCCTAGCCATGACATTCAAAGCATTATTTTTGACTGGATTTATTTTTTTTCTTCACAAACTTAATCTTATCAAAAGATTTAGCTTTATTTTTATCACAAGAAGAAGATTGGTCTTATTGTCTATTTTTGAAAAATATTTTAAATTTTTTTGACAATAATAGCCATCTTTTTGGGACCCATATTAGAGTCATTGTCACTAGCTTTATTCACACCTTCCTTAATATAATTCAAAGCTAAGCTTTTGTTCTTTTTGGGATAACGAGAATGAGCTTCATCAGTTTGTAAGGGACTAAATAAACTCTCAACTTTCATGGAGTTTACATCCCTACTTTCCTCAATTGCCGTAACCTTAGGTTGAAATCTCTCTAGTAACGATCTTAAAATTTTTCAAACAATTTTAGAAGGACAGATTTGTTTACCAAGATTAATGCAAGAGTTGACGATATTGCTAAGTTTAGCATAAAAGTAATCAAAAGCTTCATCGTCATTGTAAGCACCCCTTTTTGCCCGCTCAACAATCTCCAGCCCAACCGGACTCATATCCAAGCTTCATAAGCATATTCAAGCCCAAACTGGCCCTTCAGATCCTAGTCTAATCAATCGACCATTTCTCAGGCCCACTGGGCCCAATCGAACCAAAATGACCAAAATTCCCCTAGGGTATTGCCCAGTCCAGTTTTAACTGGCACGTCTTTATTACGATGATAAGTTCATTCAATTCCAATCCAATCCAGTCAAATTTCATTTAGCACGTCTTCCAAAAAAGTACAAATTCCTCAAGATAATAAGTCCATTTAATTCAATTCAAATTCCAAGACAACATGTTCATCGAGAAAGTACAAATTTCTCAGAACGATAAGTCCCTATCGACACATCTCCAAGAAAATACAAAGTCCTTGAGATGAAAAGTTTGTTTCAATTCTAGAGCGGTTCACTTCTGGTGCCTGCTAGCCCACTAATGTAGAATGTTCGCTGTTGGCATGTTTTTTGAGAAAGTACAAAATCCCTCAAAGACGGGAGTTTACCCAGTCAAATTCTTAGATGGTGCGTTCACGGAGAAAGTACAAATTCCTCGGAATGATAAGTCCTTATTGGCACATAACCAAGAAATCAAGATGGAAAGTCTATATCAAATCTAGATAGGTCAACACCAACGCTTGGTAGCCCGTTTTGATAAAAAAATGGCCATATCACCCTTGGTGAGCCCTACCCGGCACGCTTTTTCAGAAAGTACCTAAGTCCTCAGAGCGGTAAGTCCACTCTTAGCAAGACTGACCCCAGACAATCTGACACGTTCATTATGCCTTTTAAATCGACTCTGGGCCAATTCTGGTGATACCTAGTCAAAATGACCATTTTACCTCTAGGTGCTCGATCATCCTCTCCAACCACACTGGCTTTGGGAATCAAATCGGAAACCCTTGGGATACTCCCATGTGTATCCCTAACCTTCTCGTGCCACTCCAGTCAACTCTAGATCAATCCCGGTGACACCCGACCAAAATAAACATTTTGCCCCTAGTGGACCAATCATCCTTTTCAACTACATCAACTCTGGGTATCAAACCGGTGACCTCTGAGGCACTCCCATGAGTTTTCCTATCATATCTAGCTGGGTCTGACACCTTTCCAAATCAAACCGAAGCTTCCCTAAGCCACTTGTAGTGGAGCTTGGCCAAAAAATGGCTTGTAGCCACTAGAAGTAATGCTTGGCCAAAAAATGGGCTGGCGCCACGTCCTCTAATTTTTACCTATAAATACAATGCAACCCCCCCCCCCCCCCCCCCAACTGTATTCCAGGTCCAGAAAAAACATAGCAAAGCTCTACCAAACAAGCCTCTCAAGTCCAAGGCAAAGTCACAATTGAAGGTTGAAGAAAAAGTGAGGACAAGGTAGGGTTTCTTTAAGTTTATGCTCTCCACCACCCCCCCCCCCCCCCCCCCCCCCCCCGGCTCTCTCTCTTCTCCCTCCTAGTCCACTTGGACTATTCTTTATTTTAACACCCATATTGTACCTCATATTCTTGCATGCTTGAAATAAGAGGACCTTCGGTCCATGCCTAGGGAAAGCCTTAGGGATGTCACTAGTCGGGGGCCTTCCTATAGTCTACCTTGTGATGGTGTGGTCTCGAGTCCTCTTGATTATGTGGTGAAATCTTAAACCTTGAATGTTCACTACATTGTCATGATCATGCATTATTTACAATTGTTTTGCTTTCAAACTCACAATCTTAAGGTAATTCTAACATTTTCATGGTTAGGGTTTCTCTAGAGAAGTGACATATTTAAAGTGGCCACCAAGGTCCATATTAGGGTTTCAAAACCCTAATTTATGTTTCAAAATCACAATCCTAAAGTGATTCTAGTCTTTTTCATAGTTATGAATGTTTTAGGAAAGTGAAACATTCAATGTGGCTCTCAAAGTCCATATTAGAGTTTTGAACCCTAAACATCCTTTTCAAAACTCTAGTTGTCATGATCACAATTTTGTTTTCTAAATTACATATTCAAATATTTTTTCCAAAAATTGGTCCAAGAGTTGTTTTCTTGAAGCCTAGTAATTTTTTGTAGCCCTCTTTTGTCCCCTAAACCTCACTTTGCATCTTTGCATTCATTACATTTCAAGTTGCATCGAAAGGATTTTCAATACCCTTGCTGCATTATGTTTTCAAAATGAAATGAAACCCGAATTTTTGGGTTTTCGACCCGACATGACCCTAACGGGGTGGGTTTAGAGGTGATTTAAGTGGTTTTGGACCGGATTCAGGAAATAAAATACTAACTCCGATCGGGTTCGGATCGGATTCGGATGTTGTCAATTCAAAAAAGAAAATCATCATCCAAAAAGTAAAATCATTGTACTTATCTCCATTCAAAAGAAAAAACCACCATCCATAAAGTAAAACCATGGTGCTTGTCTCAATTCAAAAAATAAAACCACCATAAAAAAAATAAACCATTATACTTGTCTGTGATGAGTAAGAATTCTGAACAATTCTACAGCTTCACCAAATCTTTACCGGGTCTCAACCCTTCTTCCATCTCATACATTAGCCCTATGAAATCCCAAAATTTCAACCAAATACAAAAATAGCATAATCAATGGCAAAACATGTTCATGAGAAAGGACAAGCTTTGATGTGACCCAATACCCCATCAAATGCCTCTCTCTCTCTCTCTCACAACCCCAAGAAGTCCACCACTCCATTGTTCATTTTCTTCACAATGGATTCAAGCACAGGTCAAGTAGCCTGCAAGTTTCCATTCTTCATTCAAGTATACAAATATGGAAGAGTAGAGAGACTCACTAGCATCGATATCATACCCACGTCAATCAATCCCAAGATCGGCGTCGAATCCAAAGACGTCATAATAATTCCAAATTCCATAATATCTACAAGGCTCTATATACCCAGAACTACCAACTCAGATCAGAAGGTTCCTCTTCTCATTTACTCAGATCAAAAGGTTCCTCTTCTCTTAAAAAAGGAAAGATTTGTTTTTATAAAAAAGGAGAGGTTGGATTTTATTAAAAAAGGAAATTTTTGATTTTATAAAAAGGGAAAGATTTAATTTTGTAAGAAAGGAAAGATTTGATTTTATAAAAAATGAAAGATTTGATTTTATGTTGAAAAAGGAAAGGATTGATTAGATGTGAAAATCTTTTATGATTTTATGAGAAGCTTTTTGAAAATAACTCAAGAGAGTTATGCATAGGAATGGCAACAGACCAGGTTAGGGTCGGGGGACCCCTCCTCCAAACCCGACCCGTTTAAATTTTTACACTTCCAAACCAGAACCTGATTCGATTTCTCTCAGCCCGACCCAACCTGATCTCAAAACTTTGGGACCCTGCCCCAACCCTACCCCAGGCAAAGTCCTACATTTGATCCTCAACAAAGTCTTTCCCCACATAAAATCTTAAAGATTTTCACATAAAATTATAAAATTTTAAAGTTTTCATTTCAAGTGCATGCATATAAGCCTCCTTCCCCAAACCATCGCCGAACCCTAGGTTGCCTAAACCCTAGGTCAGCCAAACCCTAGGTCAACTAATTTCCAAAACCCTAGGTCAACCAAACCCTAATTGGTCCAACCCAAGGTCAACCAAACCCTTGTTGATCCAATCTTAGGTCAATCTAGTTGGTCCAACCCTAGGTCGCCTTAACCCTAGTTCACCCAACAAAGGTTAGATGGTTTCAAGATTTCAACTCTAAAGATTCCTTTCAAATCATACCTTGTATCAAATGATTTTCATAGCATGTTTCTAAAAGTCATATTCAATTTCTCTTGAGTTTCCAAACCAACTTCAAAGCTTTTTCAAATGTTACCATACCCCTTTTTCAAATGCTTTCAAAAGCTCTCTACAAGTTTGTCTTAAACCTCAAATGGCTAGACACTTACCACTTGCAAAAACTATTTTCAAAATAATTTAAAAAAACTCACAACCCTAAAGGGATCTTAGCCCTTCCATGGTTAAGGTTCCAAAAGGAAGGTGACATATCAAGTATGACCTTCCTAGGTTCATGATAGGGTACCATAACCCTAAACATTTTTAAAAACTATTTTTAAAGTCTTTTCCAAAGCCCACAGCCCTAAGATGATCATAACCCTCTTTATGATTAGGGTTGTCTAAGGAAAAGTGATACATCAAATGAAACCAAATGGTTGATTTTAGGGTTCTTAAACCCTAAATATTTTTCAAAACCACTTTTCAAAAATTATTGTCAAACATTATATTCTTGAAACAATTCTAGGCCTTTTATGGTTAGGGTTATCCAAGAACAAGTGAGATATTCAAACAAGGGAAATTTCTAACCCATTTTTCTAAAAATGTTTTCCAAAACTCATAGCTTTGAAAGAGTTTAGTTTTCAAATAGCTAAACTCTTAAAGGTGACGAAATATTCAACATACATTTCATAAGGTATATAAAAATTATTTTCAAAAATCTTTTCAAGACAAGTTCACAAGAGTTTTTCCAAATTCAAATTCCACTTTCAAATCCCTAATCAAGTTTCCAAAACTTCCAAAACTCTCGAGTTATATTTAAAAACACTTCAAATCCCATTTCAAAAGCAATTCCAAAAACCTTCAAGTTCTATTTCAAAAACACTTCAATATTCAATTTCAAATTAAAACTCTCTTGAGTTCAAATTAGAAAACATTCCAAGACTCCCATGAGTCTATTTTCAATCTGACCTTGAGTCCAAACTACGATGATCTGATTCTCACCAATTGAGATACGTAGGTAACATTCATAGGTGCGGTCACAACTTCAATTTCAAAATCAAATCCCTTTGTCAAACTTCTATTTCTAGTCTCTTTTCAAAACTTGCATCACGCATCATTCATCCCAAAAGTGATGACAAATTCTTTTTTTAAAATTTTTTTAACTGGATATAATTGGACATTTAGTAACCGGAGATTCAAAAAAGTGAATATAGGACGAATAGACATGTAGGTACCAAAAGGGCGGGGTAAGATAATCATCTTAGGATATGTCCCCTATATGTAACCAATCTCCGGACCATAGATCTCTATTTTAAAGACCAAAATCGGAGTCATTTTTCAAAAGGGCTTAAAATAATTTCAAAGGTTGCCAAACAACCCTATTTTCCAAAACACCTTTCAAGAAGATATTTTCAAAATCCTAAGTTTGATCTTCATATTACACTTAGTTTTAGGTGACCTAGCACATCTTTAACTATGTTAGGTGGCGACTCTAAAAATTTTTCAAAAAGCTCTTAATAAAATCAAGTTTCAAGTGCAAATCGTTGTTGCAATTGTCTTTCTAGATGGGTAAGTTCTAACGGAGAGAGTACCATGCTTTTACCATCTTGGGTAAAAATCAGGGTGCAACAGTCATCCATAATCAAGTTTTCAAAGGCAGAAGTCAATTGCTACAGTTTGACTTTTTTCATAGTTGTGGTACCTTCATGGGTAATTTGTAAAATATCTCATGCCTCTTTAGCGATTTCACAATTAGAGATTCAACGAAACTCTTCAGTTGTGACACCGTTATAGATTCGACGAAAGTGATGGCGTTCATCGCTTTGCTATTCCATCCACAATTTTCAAAATCCATTTTATCTCATTGATCTAATGTTTTCAAAAATTTTTTATCATCAGATTCAATAGGGGGTGAGGTCTAGTCATTCACAACTGCTAGCCAAACCCGCTCTCATCTTTGCTTTCCAATAAAGATAATTACTTCCATCAAGTAAAGGGGGTCTAACAGTATAACTACCTTCTTTAGGCAAATCCATAGTTCCAGACAATCAGGATCTCGCTCTTTAAAAAATAAAAATATTTTTGAATATCCTACTCCAACACCAATTGAAAAATGTATTGTCGAACTTATGTGTCGCTCCCCGATTTTTACCCAAGCCCTCTTGACTCGAAAAAAGTACGGTACTTTCTTTGTTAGAACTTACCCTCTTAAAAAGACAAGTGGGATAGGGGTTTGAATTTGAAAACTTGTTTTTCATTTGAATAAGGGCTCTTACAAATTTTTGGAGACGCCACCTAATATAAATAAAAATGTGCTAGGTCACCTAAAAGCTAAGTGTAATCTGGAGACTAAACTTAAGTTTTTCGAAATGGTTTTGAAAATGCCTTTCTTAAGAAAGTTTTTGGAAAAGAAGCTTTTAGCAACCTTTTGAAATGTTTTAGAGCCCTTTTGAAAACATGACTCCGGTTTTGGTCTTTAAAACAAAAATCTATTGTTCGGGGGTTGGTTACGTATAGAGAAGATATCCTAAGATCGTCACCCTACCGCACCCTTTCGGTACCTACATGTCTGATCACCTTAGTCTCACTTGAATCACCGGTTACTAAAAGTGCACTTGTATCCACTTTAGAGTTTTGAAAATGGGGTTTGGTCATCACTTTTAGCATGAATAATGCATGATGCATATTTTAAAAAGATCTTTGAAAATAGAAAATTTTTGAAGTGTGATTTAAAATAGAAATTTTAACCAAAAGGGTATTTTGAAAATGGACATTTGACTTAAAAAAAAAAGGTTATGATGGCACAATTTTAGGTTGTCTACATATCTTATTTGGTAAAAATCAGGTTATTCATAGTTCAGGTTGGGGCTCAATTGACAATGGACTCATGAGAGTTTTGGAAGATTTTAAAACTTTGGATTCAAGAATTTTCACTTGAAATAGAACTTGAGAGGTAGACAATATGTTTGGACATAGAACTTGAGAGATCATTGGAATGTTTTTTAAACAACTCAAGAGAGTTTCGAAAATCTTTTTGAAATAGAACTTAGGAAATTTTTGAAGTGTTTTGGAAATAACTCAAGAGAGTTTTAAATTATTTTGAAATAACTCAAGAGAGTTTGGAAATATTTTAAACAACTCAAGGGAATTTTGAAAATGTTTTTGAAATCTTGATTAGGGATTTTTGAAAGGGAGCTTGGATTGGGAAAGCTCTGGTGAACTTGTTTTTAAAAAATTTTTGAAATCATTTTTTGTATATCTTATAAAAGGTACTTTAGAATGTTTCATCACTCTTGAGAGACTAGTTATTAATCAACTAGACTCCTTTAGGGTTAAGATTTTTGAAAAATCATTTTACAAAAAAGGTTAGACATTTGCTTTAGGGTTTTGAAAACTTTAGGGTTATAGAACCTTACTTGATATCTCATTTTCCTTAAACAACCTTAGCCATGTAAAGCCTAAGATTACTTCAAGGATGTGGCTCTTGAAAATCATTCTTGAAAAGAGTTTTTGGAAACTCAAGAGGCCTTCTTTGGTAATGTTTTTTTGTTTTTGTTTTCAGAATTTTAAAAAACAATGATTGTTTAATATTTTTTGGTTTTAGTTGTTTACAAAATTTTGAAAAAGAAAATGAAAAATATCAAAATGGGCACAACAGTAACCTACAAATGTCAGTCACCAAACCACAAAAAACATACAAAAAAATAAACAGCAAAAATATACAATAAAAAACAAAAACTGACAATGTTACCAAATGGAGCTGAGGTTTTTGAAAATATGTTTTGAAAAGATCATTTTAAAAGGGCCTTTGAATTGGAGTCTTGAAATTTAACCCACCTTGGTTAGGGTAACTAGGGTTAGGCCAACTGGGGTTAACTAACTATGGTTAGGTAAACATAGGGTTTGATTGACTAGAGTTAGGTTGACCTAGGGTTGGACAACTAGGGTTAGCAAACTTGGGTTAGGTTAACCTAAGGTTGGACAAGTAGGGTTAAGTTAATCTGGGGTTGGACAACTAGGGGCAAGTTAACCTAAGGTTTTGACAATTAGGATCAAATTAGCCTAGGGTCTTTGAAGGTGGTTTTGAAAAAAGTGGTTTTATGTATGAAACTTGAAAGGGTGTTTTGAAGACCATTTTATAAAAACCACTCAAGTGAGTGCTAAGTTCATATGGTTGGTATTTGGAAACCACTCAAGAGAGGATTGTCTTGGAACCATTACAACTACTAACTCATGAGAGTAAAAATTTTGAAAATCAATATCGAATAGGTAGTTTTTGAAAACCTTTTTTGATGGGAACTTAAAAGAATGAACTCTTGAAATCACTTTTGAGAAAGGTTGATTTAGAAAACCACTTGTGGGGTGTTGAAAATCACTCTAGTGAGGTAGGGTTCATATGGTCAGTATAGTGGGGAGACTACTCAAGAGAGTCTCTATAGGGACCATTCCAATCACAAAACTCAAAGGAGCAAAACTTTAAAAATCAAAGTGAAATAGAAGGTTTGAAAACTATTTTAATCCAACTTGAAGGTAGTAAAATACAAGGATGGAAAATGAGGTTAAGGGGCTTAAGAAAGGCTTCCTAGGGTATGGAAATCTAGGGCTTTAAACTAGGTTTCAAGAAACCAACTCTTAGAACCATTTTTGAGAAAGCACTTGAATATGGAGTTTGAAAAAGACATGGAAATATTTAGGGTTTTTTGAAACATGATGTTGAGCATAAAAATAAAGCCAAGCATGTAATACATGAACATTGTAACCATATACAAGGGGGTCATAAGAACAAACGAGGCTTAAGGCTACACCACTTTGCAATGGGACTTAGGGCCATACCATGATAAGATAGGCTAAAAGGAGGAACCCCTACCGGTGGCTTCCCTAAAGCTTTCCCTAGGCATGGACCTAAGGTCCTCTTATTCTAGCAAGCAAGAAAGCAAGGTAGAAGATAGGGTGTAAAATAGAGAAAAGCTCAAATGAGCTTCAAGAGGGAGAAGAGAAAAGTGGGGGAAGACAAAATGTAAAAGCAAATACTACCTTGTGTTCAACACATCTTCATGGTTCTTTGGAGGACCTGACTTGAGCTTAGAAGGCCTTGAATGGAGCTTAAGGGGGCTAGAATTAGCTTGAATCTTGCTTTAAAGGATTGGAAGATGGAGTGTATAGGCTAGAGAGGGGTGAATCTAGCTGGATGCATGGAAAGTGAAGTTTATAGGGCTTTTTTTGGAGTTATGGGATGATTTTAGCAGAGGTTCACTTCTTTTTGGTCTCTAGAATACGCAGGGAGCGAGGCCTGTATTTATAGACAAAAAAAAAAAAAAAACACCCTGGGCACATATCCTACATGCGCCTAACCAACCATAATTGACCAGGTGCATGAAACACATGTGCTTGTCCTTCTTCGATGGCTGAGTGCCACGTGGCACTCTTTGTACTACCCTATCTTATGTAGCAAGCAAAATTTTGGACGATCTGATCATTTTTTAGGTGCATGTAGCACATGCTCCACCACCGAAAACTTTTATACTTAGCCTCAAAATTCATGCAATTTGGAAAAGATTCAAAAAAATCGATCGTGTTTATGACGTTCCTCTGTTGTTTCTTATGAACTGGGAACCTTTGGGGAGCTCCAAAGGACTCCGGATGATGAAAATATTTGATCAAGAAGCATGCATAAAAGTAAGCTTTTTGGAGCGTCTATGAGACGCTCCAAGAGTTTTTGAAAATGGTAGTTTTTGCTTCACATGATCGTGGCCTCCGAGAGGCGACCTCTTCACTTGAACTGTATCGATGAGAGGTCCTCTGAACAAGCTTTAGGGAATTTTCTAATTTACACATTTCTCAAGTCATTTGATGATGCGTTTTAATCAGAAAATTGTAAAAAAAAAAATCAATCCTGGTCGAGCATTTGTGAGACGCTCCAAGGGTTTCTCGAAGTGGCAATTTTTGGGCCATGCAATCGAATGCTTTGAGAAGTGATTTTTTCAATCAAGCTGTATCGATGGAAAGACCTATGGAAAGGCTTTCAAAAATTATTTGATTTACACATTTTTCAAGTCATTTAACAGTGCGTATTAATCAGGGAATCAGAAAAAAAGACAACCCTAGCGGAGTGTCTGTGAGACTCTCCGGGAAGTTTTTATTGACTTAGAGGTGTTCGAGTCAAGAGACTCACTTGGAAATGGACAGAGAGGTTCAACAGGGTATCCCAACGAATGTCGATTTGGTACCTAGAACTAGTGTGGTTGGAATGGAGGCTCGCGTCCCCAAGGGCAAAATGGTTATTTTAACTAGAACTTATCGAAATGAGGCCAGAATGGACTTGAGTGGCATACCAAACATGCCGGACTGTCTAAAGATTATTTGAGAAGATGTACTGGAGTGCTAGGGAGCAAACCGGTCATTTTGATCGAGTATCATCAGAATTGGTCCAGAGTTGACTGGAATGGAATTTTGAACATGCCAGACTATTTGGGATAATCCTAGAAAGTGAACTTATCATCTTGATGACTTGGTACCTTCTCAAAGATGTGTCGGGTTAGATGTACTTATCGTATCGAGAAGTTTGTACTTTCTTGCATGACGTGCCATCATGCCGAAGGGTTAGGTTGGTTATTTTTTATTGAGATGGCTAGCAGGCGTCGGTGTTAACTTAGGTTTACGAGTGTTTCCATCACTCTGACGGTTGTGACGGGTTGATTTCCAGAGGTCTTTCTTTTCTCCGGTAAACGGTCTCGTGATACTAGGTGGTTTAGTGGAAAAACCCATGTCGACTTGCTGATTAGACGAATAGATGAATACTACGCCAGTGTAATTATGGCTAAGTGCATACACATGCGTGTCAAGGATAGCAAATACCAATCAAACAATCGACACACGAGATTTTTGTTGTGGAAACCCAAACCGGGAAAAAACATGTGTCCACTTCACCCGACAAAGATGATGCATTAAAACCACTATTCAAACGGTTACAAGAACATTTACAACCAAATCCCCGTAGGCTCAACAATTCTAATGGTTGCCTTGTACTTGCTCAACTCCTTGATTCTTCGTTACTGTGCTTGATCACTGTACAGATCCCCTTACTGCGGATTTTGTGCTTTGAACTCCATCAAGACTTTGATTCTTCAAAGTTGAAGAAGTTATTGTTTCTAAGAATCAATCGAGAGCTTCAATGATGATTAGAGAACTTTAGGAACTCTTTCTTGTTGCTGCTCTCGTTAGGAAACACTAAAAAGGCTTCCTTTTATTGTTATTTTTATTTTTATAGGAAACGAACCAGACATCCAAAAACTTACGTTTTCATTTTCAACAATATCCTGCGCAAAATTCGTGACTCACTAGGGCGAAGTCAAACGAAATGTATCGAAGTTGTTTGCTTATTTTGCACATTGCAGCATCTTCGATCGAAAGGTATCGAACTGTTTTGCTACAGTTGCTAAATCTTTGATCCAAAGGTATCTAGATCTATCCAAAGTTATTGAAAGGTATCCATCTTGCATACTTCTTAAAATTCTTCAACTCATGCGTTTCTTAGCTAATACTTGTGAATAAAGAACATTCAAAACATAATTCCTTATGCCTTGAATGCTTGTGATTGACACCCAACATGCCAAATTACAAAGAATATAAAAAAACACGAAATTTGTCAATTGTAAAAGTTTACAGCCTATTTTTTTTTTTCTTTGTTAAAAATGGAAAGAAGCAATAAAACAATTTGTGTTCTAAAATAATGGTATCACATTTCAACCTTCACTTAACACTTGCTTCTAAAATTTCATTTTATGACTCATAATTTAATGGCATGCAAATTGCTGAAATTTTAAATATCATCGTAATATTATGTGACTCAGGGAAAAACCTACCTTATGACTATAGGAGGCCATGGCCACCCCTACTTTGATAAAATTATGTATATGTCTTAAGAATTTTTAAGTATTTATGATAAGAAATAGTGTATTGGCCCCTCCAAAATTCAAAAATTTTTTATTCTAGCCCTTTAAAATACATAATTTTTTCCTTTGGTCCCTCACAAAATTCAAAATTTTGTACCTGTACCTATCAAAATTCAAACCATTTTTATCTTGATCCCCTCTGAATAAGATTTTTGGTTCCATCCTTGATGTAACTAGTGTACTTTTTCTTTATTATCAAGCAGCTTCATAGTTTGTAAAATCTTGTTAACCAAATTAGACAATCAAACACTCCTTTAGCACTTGAACTTTTCTCAGCTTCAATAGGAATTTCATTCGGTCATACAATATTTCTACCCTTCATTTATTTTATATCCAAGTTTACTTTGCTACCGTAATTTTTGGGAAAGCTTATAATGTATGTATATTAGAGATATTGTAAACAAGTTTCTTGAACTTAAGCGTCCAAATTCACTTTCATTAAATAACTTTTTGAAACCACTTTGTCATCCTTAGTCTCATCTTCCTGTACCAGCATTCTATCATTCTTACTCCTTAATAGATTTAACATAGTCTAAGTTTCTATTTTTCCTTTTCTCTTAGCTTAACTAATGTATATGTATCTGTTCCCTATCCTTTTTTCTTTTGAGGTACATATTATCATGAATACTCTTATTTCTGACCTCTTTAACCACCATTTTAGCTTTGTTTTTATCCAATTTATTCCTCTCGAGATTATTCGTATATAAAATGGCATAAAACTTTATACATGTTCTTTCAATTGCCTTTTGGACCTCTTCATTTCACCACAAACTTTCTATAAATAAAGGCGTCCACTCCCCTTGCAAAATGCAACGAAATGCCTTAAAGTGGAATATGGGCCGCGAAGTATCTAGCTTATCAGTAATCTCCCTTTCCTGCCTTCGAGAGACTATTAATTCCTATGACTTCTTTTACTACATTTTCAATACTACTAGCTATCACATTCCCACATAACAAGAAGTATTTTCATTTGAATAATTCATTTTCTTTTTCGACCATTCTATTGATAAAAGTACTACACTTTCATCTTTTAAATGCCACCATCTAATCCATCAATGTTTATTTGATGCACCCCTTTTCCATATCATAACACTTGCATCAGGTATCATTAACCTTTTTTTTTAATGGTTAGACTTCCTCCTACAATAACTTTAGAATCTTTAGAATCTATGCGTATTCATTTACAAGGAAATATAATTGAGTAACATTTGTTCAAATTTTACTTCACGTTATTTCAAAATTATATAGCATCGCAAACTCTAACATTGCATTAAATTTATCATTTCTCTTTGCAAATCCAAAACCATCATGTATTCTATTATATCCTCAACAAGTCTTTTTACATGACCATATAAGTTGCATCTTCTTAAAACTTCTATTCATTTTAGTACTGAATCGCTCCATAGAATGTTGTATAATAAACTTCCACTAGAGAACGGGCTTCACAATTGAAGTATAAATTTGGGAAGTGCCGGAGTCGATTTCCTCTAGGACCAAACCAGATATAGGTTATGAGCACTTGTAAAACACTAAGCTAACTAAAAATGATTAGTAATTAAGTACATTGAATCAAGTAAAATGAGACCAAAAATTCAATGAAGGTTGAGAGATGATCTACTACACAAATTGAGAACAATTAAAGCTAGATTTAAGAAATAGGACCGTTCAAACGGGTGATACATTGGTGGCAAATATATGGTAACTCATCTACAGTTTGCGGATGATACAATCTTTTTTTGTGATATGCATATGAATGAATTATGCAACCTAAAAAGGATTCTCATAGGCTTTGAATTGATCTTAGGATTGAGTCTGAATTTCTCAAATAGTGTTGTATGTGGGGTAGGGGTGGATGAGATTACTCTTAGGGAGGTAGCACAGATTTTTAGTTGTAAGCTTCAAAAGCTTCCCATGAGTTATTTGGGATTAAAAGTGGGGCAAACCCAAGGCATATTAAATCATGGGAGGTAGTGTTGGACAAGTTAAAAAGAAAATTATCTTCTTGGAAGAGGAATTATCTATCCATTGGTGGTAGACTAACCTTAATCAAATCAACATTGTCAAGCTTGCCTTTATATTATCTATCATTATTTAGTGCACTAGAGGCGGTCAATAAAGGAATTGAGAAAATTTAAAGAAGGTTTTTGTAGGGAGATCAGGTGGGAAAAAGGAAAATTCATTGTGTGAAATGGAGCTTGATAACCAAATGTAAGAGCAGAGAGGGTTTTGGGGTAACCCCTATTACTGTGATGAATAAGGCCCTACTAGCTAAATGGTGGTGGAGGTTTGCAAAGGAAAAAAAGACACTTTGGAAGAAAGTAGTTTGTCATAAATACAAGTACGATGAAGAAGCTTGGTTTCTTGGAGAAATTCAAAACAGAAATGTTTCAACCATGTGGAAAGAAATTTTAAATATTGGAGGGGATCATTAGAAATTCAAAGAAATCTTGTTAGATAACTTAAGAATTTAGGTTGGGGATGGCAAGAAGATAAAGTTCTAGGAATAAATGTGGCTTGATGTAAAGATATTAAGAAAAGCACTTCCTAGATTGTTTTTATTGTCAAATCAGAAAGAGGCAAGCATTACAAACATGAAAAATGATACAAATGAATGGTTGTTTAATTTCAAAAGAAATCTTTTTGAATGGGAATTAGAGGAGTTTAACAAGTTAACTTTGTTGGCCCAAGTAGGCAACCCAAAAGAGAGGGTGAATTGGGTTTTATAGAATTTATATCAAACAATGCAACTAAAAACAATTTAAGTAATGTAGTAGTGAGCAATCAAACTAATAACCTAAGCAAACAAATAATATAATGTAATGCAAACAAGTATTATAAGCAAGGAAGAACAACAGAACAAAAAATAAACAACATCAGATTTACAGAGGTTCGGCCAACCCTTACCTACGTCCTCTCTTCCTCAATCCTCTCAAAGGTATTCCACTATGTAAATATCCTTACACAGTTGCTGGTTTTGCTCCAAGTGCCCAGCTCATTCTTACAAGAGATCTTTCCCAAGCTCTCAAACCCCAAGAGATTTTGTCCAAGCTTCTCTCAAAATTACGAGTAATTTTGTTCAAGCTTCACTCAAACTTACAAGTATTTTTCCCAAGCTACACTTAAACTCATAAGTGTTTTTCTCAAGAACACTCAAACTCACAAGTTTACAAACCAACCCAATAATAGATGAAGGTTGTACAATGAATAACATTCTCTCAAAAAGTAGATAAACAAATTTTTAGCTCACTCAAAACCCCATAAATGAATAAAAACAGAGTATAAGATGTAGGAGATGAAATCTCACTTTGTAGCACTTAATCTTGTGTTCTTCTCATGTTTTTCTTCTATATATATACATTGGGGATCTTGTATATATAGCCTTGAATCTATTTTAGTTGTTGGAGAAGTATGGGAGTGGTTTTGGTGGCAGATCGCACCATTACTCCTGTCAGAAAATATAGTAGTTGCTGTCGGGAGTCGACTCATTTGCTGCAGGAGTCAACTCTTTTTGTGTTTCAGCAAATTTTTCAAGGCTCTGTCCAAATGAATCGACTCTTTTGCTCCAGTGGTCGACTCTTTTTGTCTGAGACTGCAAAATCAACTCTCTGTTTGAATGAGTCGACCCTTTTGATCTCCATTAGAATTTTCAGTCTCTGTTTAAATGAGTCGACTCTTTTGCTTGAGGGGTCGACTCTTTTTAGAAAAATCCTTAACTTTTGCAATACTTCTTCAATCTTCTTCAATCTTCTTCAATATCTTCAAGCTCTTTAAAAATCATCCAAATAAGGTTTCTAAGGCTTTAAAAGACTTCTTCAAGGCATGTCGACTTCAAGAACATCTTCAACTCTTTAAGATGGAATCAATTCACTTTTGATTACATTTAGAGCTCTTTACTGAACATTACTTCTTCCATTGATCCAAGTCTTCTTCAAAATCTTCAAGAGAGCTTCCAAGACTTAAGATCTCTTTTCTTCAACTTATGTTTCATGCTTATTTAAACTTCTTCAATTTCTTTGCTTGATCTTCATCAACTTGATTTCTTCTATAACTTCTTCCATCTATTCAAGACTTCAATATAATCTTCAATGAAGCTTCCAACTCTTGTGATTTCTTATCAATACTTTCAAGACATCTTCAAATCTTCCAAGTTGAGCTTCCATGTCTTGTAAGAGTCATCTAAATGAGGTTGTAACCACGAGATTGCTGAATGAGTCAACTCATCATAATCATTGTCTCCACTGTCTCTTAACAAGCTTCTCACCACAATATCTTCAGTGTGACAGATTCTCCATTGTTACTTGACAAGCTTCAACTCATTGCTCCCCTTTCTTTTATGCTTTATGCCTCAATGCATTTTTCACATTTAGAGCAGAATAATCAACAAATTTAGAAGTTCATAGCATGCATGATGATATAGTGGACTTGATATGGTCATAAGGATCGAGGGTCTTCATAGTGAAGTGTAAACCATATTTGTATGGTGCCAGCTCTTCGGTCTTCAAGTCTACTTAAAATCCTTTGTTGTATTTGCACTTCTATTTGTACTTTTGTCTTCAAGAATTGATTCCATGTCAACTTGAATACTCTTCAAATAATCTTGCTTGAGTGTTTTACTTCTTTGAATAACTTCTTGAATCATCATAAGATCGTCAGTCACTTACATCCTTCTTTTCAATACTTGTTGAACTCCTTGAGCATCTTCAATTTCTTCAAGAATAAGATTGCCTAAGTAATCTTCTTGTTTGATACTCAACCGATCAACTCAATTATTAAATGATTATAATCTAACCTGCACACTTAATTGAAATTATTAGATAACAACCACATGTTTTTGTTATCATCAAAATCAACATGGGGATCAACCTTGAGTCAACAAACTTCTCTAATTGAGCCTTAGACTTTGGATGTCACAGTAAGAAATTCAATTAAATGGGGCCTGGACAAGGATGGTTTACTTTCAGTTAACTCTTTTCATAAGGAAGCAAGCAATATGTGCAGTCAGACAAATCCAGCTCTAGCAAATGTGTTATAGGTGAATGCTCCTTTGAAAACAGTTGTGTTTTGTTGGATTGCTATCCAAGAGAAGATTAAATCAAAATCTATGCCTGCAATAAGGAATTGTTTGCCACAGGGTAGTTCAATAGTATGTAGTTTGTGTCAGGAGGGGGAGGAGGACTCTAATCACTTATTACTGAATTGTGACTTTGTTTGGAGGGTATGGTGTGCAATAGTGAATTGATGGGGTTTAGTTTGCATAAGTCCAAACGATCTGAGACATCATGCATTGTGGTAGTGGAGTTTGAAGTTCAAAAAGTTGGAGAAGATTCTTTGAAACTATCTATTCATATCTGTGTTATGGAAAATATGGTTGGCAAGAAATAATTTTATTTTCAGCAACATTGAGACAGAATAGGAGAAGGTAATAGAGGAGGTCAAACTTCAAGCTGCATTATGGTTAAAAGTAAGGAACCCTGGAATTCCTTTTTCAATTGTTGATGTTTTTTACTCACTAGAAGGTGTTAGAGATATCAACTAGAAAAGTAGGGGTTAAGGGGGGGAGATCCTATTAGATGCAAGGGTAAGGGCATTTAGTGTCTAAGGCGTGTTTCTCTGCTGGTATCTCATTAGCAATGTTTTCCTTTGTTTGCTTTTGAGGTTTCTGTCTTGGAGAGGATCTAGTCTCTAAGGAGTTGTCCTTAGTTTTTGTTCTTATCCCTTGATGTAATCTATTATGCTATCAATGAAGTTTTCTTTTTGCTATTTCAAAAAAAAAAATCATTAAAAAAAAAAGCAATTGAAGCTCATCCTTCTAATGAATGAACAAATCATTCACGAATCGAATTTGGGGAGCAGCTGTAATTCTTTTTTTGTTTCCCCTCAATTTTCTCGACCACAACAAACTTCAGTATTGAATAGGGTTGAAGGCCAGATGAGATTACAAGGAAGAGATAAACTCTTAGCCTGCCCATTTCAAGTGTTCATTCATCCTATCTGGCTCAATGATTGGTTTCAAGTCAAGATATCCCACGGTGCAACATCCTCCGTGGCTTATTTTTCCATCCGCATAACGAAAGGATAAAATAAAGCTCTTACTAATTTCGTGATCACAGATAGGGAGTGGTTTTCTGTTCACTGAATATACAAGTATACGATGTCTGTGGTCCATGCAATTTTACAAAACCAATTTGAAGTCATCAGCTTACGCAACTTAATTCGGCGACGGTTTATAAAATTTTTGAAACCCTGAAAAGCTATTGTTTCCTAGACAAACAATTTTCCTTAGAACTTGACAATCATCATCATTTTCAATAAGCCAGATTCCTCATCTTGGCACAAGTTAGTACGTAGGTCCAGAGAGAGGCATCAAAGCTGGTTATAAGAAAAAAAAATGGTAATAACCCAAAATAAAATAAGAATTAAAAAAATAAAACAAATAGTAAACAAAATGCATAAGAAGAATCCTTTGTGTTTCTATCATGAAATGAATATCATTTGAACATGACCAAGGAATAGTACCTAACCTAACTTCAAAGACTTTTGATTTCATAAAATTCATACGCATACAATAGGTATACAACATTTCAAATTCGTATATATATACACACACATAATCTTATATATGCTACCAATTAACATGCACCACTACTATTATACAAGTGGCACTTATATTGGCCAATATCTGTATAGATTCTGATAGCTAGGTATGGATGGCAGACACAAAAACAAAATCACCAACAGCACAACTAGTATAGATAGTGACCTAGACTTGTTTGTGGACACTCTCTCTTTCATATATAAAAATGAACTGTTTCTTTGATCAATTAACTATTTGTTTTCTTGCCTTGCTTTTGGTTGTTTATTTGTAGCCTTTAAGGAAATCAAGATAAGATACATAAAGATGAATTGCATAACAAATGTCTCCAAGAATGAGTAAATTATTGTTACTATTGTTTATGTATATCTTTCTTCAAACATTTTGTACACTGAGAAGGGATTATACAATGCCAAGTTGAGGCCAAGATATTTTTTATTTTTTTAACATTTTTTTCTTTTTGTGCAAGTGAATTATGGTTCTATTCAGTCTATGAATTAAAGCTTGTTTAAATTTATGTCATGATTGAATTGAGCTTCAACTTTGCAAATCTTATGTAAGTTTGGTTGGAGGATTTGGCATTGGTTTACCAGACAAAAGGCATGTTTAAATGACTTCCTCCACAAGAATCTTCAGCTGGTAATGGGCTTTGCCGTAAATAAAATGATGGGCTATATACTCCTCTCGAAGACCAAGCCCAAACATAACACCAACATAATTGAGTGGAGGGAAGGACAAAGTCATCTAAATCAGTAGACGCAAACTGAAAGCTGAGAAGAAAAAAAAAAAAAGCTCCTGAAGGATTTGGGATCAAAAGGTGAATGTGTCAAAGGCAAAAGCAAACGCAATCGTAACATTCTCATTAAAAAGAAATCTGGTTTAGTTTCATCATCCCTATCCTCTCTGCCTTCAAAACACATCATCGATAGAAACTCTCTTATTAAAAAGCAGTTGATGCAATATATAATGGAATGACAATGATTTGTGGGGGCCAATTTGTGTCAATTCCAATATTAAAAGTGCCTATAATTTGGTTTTGGATATTGGTTTCGCATGCCCAATGGGAGTTGTGGAACTCAACATTCTGAATAAACAAGAAATTAAATATTTTGTAATGTGTTTAAAGCTTCATTTTCCCTTTATTATATTTTTATATTGTAAGTTCCTTTAGTATGCCATTAATTAAGTGGCTGATTAACAAGTAGTAATCCTTTAAGGAACCCAAAATCAAAATATTTTTGTAAGATCTGCATAATGCCCAATAGGAATGCATGCTTGACATCATGTCTATTTAACCATTTCCGAATCAATGCTCCAACTTTGTGCACGCTTTTGTCACTCCCCTCTTATCTTCGCTGTAATTATCAAACCTAATTGAGAATTTAATTAATGGTCTACAATGTTCTGTTCTTCAGGGGAAAGCTTCATTATAGAAGAAGATAATTAGTAAAGAAACATGAAATTAGACGCAAATGAAAGTGTTTAACATCATGTTCGCAACTATTAAATGATTAATTTGTGGTACGAAGAATAAGGATCATTTTGCTAGCATTTTTAAGTACTATTCCTTTTCTTAAATCAATTTTATTGCGAACTTTATGCTTGAAAGTGAAAAAGCAATTGGCAAACCCAACACAAGAGTTCCTGGCTGTTTACATGAAATCTACTGCGCCTTCATGAATAAATTGATAGCATTTTAGAGGGTCTTTGACTAGGAACTTCCTTCAAACTTTTTTCTTTTTCTTTTTGAGAGCTACTTTATTTAAATAGATTCTATATGGGTATTTTTCTTCCATTACTTTGGCTTTTATTGAGAGAGAGAGAGAGAGAGAGAGAGAGAGATTTGTTGTTTTGGATTGTTAAGAGACTTGGAGAACAGAATACTTTAAAGTTTTTTGAGTTAGTACTAGATTAAACACTTTATCTCCACTCCTCTAATTGTTTTCAATGACATAAAACCCAAGGTAAACAAGGACATGACTGTTTACAAATTAAAATACAAAACCAAAATGATTGGATGGACGGCATAGCAAGATGATGATTAAGAGTAATGTAATATGCAGAAATTGAAGATAACTCTAGTTCACTATAGTACTATTCAATTTAGGAAATGATTAGTGGAAGTTAATCCCAAATGTTAGAGGTTATTGGTCTAACTTATGCTTTGAAAAATGTTTATTTTATGCTAAAATAGATTGCGCATTATCCAAATGACGCACAGCCGGTTAGCTAATCTTTATTATAATTTTAGAGCACTAATCCCTGTGTTTTGGGGCCATCTTTTCTTTCATCTCCGGCTTACAGAATTCTTAGGAATGTTGGTCTTGAATTCTTATAATACCGACCCGTTTTGATTAGCACTGCTAATTCTATAATGACTACTAATCGAAACTCGACCTTGCAACTTGATAATAGTTTATGTGATTTGAATTTTATAACACAAGGGGAGTAAAGCCTGGCATTATTGAAATAGATTTATGGATGACCCAATTAAGAACATTGACTGTAGAAATAATAAAATATAAATAGCTTTAAATCTTATATATTAAAGTTAGTAGGCTACCCTTAAAAGTTAGTAGGCCCCTAAAACACCCCCCCCCCCCCCCCCCCCCCCCCCCCCCCCCCCCCCCCCCCCCCCCCCCCCCCACCCCCCCCCCCCCCCCACACACAAAAAAAAAAAAAAAAGAAAAAAAAAAAAAAAAACAGAGAAGGAAATTAAAATGGGGAGTTTCTTTACTTAGTCGGTCTATGCTTTATGATACAGTATAGATAGAGATAGCCAAATCTTAGCCTATGAAAGTTTTTATATTTGTTTCCTTCTTTTAATTTGAATTTTTGATATCTTGTCGCGGGTTAGGAGGCTTGGATGGGTTAAATAACTCCAATGATTTCACATCCAGCTTAACTAACAACTTCCTTTAGGTGTACCCATGTTCATGAATTTCAAAAAAAATTTTAATCTAAATCTTTTTTATTTTCGTTTCCTTTTTTTTGGGAAATTAAGTTCTGTTTTGTTAAACTTTAGTGGGCTACACAACCTGGTCTAACCGAAGTTTCTATCAACCCTGAAAAGTTTTTGAGCGTCAATTTATCGAACTTTTGCAAGTGATAGGATTGATCTTAATTCAATTAAAACAATTAAATCTAATTCTTTAATCTACATGCGTTCAACCATAGAAAAAAGTAAATATGCAGAAGCAATCAATGAGATACAGCACAATCTTTGCATAAAAACTCTAAATAGGAAAAATCACGAGACTCTTGGTCGGCCAATTAATACATTATAAAGAACAGAATATAAGTTTGTAACTTACAACCCAACCCTAACAAGATTTATCCCCTTATTGAATCTTCGATTTCTTGGGTATGCTCTCTTTGTGTTACCAAATCCTACTATTAATATTGATGCACCGTTATGGTTCTTTAATGATTCATCAAGTATCGAGGTAGCTCAATACCGTTGGAATGTACCAAGCACTAGTTTAGAACTTCATCCATGTAATGAAATCACCATCAAGATGGCCTTCGAACTCCAAGAAGGTTTTCAATTGTTAGAAGAAAAAATTAAAGCATCTGATACAAGTATTCTAGCAATGTATAGCCTCTGTGTGCTGTATATTGAACTGGGTGATGAGAGTAACACATTCGCATCTATCACATTCCCGGTTAGGGTTCTAAATTTAGGGCGTTAGATTGAGTCGGGTTGAGATCCAAGTACTCGAAGATCTACCCAAAGTTATTAAGCTAGAATAGAATAATAAAATAATTCAATTTTGATGCAGGGATAGTATATAATTTTTTTTAATATAAACAGGGCATCAAAATACAATATGTGTCTTTTAAACTTTAAGTGCAATATAAAAAAACAAAGTTCAATGACACATATTGCATTTTAGTATCCCGTTAATATAAAAAAAATTTTACATTATTATTACATTAAAATTAAACTCATAATAAAAACCATCTGTTTTGACCAATTTAAGAAACTGTGATGAGAGAGAGAGAGAGCAATTGATTGTGGCAGTGACTCTGCAAATAAGAATTGCTTCGAGAGAGAGAGAGAGAGAGAGAGAGAGCGCGCGCTATTGACAGTCGCAGTGACTACGTGAATAAGAATTGCTGCAAATCACTAAAATTAAAAATCACAAAACGGAAGTGCATATCATAGCCAGTTCAGGTTGACATGGTTTGCCCAATGCCTGAGGTCCTGAACCCAAGTCAGGCCCAGAAGATGGGTCAGGCTGGGATTTGTCAAACCAACCCAAATTTAGTTATGTCTAACCATCCAAGTCGCATCCAGCTCAAACTCATTATTAGTATTGTGAACTGGTCGAGCCGAGTTGAGTAATGTGTTGTTCAAGGTTTAACTTGTTTATCTTCATAATCATCTCAAACGAGTTCTAATTGATCTTATCACAAGTCAAGTTTAAGTAACTAGTTTCAAAATGCTTATTAGCTTATTGACCCGAGTTTAACCTAAACTCAAAAGAATTAACAAACTTCAACACGCATTCAAGATTTGTTTATATTATGAGTCAATTTCGAAAGAACTTTTAGTGAGTCTAACGTAGCTTAATTTATTTTATAGCCCTAGTTATAATTTGTTCATCAGGCCCAAAGGTTGTGCCCTCATTGGATCTAGTATTTAAGTGGGCCAATCTCAAGCCCATTTGAATATACATTGTATTGATTCGATCTTTTTGTTGATTATCCAAGGTAAAATGGTTTCTGTTGATTTCTATTACAGGCCCAGATGTGGGCCACAATGTCCTGGGCTCCCTAATATTAATTTTGGATGAAGTTCAATCTCTAATTCACTAATGCTTAACAGCCTTTAATCTAGTTGTCGAATTGGGCCAGCCCTAGCCATTTGGTCTAGTAATTGTCTTGTTGATGTAAGATGGAGGGACTGCAAATTACCTTAACAAAAACAAACAACAACACTAACAATAAAATGTCTTATAATTAGTTGGTTGGCAGTGAACTACAAACTTCTCCTTCTGCTCTTATTTTTCTCATTATTTACTTATTTACGTTATGTTTGGAATTTAAATTTATTAAAAAAAATAAAATAAAAGATATTTTAAATTCTTACTTATTTTTTTTAAAACTAATTACACCAATAGTCCTTATGGGCCTTATTTCAATTTCATTCTTGTAGATTCAGTTGGAACAAAAATATCCTTTAATTTTAACATACATGCATAATTGATCCAATCCTTAACCACTGTGACAGATTTGGATGGAGAATCACCTTGTGCGGTGCACATGAGTGATAAAATGGTAAAATCACTCCCTCTCACACTCTCTTCACTTTTCTGCTTCTCTCTCTCTCTCTCTCTCTCTCTCTCTCTCTCTCTCTCTCTCTCTCTCTCTCAAGAATAGATGACAAAGGTAATCGGAATTGCTGAGTATTTGGGTCATTGGGTGGTTGTCTTCATTTAAAACTCCACAGCAATTGTTATTGGATTACCCATCTTTATAACCCTGTATCCACCTGCTGTTTTCCTCTGTACAATCCTCATCGTATAAACCAGCGAATATTGCTTTGAAATTTGGTTACGTAAATGAAATTGTTCTTTCCATTCTTCTTCTCTGTATTAACAAGAAACAGAGTTTTTATGGTCACAAAAGAGCAAGAATCAAATATTACCAAGAATTACATTTCTAATATTTATATTCCATTGTAATGCCCTTTAACTGTTTGGATTAGCTACCTACGAATGTTACATAGGTAAATATTAAAGTTTTAAATTGTTGAGGGCTCACCTTTCCTTTTAACACTTGAATGTTTGAGAGTGTGGATATATATATGAGATTCTCACTTATACACCAATCTCATTTCCGATTACACCTAGTGAACAATCAGAAAATAATTTGCAGAGAAATATTTTTCCAAAAAAAAATGTAAAAAATAGAAAAAACTGCCACTATTTAGATCATTCCTAATGAATATATCCAATCACATGTTTCAACCCAAATTGTAACTCAATTTTAACTGAAAAGTTCATGAAGAAGTTAGTTACCTTGTTATTTTAATTCCTCTTTCCTTGAAACCAAATAAGATAAATCTCTCTGCATGTTCCTTTATTTTTCTTTGTTTGGATAACAAACAAAAAAAATATTATTATATACTTTTCTAATATTTCCTTTCTTTCCTTTCCACATGTTTCCAGTGTAGCCTTAACTATAAAATGAAGGAAACTTCAAATAAAATTTCTATTCTGAGTTTTAATTTCTACCATCCAAACTAGATTTATGTTGTATTTCGAACTTATGGAAGGGAAGAAAATATTAGAGACAGTGTAATAATTTTTCTTTGTTTGGTTATGCAATTAAAAAAAAAAAGAGTGAAGAGAAAACAACTCTATCTTATTTGGTTTTTTTTTGTTAAAAAAAAAAAAAAGAGAAAAGAAAATATTAAGATAACTAATTTTTTCCTAACTTTTTAAGTCAAACTGGATTGCAATCTAGGTCCATTTCCAAACTGGTAGTTAACTACTTTCACTAGACATTATTTGAAGGGTAATGTTATATAAACAAAACATTCATATAAAATTTATATATAAAATGATATATCTTAATGAGCCTTTTACTTCAAAATAAACACTCACCATAATAGCATTTAATTACAAAGTAGCTACTGTCATATCATTTTATATACAAATTTTGTATAAATTTTTTTGTAAGAATAGTATTTTTCTTATTTGAATATCATTGTTTTATCTTTTTTCACAACTTCCTTTTGATACCTATATTTCTTTTCAAATTCCTTCTAATTTTTCACATCTTTGCACTTTAATTTTTTCCTCACAAATCATGAACCAAAGAAAGGAAAAATAATAATTTTCTTTTCTCTTTTTTTTCGCCTAAGTTCCAAACACAGCCTTAAATTCATAGAAGCTGCCGCTGATGCATATATGGAGAGTGAAAGAGAGAATGAGAGAGAGAGAGAGAGAGAGTATGTCCACTGTGACTGTCCCTCCGGTGTTAACTTCTGCTCGGGAAGATGCCATCCAATTGCACCGTGCTTTTAAGGGTACCAATAACTCTCTGTTTTTGGTTTGCTTTTTCTTTCTTTGGCTTCAACAGGTCCATATGATTAATCGTCTTCTTCATTTGCTTGTTTCACCATGTCTATTTAATGTTATGTGTATGTGTATGTGTATTCTATTTTTTTTTTTTTCTTTTTTGGGTGCTATTTACAAGGATGCTCTCTTTTACAATATTCATGCCATGTTATTTTTTGAATTTTTTTTACCCCTTTGTTTTCTTATTACCTATATCTCTCTCTGTCTCAATTATGTGGAGAAAGCAGCAGAGTGCTTTGTTGTGACCCCTGATGGTTTAAGGTTTGAGTTGGGAAGAAGGCTAACAGGTTGAGGTTTAGAAAACGAGTTGGGGGCAGCATTAGGCTAAGTTAGCAGGTTTTGAGCTCATACAGGTTCTTCTTTCATGGAAGAGGGAGAAGGAAAACATTCACATGACATGATCCCTAGAAATCAGTATTATTAGTACAATCATATTGATTACAAGGCTTACAGTGCTGCAAGTTCACATGGTTCAAATTCGGAAGGACTATGCTACTTTCAAGCCTCAAGCTACCAAAGTTATCACTTAAACTGACCATAATTAATAATTAACGTAATATCAGTTATACAAAGTACGATCGTATTGTGGTACTGGTAATTACGGGTCACATTGTATTTGCGACTCATATTGGGTGGGCCGGGCATAGGTATGGGTACCACCGTGAATTCAGATGGGAGTGACATGGGTGAGTGTGGCATGACATGACGAGGATGTCTTTCAGGATGCTGGCTATGTGTCACGAGTTGTCACCCGTGGCACGTATGGGGCCGCGAGGGATCTTGGCGTGAAGCATGTCTGAGCATGATTGGCCGGTGGCATGGCAATCTCATAATTTATATTTTTCATATTTATTGGATATATAGATTATTACTCCTTGAGGGGGTAGGATGTTTCTTCCTATTAGTTTGGAGATGGCTCAAAATACTATTATAAGAAGGGCATGGTGTTGACTCTACCACCCCCTGGTGCTACCGAAAGAGACAACATTCAAGTGAGTCCCCCAAGGGAGTGGGCGAGACTTGGGGGCTGGCTGTGGCACGTGGCTGCAGTCCTCATACTAATCAAGGGGCTACATGGGCGGCATTGTGCCCGGTGGGGCAAATGTTGGGCATTGGCATCGAGAATGGGGTTATGGCATTCGCACCCGCTACGCCATAATTATAAAGTGGTGGGGCTTATGTCCATGATGGATTGGACCTCGGTGTGCACACTTGCATGCCATGTGTTTCTTGTGCACTTGCGCATTGGGTTCACGCTTGTGCACACGGCCGCTTGGTTTGACTAGCATTGGTGTCGCTCTTGGCACTATGTTGTGGGCTTTCAGTTGCTATTCGGTGGTACCTTTCCTTACGGACAACCTTGACGCGAGGCGCTAAGAGCTTCAAGGATAGAGGCGTCGTGCCTAACAGGTGATGTTTGGCGAACGCGCGCATGTCTAGTTGCACATTGCTATATTGCTTATGTTTCGAGAGGGACTGGCGCTAAGCACGTTGCTTGTCATGTGCGCGCGCATTTGAGTATGGCATTGCTATCGCCTATAACTTGAGTAAGCCAAATGGCTTGAGCATCAGAGGTCCGAGCTTAAAGAGTTATGCGGGGCATTACGGATGAATCGTGGACAAGCGCATAATCTTATGCCTTGGTGTTTGAGTTTGGCGGGACTATTGCTTGGAGCATAGTCACCTCACGGGTGTATTCTGCTGCGTATGATCATGACGAGTAGCATTACTGTCACCGTGTGGTGCCTAGCCCGCCAGCCCGTGACACCATGCCATGCCATCCCCCCTTGCACTCTCTTTATTTGAACTTTTTGCCTAGTAGGCCCCTGTGTTAGACTTTTACCAATTATCTCTACTTTTACTGTGCTGGTGCTTTTTTTTTTTTAGCCTCGAAAAGTTGTTTGGATGTATGGTAGTTTTCTTGAAGGTTTTTTTTTTTTTTTTTTTTTTAAAACTAGGCAAGCGACGCACACAGACAGTGCCACACACAGTCGGCTGATAATTTTCTTTAGCATTACGGATTGGAATCTTCTCCGTTCTATTAATCAATAGATTAGATAAAATTTTATTAAAATTAAGTTATTTTATATTAAAGTTTATTTTTCTATATATAATCACAAAATCATTTATTTTCAAACAACTTTTATTTGAACCCTTAATTTTTTTTTTAGTTGATATGTCAACATCTTAATTAATTACATCGAAATCTCTAATCCAATCATGAATTGGAGTGGATCCTAATCCGAAGGTTACTGATGTAATTTTAGGGACAAATGCTTAAATTATTAATAACCTTATGGTTTCATTATTTCTCTTCATTTTTCTTTCTCCCTTTGGTTCACTGTTGAAATTATCAATAAACCTATGGTTCTCATTATTTATTTTTGCCTCAAAGTAAATTAGTACCAAAAGCCCTGAAACCAAGAGGTTTAAAATAAGTAGGAGTAAAACTGAATGTATGGAATGCAATTTTAGTAGAAGCCGAAATACGAATGACTGGGTAGTTATATTGAAGGTCAAAAAATACCAAATAGTGAACAATTTCGATATGGGTAATGTTATACATCCAGAAAATTCATATAGAATTTATATCTAGAATGATGTGGCTGAGTTATTGGCCTATTACTTTAAAATAAAAAACCCACCAAGATGCATTTTAATTACAAAACTATCACTACCACATCATTCTGGTTCAAAATTATGTACAAAAATTCTAAAAGAATAACATTTTTCTTTTGATATTTAGGCTGGTGGAGATGGTGTGATGTTATCATAGAATAATGGTAGGTTGGATTTAGTGTAGGAATGTTTCAGGTGTCTTGTGTAACCAACGCATACCAGTGAGAGTAAAAGGAAAATTCGGATTTAAATGAAATTTTTTCATACTTATGTATAATATGTTGCGCAATCAAGAAACAATAAGTTGGCAAAATGAACCACGTCGAGTTTTAGATGGTTTTTAGCTACTATCCTGGTTTTTTTATGTATCATTTGGTCACAATGTGAAAACAGGATTAGTAATTTGTTCATGGCATTTTAAGAAGCTTCAAATTTAACTTTTTTCCTTTTTTTTTTTTTTCTCTCTCTCTCTCTCTCTCTCTCTCTCTCTCTCTCTCTCTTGCAGATTTAATAGCGCAACAAGTTAGATAATTATCCATTATACAACTATTTGTGTTATTTTCTCTCCTTTCAATATGAGGAACTTTAGAAGACTCTCAAACCATTTTGACCACCTACCTTTTTTCAAACGTATAATATTTTTCTAATGAAAATTTTCTTCATATATGACTGAAAATCTCTTAGGTTTCATAACTTTTGAGACCAATAAAGTAATTAGACAACGCACCCCTATTGCTCCTCAGAAACTCCATATTTCAAACCATATATTGCAGAGTTATGTTATGTATTGCTAATTGGAGGGTACCTAAATTCAGAAACATAATGTGTACAGAATTCCTAACACTAACGCATGTTTTAATTAGGATTGGGCTGTGACACTACAACAGTTGTAAACATTCTTGCCCATCGAAATGCGACGCAGCGAGCTCTCATCCAACAAGAGTACACAAGCACATATTCCGAAGACCTTGACAAGCGCTTGTCTTCAGAGCTTCTTGGTGATCTTAAGGTATAAGAAGAGGCCCCCCTGCTTCTTCACTTCCTAATTTTATTTAATTTTCCACTCATATGGAAGCAAGCAACGGCTCAAAATTTAAAATCTAAACTAGTTGAAAGCATTTATGTATATCATGTAATTAATTTCTCTGTGTGGTTTGTACCTAAAACTAAAAACTACTATTCTTTTTTACTTTTTGTAGGTACCCAGTCCACGGGCGCCACATGGCACCCTATTTGCCCATTCGACAGTCCACGTGCGTCCCCTGACTACCCCAAAGTCAACCATGGTCAAACCATGTCTGGGCAAACCCGCGCCTCGCCCTTGCCCCCGCGGCAGGCTCAGCACCTGATCACCAAGCCTCGTTCAAGCAAGCTCCAAGAGCTCCTCTCAAGCCAAGCCCCGCACCTGCACGGTTCCGGTCAAAACGAGCGCCTGTGCATGACAGGCCCCCGCGCCTAGCACGACCCAAGGCTCCGTGCCTCAATATCTAATGGGCCCAGACCCCTAACTGTTTAACTTACTCTCGCTCGGGACCCCTCTCCATGGGCAGTGGAATGGAGGCTAGAACCGAAGGGATCGTTGAGCCGCGCGCTTGTAGGGACCAGTCCCATCAACCGGCTAAGAAAGAAAGATCTACCCTCAGAGCCACTTAAATACCATATCTTAAGCGTTAAATGCTGACCCGACGCACATTTAATGCAATGGACACGTGGCGAGCCGTGGCTGGACAAGCGCCTGACTCCGTGGCAGAGGGCATCCAATCGCTCGCCGCGCCCGCTGGCAAGACCTCTCCAGGTCATGATGGCGGAGCTCAGGCCTGCCCAGTCATGGCGCGCCACGTGTCCACACAGTGCTAATCACTCCTTACTATAAATAGTCTCAACACATTTATAACAAAGGAGACAGTACCTAATCACATTTATTATACAAGTTACTACTGGCTCGTGAATCTCTCTCTCTCTCTTGTCCATCTCTCAGTTCTCGCCCCTCCATAGCCAGGAGACTCGAGCGAGTCGACTTCAGTGACTGCCAGAACTTCCAGACGAGCTCCACGTAAGTCAACCTTACGCTTCACCGTCAAACATAACAAACACTTTTAAATGGATTCAGAGAGCAGTACTACTTTGGATGCACGATCCAGGAGGACGCGATGCAACCGTAGTGAGGCAGGCTTTGAGTGGAACTGTCATCAATCTCAGAGCTGCTACTGAAGTTATACGTTCTCGTACTCCATCTGAGATACTGCAACTCAAACAAGTTTATCATGCATTATTTGGTGTTTACCTTGAGCATGACATTGAATATCAAGCCTCTGGTGATCATAAAAAGGTTCTCTCTCTCTCTCTCTAGAACTTGTGAACATGTCGAACTGTTCTGAAATTATTGATTTGAATTGCTTTTTGTAGCTGCTGCTTGCGTGTATAGCTACACCTCGCCATGAAGGCCTTGAAGTTGATAGAATGGTGGTAGACAATGATGCCAAAATTCTCTTTAAAGCCGGGGAGAAGAGGCTAGGAACCGATGAGAAGACTTTCATACGCATTTTCAGCGAAAGAAGCAGGGCACATTTAGCTGCTGTTAACTCTGCTTACTGTAGTATGTATGGGAATTCATTGAAAAAGGTGCATCTAAATTTCTAAATTTTCTGTCTTTTCTTCTTTAGTGGTGGGTTATCCTTAGAAATGTTGCTTAACCAGGCTTGACTTATTGCAGGCGGTGAAGAAGGAAACATCTGGGAACTTCGAGTTTGCCCTTTTGACGATCTTGCAGTGTGCTGAGAATCCTGGAAAATACTTTGCAAAGGTACTGCATCGCGTTTCTCCTTTTGAAAATTTTAATTTTCACAAATGATGTGGAGCATTATAGACTCGTAATACTGAATTAAATAAGAAGAGTAATTTGCCTAGCTGGAGTTTTTTTTTATTTTTTATTTTTTTTTACTTGTTTCTTTTTATTTGAAAATTTCGGTTTCATTTATTTATACTCTCTCTGGTGCAATTTATTTTGCAATGTGTTTGTATTTGCTTCAGTCGTGACAATTGAGACATAGTTATGGAACTCTTGAATCAGTCTAGAACTGCAGTGGTTATTTTGTTTTTTTAGTAAGTGAAAATAATGGGTTAATCACATGTAATCTAATTTTAGTCTGGAAATTGTTTATGAATGTTTCAGGTAATTCTCAATACATTGTTTTTTTTTTTTTTTCTTTTTTACTTGTTTCTCTTGATCTGAAAATTTCTATTGTTTCGTTTGTGTATGCTCACTCTGGTGCAATATAATTTGCGATATGTGTATAGTTGATTCAGTCAACACAGTTGAGACAAAGTAATGGTACTCTTGAATCAGTCTAGAACTGCAGTGGTTATTTTTCTTTAAGTCAGTCAAAATAATGGGCTTAATCACATGTAATCTAATTATAATCTGGAATTTTTTATGAATGTTTCAAGTAATTCTCAATACATTGCTGCAAAATGTCAAAATTAGTCAAAATAATCGAAGAAGTTAATATTTTTTTTCTCCTTTCATGCTTTTCTTTCACTAAATTCAAGTTGTTTCTTGATAATTTTCCCATCTGAAAGAAAGAAAAAAAAAATTGAAGGAAAAATTTAACTCCTGAATGTGAAGAAAAAAAAATTATTTATGGTGCGTAATTTTCTAGGCCTTCACTATGCTTCTGGCGTATACTAATTGAAGGAAGCATTATGCAAGTTGCAACTATATACATATGTATAACTTTTCAGCTGTTGCGCAAGGCAATGAAGGGATTGGGAACTAATGAATCAACACTTACATGGATAATTGTGACAAGGGCTGAAATTGACATGCAGCATATAAAGGCGGAGTACCTCAAGGAATATGGGAAATCCTTGAACGATGCTGTTCATTCTGAGACTTCAGGTCATTACAGGAGCTTTCCTCTTTTTTCTCTTAGGCCCCAGTCACTAGAAACAAGTTAAATATGGATCTCCCTTGACTGCATTGATTAGCGTTATTTCGGTGGGGCGGTTTGCAAAGCCACAAACCGGTTTGGCCAGTTTCTCGACAGATCTAGCTTGTGAATTTTTAGTTTAGCGGCTAGCATTTGTAAATTTTGTTCAACAATTTTTGGGTAGACCCAGTTGGCTGCTTCTGTTGAATTTGCAAACGATTGGTGTAGTTTCTTGAGCTCCCTGCATTGTGTACAAGGGATCCTATAGTTTGTGTAAATGACTGATATTTGATCTTTTTTTTTTTGCTTTTCTTTAGTGTGAGTGCGAGTGTTGTGAGTTGGTAGATGATATCTGATGTAAATGTGGTTGCTATATTGCATGTTCTTAATAACTATATGCTTTGTTGTGTGCTAAAAATCGCACTCTAGATACAAATCAAGGATCAGTTCTCGAGGGCTCCAGTTGTTTCACTGAAAAATAAATTCCTAGAAGAAAATTTTTCTTAGGGAAACATTTTCTAGTAAAGTAGAATCATAGCAGGCATCATAGATAGAGGAAGAGATTGAGAAAGATTTAAACACTTCCTTTTTAAACATTTGATCCAAATTCTTGGAAAACAACGTCATGTGAAAATCTGGATGTTGTTCAACCAAAATTTTATATCTCTTCATCCTTCAAATGGTGCCATTGCCAAGCCAATTGATGTGCTCATTGGTTGGCAGCACATAGAGGATCCACTAGTTTCTTTTCCAGATCATCTCTGTAATTTGATCTGCAAATCCATGCAGATCTCTGTAGCTCTTGAGCCTCTGTGTTTTGTTTATCCTTCAAAAAAAAAAAAAAAAAAACCAAAATTTGACATTTTTTTAGAATTTATTTTTATTCCCTAGGCTCCATTCTCCTGTATGAAACAAACAAAGCCTCTTTAGTGTAGATAGGACTTCACCAAACAGAATGTTACAAGACATCAGAAAGCCTCTGTGTAATCTGTGTGAAAACGACCGTGCATTGTGTTAAGATCCAGCCAATTTGCTAAATCTGGATTTCTTGAATGAAAATGAAGATAAACATGCATGGAATCTTAACCTCTTCCTCATGAAAAGTTCTAAAATCTTGTGAACAGCTCATTTACTATTTCAGTGAATTTACTTTGTTAGACAAAGGTCAGTCTAGTCCAATTAGTTTTGTTTTTTTAACCACAAAGGTTAGCCAGTGGTTGGCTTGTTCTCAGCCTTATGATGAGGTTGAAATTCGATTTTTGCTCATTTTCTCTTGTGATCTATCATCATTCATGCAAATATTTCTTTCTTATGCAGATGTTTCTTTCTATAGCAAGGGTTATCCAGCTACGATTGGGTTTTCCCTTGAAACAATGTCTGTTTGTTAATACCTCTGTAAGGAACTTCAATAGGGGACACTCCAAGTTTGGGATACTCTAATGCTATTTTGAATTTTAAATTTGTGGAGAGAAAAGAAAATGAAAATGAACTGAAATTAATTATATACATTTATTTTTATAGATAAACAAATTAGAAAAATAGATTTTTGTTTTACAAGTACCAATCCCGTTTCTTTTCATTTTGCTAACTCAACCAAACTGAAGAAAAGAATTTAGCATTTATCACCTTTTTTTTTTTTTTTTTCTCTATTTTTCACTTTACTTTCATTTTCAACTGCTAATTGAAGATCCAAACATAAGATAATAAATGAAAAAAAAAAATCAACCATAAGGCACCAGTTAGATGTTGTCTCATTGATTACTATAAAATTAGGAGAAATATATTACCATCTCATAAATCTCTCTTTATGGTTGCTATACACTATCTGAGATATTCTAGTATAAAAGAATTATATCCTGATTCTTCTCTTTCAAGGATATTTACTTGATCCGTTGATAGCTTGATCTAAATCGAACTACGAGATCTTCTCTTAGTGTTCAAAGAAGACATAATTACAGTGCATGTATTGATTAGAGAGTTTGATAGCTTATTACTAAATCAAACTATAATATCTCCTTCAATTTGATAGAAAAAGGATTTGCAACCAACTATTTGATGTGAATATCTTAGCCTCAAGTGTACATGGTAAAGATTAATGGAGTTTTATATCAACAACAATTGTCTTGAGGTCAAAGAACTTAGGCGATAGTTAGTTAAGGTTTTAAAATTTTCAATAGTCAATCCTATCTATAGTTGTGAGTGAACGATAATGATGACAAAACTTAAAAGTGAGAGTCATTATAGGACTCTTAACTGCTTGATAATTATTTCTTTCTTAATATATTTTTAATGCAATAAAAAAATGTTTATTTAACACGTGCTCAAATTGCAAATATTTCTTTTTTGGCAAATCCAAAGTGACAAATAGGTTAACTAACTTAGTTAGCCCATCAGTATGAAAACTACATTATTTTGACACGTTGCAGTGTGTGATTTGATTCTTCGTATAATCTGAATTTGAGATTTATAAATACATAACAGTAATTGACTCACTAATAATTGTGTTACATCTGAAGCTAGTCTGTCTTAAGATTTGATTACGTAGTTTTTTTTGTCCAGACAATTTGCAAATTCTATTGAGTTTTCTTAGCTGGTCTGATATTATTTTTGTTGAACGCAAACGGCCATGGTCGCGCATGTACGCGAATTTGCAAAGTCGCAAACTAGTTCGGCTAGTTTTTAAAACAAATGTAGGTTGTAAATTTATAGGTTAACAGTAGGGCTGACAGAGTAAACTCATAACTATTAACACACCCAACTCGACCCATGTTAAATGAATATAGGCCCAACTACTATAATAAATGAGCTGTTTTTGGACTTAGTTACAAAATACTTGTACATAAGTGGGCTTAAATAGATTAACCTACTGGATCTATTATACACCCAATGAAAACAACCCTAAACAAACTTACAAGCCCATTTGGCAACATTAACCCTGAACCCTATTTTGGTAATCGGAATTCTTCGAATTTCTCTCGGCTCTTCGAAGTTCTTTAGCTCCTGCGGCAATCCTAGTTTCTCCATCTTTCGTTCGACCTTCGTCAAGATGTTACAATCGAAAAATCCCAACCTTATTTTGTAATCGGGATTCTTCGAATTTCTCTCAGCTCTTCGAAGTTCTTTGGCTCATGCGGCAATCCTAGCTTCTCCATCTTTCGTTCGACCTCCGTTGACATGATACAACAGGAGGTTAACTAGCATATCTTCCAATTCGAAGAAGCTTGAGGTTGGAATTTCTCCCTTCAAATTTCTGAGTGAACAAACAGATCATCTCACACTTTTCTTCTTGAGCTCACACTATAAGTTTCTTGAAATCTATTAATTTTCTTCACTCTTTTTTTTTTTTTGGACACTTTGCTTTAGAAGTTTAATGGTTTTATCCGTAGTTTTTTTTTTCTGTTCTTTTTTGTTTGATTTGTTCTTTAGATTTTTTAAATCTATCAAATTTCTATAAAATTTCTCATAGGTTTCTCATGGATTTCATAGATGTTACGATTTGGGTTATTATCTCTAATGGGTTTTGTTTATATCAATATTTGTGTGAAGTTTTAGGTGCCATTCATGTGTGCTTAGTTTCATGAAATTAAATGTTTCTATTTTTATTATCTCAATTTTATATGTAATGCCTTTCCTTATATATATATATATATATATAAACTTCTCCAAAATTATGTCCTCTGTGTTTATGTTGAAGAGAAATTTGTAAGGTCCTTACCCTTGTAGATCATTCTACCAAAAGATAGTGAAGTTGACATCACAGTGCCTCATTTCCAATCAATTAGGTTGAGAAACAATGTGTGATAGAGTTGAAAGTGAGAAGAAACACTACAAAGTCTGATGTCTTAAAGGCATATGAAAGAGAGAATGAGAAATTGAAATATGGGTTGGTATCAATCCAAGTAGGATATGCTTGACATCAGACTTATGGTTCTCTTTTACAACTGGTGAATATTTGATTCTTACAGCTCATTATATTGATGAGAATTGGGTGTTGCAAAAATAGATTTTGAGTTTCCATCATGTGAATCCTCCACATAATGGTTAAATTTTTGCTGAAAGAGTTATTCATCTGCTAAAAGAGTAGGACATTGATAAAAAAAGACTTTTAGCCTCACATTGGACAATGCATCATATAATGATGGGTTAGTGGATGTCTTGAAGCATCATCTCTAACTAACACATTGTTGCGATGGTGAACTCTTTTATGTACGTTGTGATGCACGTCTTGAATATAATCATACAAGCAAGATTAAAAGTGATTGATGCTTCTATATTTAATATTCGAGAGAGTGTAAAGAATGTTAGAGGTTCAAAAGGGAGAAAAATCAAGTTTGCAAAATGTATCTCTCAGCTCTCTTCGAGATGTAGTAAAGAATTTAAACAATATGTCTCCACAAGGTGAAACTCAACGTATCTCATGCTCGAATCTACCCTTATGCACTTTCTTGCATTTTATTAGTTGTAGTTCAGTGATTCAAATTTTAAAACATGCCCATCATAAGAGGAGTGGTATAGAGTAGAAAGAATAGCTGGGCTTTTAAAACATTTTTACGATATTACTACTCTTTTCTTAGTATCTAAGTACCCTTCAGCAAACTTGTACTTTCATGGGGGTGGAAGATACAATTACTTATTGAAGAAGAGATGCAAAACCCAGATGATCTGATTAGCTCTACGGTGATAAAGATGAAGGAAAAATTTAATAAGTATTGGGAATGTTATAGTATGGTGTTATCTGTTGCAGTAGTATTGAATTCACGTTATAAGCCACAATTTATGAAATTTTGTTTTAAAAAGCTGAATCTTGTGACATACTTGGAAAGGGTGAGAACTATTCGTGAGAGGTTGTATCTATGTTTTGAAAAGTATGTTGCTATGCTTCTAGTTCTACAACCAATACATCATCAACGATATGTGGTAAAAGTGGACGCAATGAAGAGGACAGACTTGATGAAATGGATGTAAGAGAATAATTAATTATTTACACTAGTAATATTGTGTCCTTTTATATTTAATATCCCAATTCACTTGTTGCAAAATTTATGTATTGGTTTGATTTATTTGAGAGCCAGTAATATGGCGACATAGAATATTCAAGTCATAGTTAGATTTATACTTGGAAGATCCTAGACTAGACAGGAAACAAAATGTGAATTTGGACATATTTAGCTATTGGAATGCAAATACTATTCGGTATCCACAACTTTGTTTATTGGCATGTGATGTTTTGAGTATTCCTATTACTATTGTTGCTTCACAGTTTGCTTTTAGCATTAGAGGTCGGATTATTAATAAATATTGTTCTTCAATCATGCCAAAGAATGTAGAGGCATTATTATGCACACGAGACTGGTTATACTGTTTAGAAGGTAAGTAAATAGAGATAGATTTTATTAGAGATTAGTTATTTATCCATAAGTTATGTTAATTTACTTTATTTGGTGATTGTTGACTATAGTTTCAGAAGAAAAGAAGGAAGAACTTGTGGAGTATCTAGGTGTTTATTCCCTACATTGATTAATTCAGGAGTGGGTGGAGGTTGCAGTGGTCTTACTTTAAGTTTCCGATGTACTTGATACCTCTATTAATGTAAATTTGCAATTACTTCCAATTCTTCTTGTTGATTTTCCGCCACAAAGTTTCCCAGCTTTTTTTGCTATACTTTTTCTCATCAATTAACAAACAAGTATTAAAGTTCTTAGTTTTTAGTCTTCATCAACACCAAGACGTAATGTACACTGATTTATCACCATAATGATAAATCTATAGTTATAACAAATCTGATTGTTGTTGAAGTGTGAGGTAATGTACACTGATTTAAAATCATATTTAAAATCAAATTTAATCAGTTATAATAATATAAATTAGAGTTTGAATTAGGTTTTTAGTCTGCACTGTTGTTGAATTGGTTTCTAAATAATTTTTTGAGGTTCTTAATTCTCAACTAAGAACCAAGAAAATAAAGATGCTTAGTTCTCTATTGCTAGGTTCTAAAGGAACTATTGTTGAGTTAATCCTCACATGCAATTTGGTGAAGGTTTCTCTCTCTCACTCTCTCTCATATTGTGCCGGGAAATACGTCTTTATTAAGGCTGCTTTAGAGTTAAACTTTAAATGATGCCCTCTAGGAACCATGTTGGAGTTATGCTGGATGTTGGAATGACTGCAGGGTTGGCAGCTTGAGCTTTTGAAGGGCAACTACAAACAAAATTTTTGTGAGCTCCTACAACAAAGATTTAGTTCTGACATTTGGATGTTTAGATTGTTAAAGTACTTAGTTATCCTTGTGGTGTTGCATTTGATCATAATATCATGTAAAGTCATGGTTGCTTCATGGACGGTGATAATGGTGTTTCTAGGGAAAAACAAAAACGTGTTTTTATGGAGAAATTTGATGTTGAGTGGTTGTTTATGTGATTTTGTTGATTATTATGTTAGGGTTGATGTTGGATTGTTTTTTTTATGTGGTTTTGTGGTGACAAGTTTTTTGTTTGAACTCCCAAACAAATTTCCCATTGCAAAAATAAAAAAAAAATAAAAAAAAAGGGGGAAGCTATATGAGTTGGATTTGGGTTCATGGGTTTAAACTGACCCTTATTCAACCTACCCATACGTGACCCACCCTTTAAATGAGTTGATTTGGGATTATCACTTCTAACTCGTAACCCATTTAGAAGCTATCCAAACCCACCCATTTGCCACCCCTAGTTAGCAGCTATAGCTTTTGCAAATTTGTTTAACAATTTTCAGGAATGCAATGTAAGTGACAAGGACTAGCCAAATCGTTGATCCACTAAAGTATTTTCAGGTAGACCCGCTTGGCAACTCCTGCTGAATTTACGAACGATTCGTATAGTTTCTTGAGCTCCCTACATTGTGTACAAGGAACGCTGGAGTTTTTGTAAATAAATGATATTTGATTTTTTTTTTCTTTTTCTTTATGTGAGTATGTGTGTTTTGAGTTGGTAGATGATGTCTGATGTTAATTTGGTTGCTACTTTGTATGTTCTTAGTAGCCGTATGCATTGTTCTATGTTAAGAATTGCTACTCAGAAATGAATCAAGATTGAATTCTGAAGGCTGCATTTGTTTTACAAGAAAAGTTTTCTTAACAAACATTTGGCAGTAAATTTTTATTCACTTTCTGGTATGCAACTACAAATTACATTAACCGATACAGAGAGAGTGAGAGATTGTGAGAAATTTACACTCTTTTTTGGTGAAGTAGAATCATGGAAGGCATCATAGAGAGAGGAAGAGGTTGAGAAAGATTTAAACTCTTCCTTTTGCTAACTCAACCAAGCTAAATAAAAGAACTTAACATCTGTCACTTTTTTTTTTTTTTTCTATTTTTTCCTTTTTCTTTCATGTTCCTCCCCTAATTGAAGATTCAAACATAGCATACTTAAATGAAAAAAAATCAACCATGAGGCACCAATTAGTTGTTGTCTCATTGATTACTATAAAATTAAGAGAAATATATTCTCATCTCATAAATCTCTCTCTTTTGATTGCTATATAATATCTGAGATATTCTTGTATAAAATAATTATACCCTGATTCGTCTCTTTCAAGGATATTAACTTGATTCCTTGATAGCTTGTTCTGAATCGAACTATGCGATCTTCTCTTAGTGTTCAAAGAAGACATAATTATAGTGCATCGACTAGAGGTTTTGATTGCTTAGTTCTAAATTAAACTCGAATATGTTCTTCAAGTTGATAGAAAAAGAATTGTAACCAACTATTGGATTTGAATATCTTAGCCTCATGTGTACATGGGAAAGATTAATGGAGTTTTATATCACGAACAATTGTGCATTTGAGGCCAAAGATTTTAGGCGATAGTTATTTAAGGTTTTAAAGATTTCAATAGTCAATCTTATCTATAATTTCTTTCTTTATAAATTTTTCACGAGAAAAAAGTTGTTTATTTAACATGCGGTCAAATTGCAAATATTTCTTTTCTGTCAAATCCAACGTGGCAAATGGGTTAACTTAATTAGCCAAGGTTTGTCAGTTTGAAAACTTCATCAATTTGACACGTTGCAGTGTGTAATTCGATTCTTTGTGTAATCTTAATTTGAGATTTATAAATACATAACAATATTTGACCCGTCAATAATTGTGTTACATCTCAAGCTTGTCTTTCTTAAGATTTGATTGCTTAGTTTTTTTTGTTCAGACAAGTTGGAAATGTTCTGTTGAGTTTTCTTAGTAGGTCGGATATTTTTTTTGTTGAATGCAAACAGCTCCATCTATGCAAGCACAATTTTTTCACCAATTATTCTATATAAGAAATGCCTGCCTGGTTTTAGAATCCCGACCTAACTCCATAAATTTTATCCTTTCATACATTTATTAAAAGTAGAGGTAATTACATTTTATCCTTTTGTGGTTTGACCAAATCACATTATTCTCATATGGTTTCAAAGTATACACATAACTTCTTGTAGTTTAGACTTAATTGTAAAATAGATGAAATTCGTTAAAATTAATCACAGGGGTAATATCGTCTTTTCAAAATAGAATATCAAAAAGGTAATTTTATCCTTTATGTCAATTAAAGGCTATATTTTGCAAGGGTTTTTTTTATTATTTTACTAAATTTGTCAAAATTTCATCTATTTTGTAGAAAAGTTTAAACCATAAGAAGTTATGTGTTCACTTTTGAACTATAAAAAGGTTATTTGATTTTCTCTCAAACCATATAGGACTGAAGCGTAATTACTTCTTAAAAATACTTGTTACATAATTGATCCCATTTTTAAAATAATGGATCCCACACTTTTCCATACCTTAAATAATTCACTTCCAAACTTCTTTACCGTTAAGGTTTTTGCATATCTTTCCTTTTCTGGCAGCGGTAATATTTTGGCAACATTAGCAATTGGTAGAACAATTCTTATCTGTTATTTCTCTCCACCCCTCTCTTCTTCTCTCCCAGTCTCTCCAGCTTTTCTTGTTAATCCACGAGTTGGTGTCATTCTTTCTAAAAGAGAGAATGTGGGATCATCTTTATTGTATCAGGTAATTCTTATTCCATTTTTTTCCCCTCTAAAACCTTTTTTGGAAAGCTATTTCAAGCTAACCTGATATTTTTCAGGTCTTTCTTTTATGTCACAAATTTTTAGAAATGACTTGTTCATCTTTCCTGACAAAACATAGGGAAATTTATAATACTTCATAAAGTTGTGAATCTTAAGAGTTTTGTTAATTATTGCTAATTGGATTTGTGATCATGATTTTTCAATATATTCTTCTTTTGGTTGATAAAAAACACAAATTAAACATAGATGACGAGGCCATAATCTCAAATATCTTGAGTTTGAGTCTCACCTAAGGTGCTCCAAGCTTTAACTGATATGTATAGTTTGTAGCTGATTGCAAGTAACTTTATTTGTTCAGCAATGGTGGTCCATTGACTTAGAGAGATTCCTCTGTCAGAAAAAGAAGAAGCATGGTTAAGGGTGAGAGAATGGGAATCTTAGAAGAGCTCCTGCTAATTTCAATGTTACACAAATTCTAAGATTTACTTTTGTTTTCTGTGTCTTGTAATCAATCAAATGTATCGCATACATTGGATCAATTATATTTGCACTCATGCATTTTACAACACATTTTATTTCAGGATTTTCATTTTTATTTATAGTAATTAAATTTTCAAATTTTGTTTTGTTGCAATGTCAACTTTTTGTTTGAAAAATAAAAAAAATCGAATGTGACAAGAACTTGACATTTTTTACGGGGCAAAAATATAATAACATTTAGCCTCTTTTTCATCTAAAAGCTTATGTGTATTGCACATGAATCAAATTAGGGGCTTATGTATAAAGTCTAATTACAGTATATGAATCACAAAGTTGATTACATTCGTAATTTTAGAGTGATTTAAAAAAAATTTGTGATAGATTATTGAGCAAGAGGCAAAATTTTAAATATTTGTCCATTCAAAAAAGTCATATACTTGTCACATATAAATCTTCTATCTATTTTTCCAACACAAGTAATAAGAAAGTTGGCATTGCAACAAATTAAAAATATAAAAGCTTAATGGTTATAATTAAAAAGTAAAGATCTGAAACTAGAATTTGATATAAGGTACAAGGGTACAAAGTATAATTAACTCTACATATATTTGAAATTTTTCCAGGGACTATAAGAGCATCTTCAACCCAAAGGCTTCAAATCCATCTTCATTTTGGCATCTTTTTTAAATTTGAAGTTCATGGGTTTCATTTTTTCACATTGTTACCTCAACCCACCCAACCTTCATTTCACTATTCATTCTTCAAATCACTATTCTTTTATATAAAAAAAAGTCAAAAATTACATATTGTGCTCCTATTTTATTCAAAATGTAATTATTTATTATCATATTTTAATTTAAATTGTAATTATTTACCAAATATTTAATTAAAATTAAAATTTTTTATTTTTTTTAAAACTAAATGATTTACCCATGAAATTATAAATTAAATTACATTAAAAAATTTAAGAAAACAAAAACCCCCATTGCAAACTAATGAAATATATTTAACAAAAATTAAAATACAATAAGGAACTAATTAAAACACATAAATGAGTATTTATGGGAAAGATATATGCTTGTTTCATGTGACGCTTCTCCAAGTATTAGTGAATGATAGAGAAATGTCATTTTTTTGTAATCTTTTTGTTATTATTCTAATCAAAATTATTTTCTGTTTTCAATAGATGTTGAAATTTTAAATGTTATTGGAAGGTGGTAGAAATAGATTGATTAATTCTTAAATTTGAAAAAAAAAAAAAAAAAACAAAGTGAAAAGGTGGAGTAGTAAGATAAAAAAATAATTCATTGATTCCATGGATTAAAATAATTTTAGTATAAATAAATAATCAATAAAATAAAAAGAATTTTTTTAATTTCATATATAAATAATAATTTCAAGATAAATAAAAGCAAGTAAAATATGAATAATTTATTTATTCCACATATAAAAAAATTTCAAATTAAATAAATATTTAACAAATTAAAAAAATTAATGAATTAATTCAAAGTTTAAATTTAATATTTATTAAAATATTATTTAAATAATAAATAATACATTAAAAATGTATTATTTAGAATTAAAATAATGATTAGTACAAGGGTCTCACATAATTATTGTTTTGGTTCCACATGAATAGTGAAATGAAAGGGGCCTTCAAATATTTTGGAGAACCTTCAAATTTGAAGGCCCCATATGAAGGTCACCTTCATTTCTTTAAATTTTTGAAGAAATGAAGTTGAGTTGGAGGGTAAAATTTGCAACCCATCTTCAAATTTAAATATTTGAAGGTGAGTTGGAGATGCTCTAATAAATATATATGTGTGTGTGTATGTGCGCGTGCAAAAAATACGAATATCAACGTACTAAAATTAGTTTTATAAATTTAGAATTATTGTTTAAGTTTTTCCTTTAACTCATTAGCAAAGATGCCTAGAGCTGACACTGGCTTCCGGGAGCTAAACGCAGTTTCTAAAACGAAACCAGACGGTGCCTCTTGATTGGACTTTGGTGAACCTTTTATGCAGGTAGGCGCTGACACCATCCTCTTCTAAAAAATTTGTATACAAAATCTCATTAAAATGATGTGACAATAGTATTACTGTAATTAAGAGTCATTATGATAAGTGTTTTATTTTAAAGTAAATAACTCTTATCCAACTATATAATTTTAGTGATAAATTTTATATGAATTTTTTTGTTTATATAGCGTTATCCTCCACTATTCTGTTTGTTGTCACCAACGAGTTAAACCATCCACCTTGGTTGTTCTCATCAACTAGGCAAGGGGTCAATCATAGATGTTTTCAATCGGGATAGAGATCTTCAAGGTGTGCACGAGATAATTTGAGGGCAAATAATTTTATATGAATCTTTTACCGTCTTTAATTTATAATAAATTTTTTGATTAAATTAATAATTTTCTTTTGAAATTCGCAAGTGTGTTAAATTTGGGCCTTCTTCTAATGGACATTTTTTATTTAGAAGAAATTTTTTTTTTCAAAAAAGACGTAGAAACTATAAGACCTTAATTATGAAATATAAGATTTTAAAACTTTAGGCTTTCAAACATTTTTTTTGTACAAACTAGGTTTTTTTTATATAAGTTAATTAGTGTAGTTGATTTCGAAATTATCTTTTTATAAGGCATTTATTCTTATCCGGACTAGGATGTTTTATTTAGAAATAAAAAAATTGTAGAATCGCCTTCATTATAAGGTTTAAAAAAAATTTATTTGTTGATTAAAGTGGTGTTACTACTGAGGTTTAGTTAATTTTGGGTCTTTTTTTTCTTATTTTTTGCATCCAAAATAAGGCCTTTTTGTAACAAAAAGATGAAAAGATTATATAAGACCTATACTATAACATCTAAAATTTTTCAAAATTGAAGGTTTTCAAAAATTGGAGACCTATACCAAGCACCTTACTTGCCTAACGCTAGAGCCGGCCTAGTGGCGTATTGCTATGAAAGTGAGCTTGGACCGTGAAGGGATTGGATATCATATATATATATATATATTGGTTACGCAAAATGAATATATAGATAGATAACTTCATACAACATCACATAGTTATCCTTTGGAGACTCCATTGCATGTGCTTCAAAATTCAAGTTTAAATTTCACTGCGTACTCTGTACAATTAGCCCACCGAACATCTATAAAGACTCAAATCCGAGCATTGGACAGGAGATCATGTTTATCAAGTCATGTGGGTGGTCTCATTGTCTTTGAATTGATGTACGGCGAGTAGAGGTTTATTGCGTTTTGTCTGATATGTATCTGCAGAAACAGTGGGGGATAGGGAATGAATGAAGTGAATTCAATGAAACATGGGCCCTCTTTGAAGATTGGCCTTTGGCCACGAACGACACCACCAGTTCTGCCAAAAGCGTTCTCCACTTCTTCTGTGTTAGATGCTTTACATGTAGTCGCGGAGCTAAGAAATCTGTTTAATGGCAAAACTATTAATAGAAATTCAGGAAAACAAATTTCATAACCAGTAACAACAGGGTGCCTGACTTCCACACACACACACACACACACACATATATATATTTTTAAGGCAAATACTAACATATGCTTTAAAGACATATGTTAAGGAGCATTTATTATATTGAATTTTACTCATTCTTATATCTTTTTATGTATTGTTTTATAAAAGTACCAACCACTTAAACTTTATGCTCGTCTACTAATTTAAATAACAAAATTAACCTTCTAATACTAATAGACTCAAACTTCTATCAGTGGATGAAATGTGAACATGAAGTGGGCCCAACTTATTTAATACTGAGACGCTTGAAATGTAAAAAAAAAAACTAATGGCTAGTAGTCATTCATGTTTTAAACTATAGTTTTTGTTATAATTGTTGATATGGAACCAATAAAAAATCTCATCCAATTAGCTTTTGAATGTATTATAAAGGTACATAAATAACAAAACTTTCGGTTTTCATATAAATTTGAAACTGAATGAAAATTACTTATTTTTTAACTTGAACTACATAATACTTGTATTTAATGTTTTTCGAATTATACTTCATAAAAAAAAACTCATTTAAATTAAAAGGTGTGACATATCTAATATAATCTGATCATATAATTGACTTTATATATAATATGCATAATGAAGAGCGAGATTAACCAATAGAGATCCACACTCATGTCATAAGATCAAGGGTTCACTCAATTACATTCTTGTTTCTTTGTTTCGAGATGAAGTTAAATGGAGACTTGCACACACCCACTCATGCAGAGTTATTAAAAATGTATAATAATTACTCTACGGCATATTGAACTTGTATGTTGTTAATTGTATTGGATTTGTGAAAAAAAATAAAAGAAAAGGTAATCTTATTGAATTTTGAAGCAGTGCAAATATATTTAATAGTTTTTTTAATTATTTATTACATTGCATATGTATCAAACTATTACTCTTCATAACTAACAATTTTTTCTAATGTTTAAATCATAAATTATTGATATATCGTAAACGTATAGTGTAATATTATTATTTTATTACTTATGATTTCAATTTCTAGATTTAATTTCAAATTTTTATCTTATTTATCAAAGGATAAACAGCAAAAAGAAAAAGATAAAAAAAAAAAAAAAGCCTAATCCAACAACCTTATTTTGTTGGCTGGATTGATTAGTGACATCATCATGATATTAAATGAATAGCTAGAGACAAAGTCTTTATGTAAGCCTTCTAATACTATATATGCATATACGTAGATGAAGATGGGTGAAGTTATTTTTGTCCATTTGATAGAATAGTTAGAAGCAATTAATATTTAGTTTTAAATACTCTTTAAAAAAGTGTTAGACCCAATTAATAAATTATTCTCTATTACTAATATTATAAGAGGGAGAGGTCACATAGTTCTCCAAAAAAAACCCAATATCTTCTTCTGCATGAGGCTCAACTTTTGTGCCCCTAACTCATGTTATGTCTTTTATATAATCATTTGCCGTACATTATATAAGAGCAGCCATACTGCCTAGGATCTCTTTTAATGCATTATTATCCAAAGATGACAAATTTTTAGCGTTGTAATTTGCAAAGTTGACAGTTTATTTTCAAAGCAAACTGTAATATCTTCTTCAATTAAGTAGAAGAAACTAAATTTAGAAGCTCCGCAATTAACCCGGCCTTTGATTTGAATACAGCTTTACTTTAAATATATAGCATAGATTGATGAAGCCCCACAACGTGCTTTAAGACTTTAAAGCAATGTTCCTTACTGATTATATATGAGTGTACGATGAAGGTTAATCCTATTTGTAGTTATGGGTAGAGGAGAGACATAGCAAAACTGGAACTAAGAGTCAAGATAGTACTTTAACTGCTTGATAAGTATTTATTTTTATATATATTTTTGAAGAGACAAAAATTATTTATTTGACACAGTGTCAAATTTGGTTTGAGTGAATGCTTATAGTTCGTTTGAGAGCCCAATGCGACAACTGGCTTAATATGACTAACTTGAGATTTGTCAACTTGAAAACTTTGTCATTTTAATATGTGGCATCATGTGATTCGGATTTTCATGTAGCCTTTTCTAAATTTATTAAACACATAGTAATATTAAATTGCCAATGATCGTGTGATATTTTTTGGCCTTGGTAACGTATGGTAATATGTAATTGACTAAAATTTGCAAATCTGTAGTGTTAACAAACATAATGAGCCTCAGGAGTTTGAAATTTTACTTACTTTAGGAAATTGGATCACTACGTGTTTTTTCATCTTTCTAATAACTTGGCCTAGGTGGTATAATGGTGCAAAAGAGGGGTCTATATCCTTTGTGATTTTGACTTGGTTGCAATATCGGCTTATTGAGAACACAGTCACCAATACCGTATCATTCACTGTATCATTTTCTATCTTTGGTATGGTATGTATTAGTATCGGTTTATTACAAATACGCATTATTGGATACCGTGATTTATTGCTATTATGTTCAATACCAAATTATTATTCATATAAAATGTTATTCAAAACTAAATTATTTTAAAATAACATAAATATGTTATCCAACACAACTATATATTAAAAAACACCTAAAAGAGATGTCATTTTTCTGGTACATATCCAACATAAATTTTAATCGACATCTATCATCAAAATATCATAAAACAATAAAGTATTTTAGAATAAATTACACAAAATTTGTATCGTCCAATATTGGTCAGTATCGTCCGCGATTCACTGGTATTAGTCAGTTCCTTGACGAACTTATCCTTCTTAGTACTATTTTATGTCTGGTATGGTATGGTTCTTTTTGTAAAGGCCGATACAAAAATGGTACGGTTTTGACAACTAGGATTAGGAGGATATTGGCACAAAAAACAAAAAAAATAAAAACAAAAACAAAAACAAAAGAAAAGAAAGAAATTGTAAGGAGGGTTGAAGTAAAGAGTTTGAAAAGTGTAAATATGGATTTACGAAGGACAATAGGTACAGCTTTCCATTTGGATAATAGTATCGGCTTTCCATTGAGTGGTCATAATTAATAACTGTGCAACCTCTTATGTTTCTTAGGTTTATGTTCTCAAAATCATCTGTATAATAGTGCCTAACTAGTATAATTAATCATCCATTAATTATGTGTAAGGATGTTAAATAATGAACAATTCTTCTGGATGAACCCTATCTTTCTTATTTTTTCCCTAATTTTTTGTGCTTTTTTTTCCCCTTTGTTCTTTCCAAGTTTTTGGTGGAAGACAATTTTGGACCTTTTGCCGGGCATAAATTTTTTTTTGTAGATTCATCTTTCCTTTTGTTTTATTTTTACTTTTTAAATCCAGCACCATTATGATCTTAACGGAAGAAAGAACACAAATGTATCCGTCCTTATTTTGGCATTAACTCACTAATTTTGTTGCCAAAACTTTCATTTGATTATATACACCATAAATTTGTTAGGAGGGAAAGTAAAATTGGGGGATTTCCTTGATGTCTCTTGGATTGATCGCTAGATGTCTCTTGGATTGTTTGGGATTTACTCTTCCCAATACCATGGGTAGCTAAAACTAATACCATATACTTAGATTCTACCCATGCATTTCACATGACTGATATTAGTTTATATTTCTGTTCTCTCTTTGTTTTTTCTTTCTTTTTTGTTTCATAAAGTCAGGATGTGTTCATATTTTATCATTAAAGACAGTCTAATTTTCAAAATTCCTTAAACTTTGTCCAAATTTAATCCTAATCAATGAGATCACATTAAAATGACTAGTTGGAGATTACATGATATTGATTTAGGGAAGTATTTATTAATTTTTAGATCAATCTTGGTTCGAAATAAGACAAAAATGACAGAGGTGAGATTCACCATATTACAGACTGTAGTACAACTATATGTAAATTGAAATACATGAAGTTGCCACCTTGACAAGGAAGGTGCCAACTGAGACAGATAATACATGAGGTGGAACACAGATAATAATGCAACAAGAAGGCCCGTCTGGTCCCAAATTTCAAGTTTCCACCACTCCCCCAGAGTCATGGATTTATTAACACGTCCATATATACGCAATATATATATATACGCATAAATATCCATCTATATATATATATATATCCATCGGTATACAGATGAGCACAAGTACAATGAAGTCCACTATTGTCTGTTTGATTGGATAACATAAAGAAATGGCTACAGTTTTGACACAGCTTCAGCCTTGAGTTCATAACCACACAACTCCCATCTGATCTGCTAGCTCTCACCTCTCTCACAAATCATAACTACTCTCACAGGTCAGCTTCCTGACTTTTTCGAACCAGAAAGGTCCAAAAATGGGTAGTAGAAAAAAATTGTTTAATATGGTTTCTTCTTTTCTTTTTGAAAGTTTGCTCAAAACTTACATTATTTGATGCCTTGTCAGAAAGGTCCACCTTCACCCATTGCTCTCCAATAAACCAATCTCTCCTCTCACGCATTCGATGTCCAAATTGCAACAGAGTAAAAAAGTGGAATCCAATGGTTATGTTTTTGGTCAGAATGCGATGGAATCCACTTTTGGGTTACTACTACCCTCCCCTTTGTTACTGTACTTTTGGGTCCAAACTGTATGGGATATAGATTGAGCTATTCTAATAATACAAGACCAAATATAAAAATTAATTTCACACGTTAAATCAGAACTGGACTTTTAGGTTGAATTTCTAACATTTAGTAGGCAACAACAAAAATAAATAAATAACAAAAAAAGAGGTCGCGCTATTACCTAATTAAGAAAGATTGGCCGTCGTGGACGTTGGCTGTAAAGTGTGATGGTCTGTTACAGTGGTGGGCTCAACCTGTAGTATGAGACATAATTTGAGCTATTTTTGTATGGGACATACATAATATAAGAATTGATCTCATATGTTCTATCAATCCTGATTCCTTTAATGTATTGTTCAAGCTTGTAATACGGTTCCATTAAACTCAGAAACTGATCTGGAGATATATAATGTAGAAACAAAATTAAAGTAAAAATAATAACCAACTCAATTCATAGAGCACTTATCTCATCTTACAGGAATTGGTTACAAAACAAATTTTGATGCTTCTTGTTCAATTTAAGTCTCTTATGAATATACTGGTCAACAATATTTGCAGTACCCTTCACTTGTATTCAAACAGAAATTTAATTAACATAAAAACACAGATATATATATATATATATATATATATATAAAATAGTACCTAAAGAATATGTCATTGATGAACCTTAATTTGGAGTAACGACGTAAACATGGATGTAAGAATGCTTCCCCTAAAACCTTTACGAAAATCTCATTTGATGTTATTCTATTATGTGAATGTGAATGCTCATTTCTTTTTCTTTTCATTTTTTTTTTGGGGTTAAAGAAAGACATGTTAATTAAAATTTTTAGAAAATTAGTATATATTTAACGTATGATTTGTACCTGACAATAATTACAGTAAGTCATGCATGTGGATGCATGATCCGAAGTTCATAACAGCCACTGCGATTCACGAGCCACAAGTAAGGAAGTGTAAGAATTGAGATAAGTAGATTATGGACTGACAAATTTTTAGTGATATAGTAAAATTAAATTATCATCACTTCTATTTACGAACATTGTGTTTGAAAATTTTGAATTTGTACAGGTGAAGAAAAATTAACACGACGAGTTAGAAAAAGAAATTTAAGTGAAGGAAGTAAATTTCTTCGTATTGGGATTTGATTAGAAAAATAAGAAAAAAATAAATACGTAATTGTAAAAAACAAATTTGCTTGGTTACCCATAACAAATTAATATATGCAAACAATTTGATTCTCTATTATTGTCCTTTGTCTACAAAAAATAAAGATAAAAATCGTAAAAGAAATGCCATTTAAAAATCATAACAGATCTAGGTAGTGTTCACATGTCAAGAGATCGCAATTTCTATTATGTGCTAAGGAGTGTGGTTGGAGGAAGACGCACGTTCGAGTCAGCCGCTAGCTATTATAGATGTTGCCGCTATTGCTCTTTGATTATGTTTATTCATAAAGATAAAAATAAAATGAAGGTAATACCATTCCACAAAAACTCTTTTTACATTTGTAGACAGAGAGTGTGGTTATGATTTTAGGTCCAGTCGCAATTATTGTAGGACCCAACTTTATCTTGTCACCTCCCACTATATATGTATTTGAATATATGTCTCCGTTAGCCTTATAAAGCATATAAGGCTAAAGGAGAGAGATCATAATTTCAACTGGGACCCCCAGTAATTGGTAGTGCTTTTTTGTCCATTTAATGTTTATTTACGCATAATTATTTCCAGTTACTGTTTATTACAGATAACTGATATATTTAATAAGCATATCATTGGCCATTGCTTTCAACGTAGATATGGTTTTTATCCAATCTGTTAAAGCTGTTGAACTACCCACAGTCGATAAAAGAAGGTCCAAATCGAAGCAAACTCTGAAGCCGAGGTTCAGTTCATCCATGAACATATTGTGCAGGATATGTAAAAAAAACAAAAGCACTCATTGAAGATATGAGATTTATCATTTAAAAATGGTGCACCATTAAACACATGTACAAAGAAGGGAACTGATGTGAATAATACGGGAGTAAATCAACAAGAAAATCTTATTATCTTGGATAATCTGACCACTGAGGGATTTAGAAGTCAGCTTGTAGCATATATGGTAGAAACATCTTTTGAGAGGGTCTACTTCTTTTTCCTTTTTCTACTTTTGGATGTATCCAAAACAATAAAATTAAGGAGGCCTTTAAGCTCCATATGTAAGAAGATACTACACACTATATGTTTGTTTCTCAAAATTAATATCAAATTTGGATGATTATAATAAACTTAGACATGATTACAATTACCTCTCCCTTTATATTATATATATATATATATATGTAATGTTAAAACATGCAAAATAATATTATTCAGAAAACATGAGATGAAAAGATATGGTCAGTGAGATTGGGAGACATGTTATGATCACCATTCTAGAGCTATTATTTCTCCCTGAGTGAAAATATTATTGGATAAATAAAGTTCTAAGATTCTACCTCAATGCCCACTGTCATTGTTCGAAAGTTTTTAGAGGAGTTAAACTGTTCCAGTTGAGTTGTCCAAATTTCAATATGTGAAAAATAGGAAAAATATAAAGTAGAGAGAGACTCATGTATCTCTGTATATATATAAACAAGCCAGTTACATCTGAGCCATTTTATAAATCAGGTTATAAAATTTGTAACAACAGTTTTAAAGATGAAATAAACTTTATATTTGAGTTTCTAAGTGAATAATTTTAATGCAGAATTGAATTTTAAAATTTTGTGTTATTATTTGAAATAATTCCAACCCAGGAAGCTTCCTCTTTTAACCCATACCCACCTGGCACAAGGCCACCATAGTTTTTGCAAATACAATACTCCTGTTGGGTACTCTCAGCAAACCCTTGCGAAATTGCTTACTGGGTATTCTTTCTTCTTAAAAAATATATATATTGGAAATTAAAATTCTTTAAAAAAATCATACCTAATAACTATTACAGTAAATGAGGCCTATATTTTTCACCCAACTTTTTATTTGATCATTACACAGAGACACGTAACACAAGCACGATTCCAAACTTTATAAGCACGTTCACGAGTCACAAGCAAAAATAAATGTACGAAGTGACGTGTACCCTCTTAACACAGGGTTTGGTAATTATTTTAGCTCCTACTCCAGATCGGACCTAACTTTATCCTGTCGCCTCCTATATCTATATATCATAATAGAAAAATGTTATACAATCAAAAAATTTATACATATATTTAAAAAAATTAAAATAATATGATTAAATAAAAACATTTCATTTTAACAAAATAGTTATCATAATAATTTTTAATTATAAAATAATATTTGTTATATTATTTTAGTGAAATATTTTTTTAAATTTTTTGAAAAAATAATATTTTTCTTGTTAAACAAAAATACAACAGTTTGGTGGAACTGATTTTTGAAGCGTGTTATTTGAAGTTTTTAAAGAAAGCCACATAATTGATAATGTGTAACAACTTTTACATTTGTTCTCTTTTATTAATCGAAAGGATACATATTATAAAATTAAATACCGTAATTCAGTTAACTTAAAGGCTCCACGTCCAATAGGAATCCTTCATTTGCAGCAGTTTCTAGTAAATACATACATAAAAAGTATTTATGTATGAATTATGGGCAATGATTTACATATAGAATTTACATTCTTGTTTTAAACAAAATAATTGTGACCTATTTATATCTATTTGTTGAAAAACAAAAAACACTTTATTGTATTTTATAATGACAAAAATGACACTTCCACATTACTTTTGTCTGTTTTTTTTTTATAATAAAAGTTAGGCAAATTAAGTTGACATTTTTCACAAATAAATGAGTGGTCTCTCAACATAGGACCCCACAGTGGATGGTGCTTTTTTGTCCATCTGACTGTTTATTACACATAATTGGTCCACCCACTAGGCTACAAAAGGAGGCCTTTAGGCTCCACCAGAATAGGAAGCCTTCCTCTTTTAACTTCCCCATACCCACCTCCATTTCCTCGTCTTAGTTTTTGTTCCACAGCCATGGTTGCTCTGTTGAGCAGCAGCAACACCATGCTTCTTCTCTCTTTCAAACTAATCACTGCTATTCTTGGGCTGTGTTTGGTTCTCGCCGTTGCCGAGCTTCAACGGCTCGAACACCCGGCCAAAGCCGATGGGTCGCTTAGCGTTATGGTCGTCGGTGACTGGGGAAGAAGAGGAACTTACAACCAATCTCAAGTTGCTCTTCAGGTCACATCTCTCTCTTTCTTGATCACTCTTCATTTGTCTCACCAACTGCCTTAAGTAGTAGTTTACGTAACGTGGATATTATCGACTTATTTTCATAATTATCATCTCTAACTTAGTAGGTAACCATTTTTGGTAATCATGTTCGTACAAAATCTATTGTCATTTTTTGGGGGCTCTTGTGATGCTATTATTATTATTATTATTATTATTATTTTACATATGTATAAGATGAAGACTCATGGCATCCATATAACTTATAATTTGTATTATGTTATACATGAAAATGCAAGTGCGTATGGGTGATCTAACTTTCGATCTCTATTTATGTGAATTTGACAAGCTTAAAGGCTATAAAATGAGCATGGAATCTATAGACTACCGATGAGATTTGCGAAAGCTGAGATGAAACGAAAACGTTAGGGAGCAAATCCTTTACTCCATAGTACACACATGGACAATAGTGATGTTTAAAATAATGTCCTATATATATATATGTATATATGTATATATTAATAGGACTGTGACGACTGCATCCCTTCTATTAAAAAACCATAATATTAGGTTCTTTTTTGTCACGTCTCTGTTGATATTATTATATTAGTTTTTTTTATTACACAATACCCTTAATTTTTTTTTTGATACTTCGGAATATTATACAATACCCTTAATGTAGTAGGCTGATTAACACTTGTTTGTTTTGTCAATTTTAATATATATATATATATACATATCACGACTCAAGTTGTCATGTTATTCTGTTAAATAAAATAAACAAAACACAACAATAATAAAGATAGAAAAAGTTTTATTGGAGCAATCACTGGCCAATACATAACCTGAACTTGCCCTCAGTTCAACTGGTGAAGGTAGAAAACCTAAAACCTAGCTTCCAATGTGCGTGCGTGCGTGCGTGCATGCGTGTGTTGGGGGGTGTGATAATTTGATGCAGATTCTCATTGTATTAGAGGACAAGTTTCTTAGGAGCAAGAGTAGCGTCAGTCGCGGCTGATGCTCAATCGCCAACTGATGCCAGATACATTATATCAGGCCCACTATTAACTTGTGAATCCCAAATAGGGGTGAATATGAGCCCAATAGCCCGCTTAACATTTATAGGGCTCAAAATTTTTCTTTAAGCTCGATTAATTTAATTGACAGGCTTGAGAATTGTGTTTAAAGTCCGGTCTGGTCATAAATATATACAAAATAATAAAATTTTGTATTTTATTATACTTATGTTTTAAATTTTATATTTAACTTTAATTTAAAAAATTATTTATTAAAATATTTTTAAGTTACATGGGTGGACTTGAAAATCATAATTTTTTTTTGAGAGGGCTTAAGATTTGATTTTAGATCCAATGAAAATTTCTTTTTAGTACAAGTCTGGCCCAATTCACCTAATATCCACCCCTAATTTCAATTGATATGCCTTTTCAACTGATATGTTTAGTATCAGCGGCATGACTGATGTAAAATGTGATATTGGGAGCAACAACAGCTTGTGGGGCATGTGGAATGTGGCATCATGTCCACTTTAACTGACTATAGGACAACCCATTTTATGCCTTTGAGTCCAAATCAACATATCCAAAAGAGTTGGCTGGCCATTTTTAAAGTGGGCCAAAAGGGTCATCCACCCACTTATGACTTTTGGAGCTTAGTGACCAATAATGTTTCGCCATGACTCTAGCTAATATTTATGGACTTAAGTATATGTTAGCACATTCCTTGTTTGCATAACCTCATGTTCTTTTTCAACTTGTTAAAAAGAGAAATAGAGAAGTGGAGTTAGCCTAGTATCTCGTCGCTTTTGTCAACTTTAATTTCACGAGCACGTCTAATCAGTTGGTAATGGTTTGTTGATTAATAAAGAGTGAGAGACAATTAATATAGGCGGGAGATGGAAGATGCGTTGAAAGGAAATTTCTTTTCAACAAAAAGAATTTAGCTTTGTGATAAAGTGGCATGTGACGACTTGTGGTGTTAAAAGGACTTTGCCTTGTATAATGGACAAGAGAAATGAATAAGAGTAAGAGGAGAAGTTATTTAGTAATGTTAAAACACTACTTCAACATAATAATTTGGTGTGTCTAATTAATTAGAAGTAAACATATATTTTTATTTTAAGTTGATTGACTTAATTTTTAGATTGATTGGCCTAATCTTTAAAATAATAAAAATAATAACTTTTCTAACATGTTCATATTTATTATCTATATAATTAAGTTAACAAAAAATAAATAATATATTAATTTGTAATTGATTGTGCATAATATATTATTATATTGACGTAGTGTTTTGAATTTACTAAATAATTACTGACGTAAGAGAAAATGTTATTTAAAAAAAAAGGAGAGAGAGTGTAGCTTAGACCTCCAGTGTCCAGTGGATCCAAAAAAAAAAAAAAAAAAAAAAAGGAGAGAGAGGGGGGGTGGGTGGGGGGGTAATTAATGCAGTTTGTTGAGAGGGTAATTAATACAGTTTTTTGGGTAATAAAGAGCGAGCAGACATTTCGCAGAGAGAAATAAAAACAATATGTGAAAGGTATTTTCTTTATAAAAAAAGAAGTACTGATTACGAGAAAGTTTCACATGCAGCTTAATTATGGTGTTAGAGGGATCTACTATATCTATATATATATGCATATAACATATTCATTGAGTAACCTTTTTTCCATTGTCTTACATTATTAGTTATATAGAACAAGATAAGACCTCGGGAGAATATTCTTTTTCTTATTTGTTTATTATTAAGATAAAATTAGTGGTGTCTCAACTTTTATCATGGAAGTAAATACACTTTACTCTTATGATTTGAAAAATTCAAATCATTCTCCCGTAATTTAAAAGTAAATACTTAATCTCATTGTGATTTGAACTTAAGTATAAAATGAATAAAAATCATTATATTTAGCGGCGATCTATCAAAAGAGTATTCTCATCTCTCCAAAATAAAATATCAAAAAAACAATTTTATTTTTGTGTGTCAAAATAAAGGGTTATCCTTCGAAGGGGTATTTTTGTCATTACACCAAATTTTTCATGACTCTATCTATTTTGTAGATAAATTCAAATCACAGGGACATTATGTTTTCTTTTTAAATTACAAGAGGATCATATAATTTTTACTCAAATCATAAAAAGGTAAGTGTAATTACTGCTTTATCATAACAATTTAACGTGAATGAATAAAATTTAAAAAAATAGGATTTTCTGACAAGAAAACACCAAGAATTTTTTCATTTATTAATTTTTAAAACTTTTTTGGACTAATTTTTTTTGGCATTTTATATCCACGCTTCAAATCGGTATTAAACAGTAATAACAAACAATGTTTTATGCATACTTAGGTTAGGTTATTTTATTGATATTTTAAGGGTGGCATTGTTGCAAAAATTTTATTTGTTACTTTTCAAGAGACGAAAACAACCGGCTGATCAATAAACAACAAAGAACTCTTCAGATAATTATTTTCCCTGATAATTTAGCTTTTTAATGTATATTTGACAGATGGGCAAAACAGGAGATAAGTTGGACGTAGATTTTATCATTTCGACTGGCGATAACTTTTATAGAAGTGGATTAACAGGCGTAAATGATCCAGCATTTGATGAGTCGTTTAGCAATATTTACACAGCCCCGAGCTTACAAAAACAGTGGTACACAGGTGAATTCATGCATTCCAAGTTAATATTATTGCGGATTTTTATATTTCTTATTAGCCTTACCTTTATTCCCCTTTTTTTTTTTTTATTTGCTCAACTGCTAATCAGTAAAGAAAAATAACGCACGAGTTAACAAATTAAATTTCTCAGCATTGGCACTAGAGATCTGAGAAGAAAATTATATTTCCATTATTAATAAGGAAAGAAAATTAGTACATAGTCTTTGCTTTTCCTTATTTGTGCTGCAGTTTTGGGCAACCATGACTACAGAGGAGATGTTTTGGCACAATTGAGTCCCATCCTCACAAAAAGGGATAGCAGATGGCTTTGCATTAGATCTTATATTCTCAATGCAGGTAAAGTAATAAAGACCCTTTTAACTTTGAACTTTTTTGTTATTTTATACAGACGATTAATCACTTCCTCTAATCACATTTTACATATACAAACCTTCTTATCTTCTACACCATGTTATCTTTTTCTTGTTGGGCAGAAATCGTAGAATTTTTCTTTGTAGATACAACTCCATTCCAAGATAAATACTTCACTGAGCCGGGGGACCAGACTTATGACTGGCGAGGCGTGCTTCCCCGAGAGGATTACCTCTCAAATCTATTGAAGGTAAGTTGATAATGAGTTTTATAGTTGGTTCAAGTCCACCACAATAATTTTATAGCGTAACAAAACATTTGTTTTCTTTAATTTGCAAAGCATTTATGAAAGGGAGATCAAAATTTTAGGCAGGAAAATATGAATGCCAAGTACATATAGTAAAAGAATTGAGATATTTAACTTGGTGTCAAAGGAATATTGAATATTTTTTGCCACTGATTTGTTACAGGATGTTGATTCAGCATTAAGCGAATCAACCGCGAAATGGAAAATTGTGGTTGGTCACCATACAATTAGAAGTGCTGGCCAACATGGTAACACCATAGAGCTTGTAACCAAACTTCTCCCGATACTTCAGGTTGTTTACATTTTCATTTGTTTAATGGATAATACAATGCAACAACACTGAATATTTAGTTTTTTTTTTTTTTTGGTGAAAATTGTGATACAAGCTGCAATATTTGGTCACCTAATTAAGCAATCCCATAATATTTTTCAGGCTAACAATGTTGATTTTTACTTAAATGGACATGACCATTGCTTGCAACACATCAGTAGTCCTGACAGGTATTATTTGTTCATCAAATTATAATGAGATATAATTCAATTTTTGGAAACTAGAAGATTAACTTGAATTAAAATGAAAAAAAAACTGCTAATTTGGTTGGTTAAAATCTTGTTTGCAGTCCACTTCAATTTTTAACAAGCGGTGGTGGCTCAAAAGCATGGAGGGGTGATATTAGTTGGTGGAATCCAAAGGAAATGAAGTTTTATTACGACGGACAGGGCTTTATGACACTGCAAATTACTCAGACCGAAGTTGATGTTCTATTCTATGATATTGTTGGCAATGTTTTACACAAATGGAGTGTAACAAAGCCTTGTTACTTTGCTGTTTAGAGAGGTTTAGATGAAGGCAGGCTTCATGTTGGCAATTGCAGAAGCCATGGGGGTTATGTAAGTGAAACATATTATTCTAATTACGATTTGATGGATCTGTTGTACTAGAAGTAAGCAGAAATTAAGCTTAATCCTTAAAGAAAATTTGAACAAATTGTGCAAGTCATTCAAAACCGATAAATAATGGCATACTCCCTCATGGATGTGTAAACTAATGCATATCTATTTTTTGTACTAAAAAAAAAAAGACAGATAAAAAATGACAACCATGGTAAGGGGAATGTAGGCAATAGCTCTTATGTTTTCACTCAACCTTTTTTCCTTTCCTCATGTGATTTATTAGATTTTAGTGTAGAGAGAGAGAGAGAGAGAGAATTTATTAAGTAAAACTTCTTCAATAAACTTTAAAAAAATTAACCAATTTTGGTCCGGCCAAATTTTATCATAGAAGTATGCAATTGTGTAGTTCATATAGCCTGTAAACTTTTCACCGAGACCTCCATTGATTTCTTGCCAGCGAAAACCTTTAAAACAAATATTAGACTTTCACTTTGAGATCGTATCAATATTCAGTAATGGTATTCTGAAGACTGAAATACCAACTAGGCAAAATATCCGAGAAAGTCTTATTGGAACCTTTTTCCTTCAAATTTCTTATCCGTAGTTTCAAAAGTTTCTTCTCATACTCCTCGTTGTCTCGTTCATGATGGACCATTTAGTTTATACAACAGTTTCCAACACTAATGCCATATTTAGTGATTTCAACAGCTTTGTAACCAATGTCAACATCCAACTGAAATATATGTACTGTAGAATATAAACAATCCGATGGCTTAATTTAGACTTGTTGATCCAAGTAGGTAACCCAAGAGAGGGTGTGAATTGGGTTTTATGAAATTTATATCAAATAATACAATTAAAAACTGATTGAGTAATGTAACAATGACTAATCAAAGTATAACTTAAGTAACAAATTATATAATGCAATGCAAGCAAGTATTATAAGTAAGGAGGAAAAATAGAGTAAGAAATGAACAACACTAGATTTACAGAGGTTCGGCCAACCTTGTCTACGTTCTCTCTTCCTCGACCCTCTCGAAGGTATTCCATTATGTAAAGTCCCTTACACAGTTGCTAGTTTTGCTCAAAGTGCCCAACTCACTTCTTACAAGAGCTCTTTCCCAAGCTCTCAAAATGAAAGAGATTTTGTCCAAACTTCTCTCAAACTTACTAGTGTTTTTCCCAATCTACACTCAAACTCACAAGTTTACAAACCTACCCAACAATAGATGAAAGTAGTACAATGAATAACTCTCTCTCAAAGAGTAGATAAATAAATTTTTAGCTCACTCAAGAACCCCCCAAATGAATAAAAACAGAGTATAAGATGTAAGAGATTAAATCTTAATTTCTAACATTGATCTTGTGTTCTTCTTCTTCATATATGTGTTGGGGATCTTCTATATATAGCCTTGAATTGATTATGGTTGTTGATGGTAGATGGAAAACCATTTGATGCACGATTGCATTGTTATAATGGTTAAAAATATAGTCGTTGGAGCTCAGGTGTCGACACCTGACTTTCATATGTTGATACATCAAGTCTACATTCCCCAAATTTTGTTCACTATCTCCGTGTGTCGACACATGACCATCCATTCTTTAGATTTTGGTTAATGTCTTCATGTGTTGACACCTCAAATCCATGTGTCGACCTATCAGCCCAAAAAACTTCATTTTTGCATATTTTGTCCAATCTTCTCCATTGTTTTCAAGTTCTTCAAGGGTCATCCAAATAAGCTTTCTAAGGCTTAAAAACACTTCTTCAAGGTATGTTGACTTCAAGAACCCCTTCAATCTCTTCGAGATGAATTCACTCAATTTGATTACTTGTAGAGTTCTTCAATCAATATCACTCACTACTAGAAAATAGGCTTTTTGCCCCAACTTATTTGCGACGATAGACATAGCCATCGCAAAAGATGATTATTTGCTACGGCAAAGACCCTGTGGCTAATATGTTCACGCAAATAACCAGTATTTGCAACTAGAACCTTCGCCGTCGCAATTTGAGGTCGTAAATACGTATTTACTACGGGATTGATGGAGCTTTTGCGACAGCTAATCCCGTCATTAATAGAGGCAAAACTTATTAAGCAAAACGGGTATTTTCCACGGGATTGGTCGAGCTTTTGCAACTGCAAATCCCATCGTTAGGAGTGGTGAAACTCATTAAGAAAAACGACGCCGTTTTGGTGGGCTCCTTCATGGTGCAAAAATTTCCCTTTTTCTTTTCCCCCAAATTGCCCTGCGTTTCACTTTAGCCGCAGAACTAGTCCGTTCGACCTCTCTCCTGATCGATGAACTGGCCAACTCTCTTTGTTCCTCCATCTCAAGAACACACCTGCAACAGTGAGGAAGGAATTCCGACTAGCTTCAGGACGATTACAAACTAATCGCAAGAAATGTAAGCATTCGTTTTGACCATCGATTGGTGTATGAGAGCTGGTTCATCGATTTTAGAAGCAACCTGAATTTTCTCTTGCTTCTTTTCTATCGATTTTAGAAGCATTTTTATCGATTTTTTGAGAAGCATGAGACTGATTGTTGTGTGATACGTTTTTTTGCAAGAAATGTAAGCTTGTTTTGAGATCTTCCGTTCTGTTTTGACCCAAAGAACCAGAGAGAAAATTCCTGTTTTTGTGTAGATCTTCCGTTCTGTTTTGACCCAAAGAACCAAGAGAAAATTCCTGTTTGTGCGACCTGGATTTTCAGCACGGTAAGTCTCTCTCTCTCTCTCTCTCTCTCTCTCTCTGTGTTCATTAATTGCAATAGCTGAAGAGCCAAACCATCGTTAGCTCCTCTCTTTGATTTAGCAAAGTTCTGTAGATGGAGGAAAATATACATTTATTACAGAGATATGCCCTTGTCCAGTTTGCATCATAAAACAGAAAATGTATGTAGCCTTCAAAAATAATATTGTAGAACAATAGCAATTGAGAGCATCAAATAAGGATGTAATCACAGTTCTTGCACAAATTTTTACTGTGATAGTCCATAGTTCAAGCAACCCTTATCCTTTATAGATCTCATTCTCACTCCTCTGACCTAAAACAGAGAACTTGAAGACCCTCTGGTGCACAAGATTATCACCAAACTCTCTCATGCTGTCTCCCTCTCTCTCCAAAACTCAACTTTGAGAACTGCCTTCAACCCAACTTTGTTAAAATGTAGATCCCAAGTAAGTGAATAAGACCCAGATCTTGAACTGATGCCTGAGTAGCTCATTGAGAACTGCACTTACAGATGTGGCATTTAGAAAGCTATCATAGATTTATTAAAGGATATAAGATAAAGTGCACTTGAGGGAAAATAAAATTATAAAATATAAGAAGTCAAGTCACCTATGTCAAGATTTTTCAGAGAGTTGGATTGCAATGATATGAAACCCATATTTCTACCAACTCACCATAGACATAAGTTGTACTCTACCTTTTCAAGTGATCACCACCATTGCCATATTTGTTATATGAAACAAAAAGCAATGAAACCCACCACTCAAAAGGAAGTAGTGAAAAATGTCACACGTAGAGAGAGAGAGAGAGAGAGAGAGAGAGAGAGAGAGAGAGAGAGAGAGAGACTATACATATATAGAAATTGATTATTATCTCTAAAAATAAAAAATAACCCAACAAGCCAAAAATATTCCAAGGTAATATACAAGCAGGGAAAAAAAAAACATAACCTTGTACATTTATTGCTTTCTTAAAAAGTTTCTATATCTAACTGTTAGTAGGTATTCAACTGCTTTAGGTATTCCAATTAAAAAGGTAACAATAAAATTTTAGATAACTAGGTTCTTAACATTGTATAAACACATAATCAATGCTTTAGGAGGGCATAATAATGTCAATATTTATCCTTAGCAATTGTATGTAGACGAGTGCAAGTGTGAATTATGCTGGTAATTTTGTTTCTCTTGTGTCCTTACAAAAATTTTCAATGTTTTCATTATCTTCTACTTGATAATATTATGTAGGGATTTGAGAAATGATTGTTATATAATATCTAATTTTTCTTACCTTTCTTGGAAAACATCCCTTTTGTCCTTTTGCTTGAAAATATTAAGTGCTTATTATAGTATGCAAGTTATTTTCATTTTTATAAGTAATTAAGTACAAAGAAAAAAATAATGGAAAGGGGTGAAACCCTTTACATATACAAAAGTTGCCTATCTAATCTTGTGCCTAGATATGTACAGTCACACACAACATTCTGTATTGTTTTTGTATTCATTAATGTTGCATACACATACATGCATCCATGAGTTAGTTGAATTATAAGCATATAACCTTAGACCCGTTCAAGAAACCTTATTCAGAATTTGTAGATTCAAATTTGATGAGGCAATTCTTGAATTATCCAGTTTCGGATAGTTTGGGAATGCATAAATCTATATCAAACTTAGTGGCTCACCGTTACAAATTGTTCTCTCTATGGGAGATTTTGTGTGACAGATCCAATTGTTCTTCAGGTACACATTGGACGTGGTGTATAAGAGTACACCTCTTCTAGCTTGTGTACTTGAAGAATTGTGGGTAAATGCTGTCAAAATTTCTTTAGAGATGAACAAGACGGTTTAAGATACTTTGTGTGATATAGATTGTGCACTCTTGAATGGGATAGGACCACCTACCTGTTAAAGATGAGTAAGATGGATAGGATTCACAATGCATTAACATTTATGAATCGTTTTGAGTTATTGTCATTTTAAGTAATGTTGAATTTATTTTTTTAATAATATAGTCATATTTGGGAGAAATAAAAAGATGGACAAGAGTTTGATTGATTTGCCAAATAGGATGTCAAAAGAATATGTGGAAGGTATTGATCAGTTCCTTGTGTATACTAACAACATCCAAGAGGTAATGATCAGTTGTCCGTGTAGGACATGTGTGAATCCCAGCTATATGACACGAGAAAATATCCAAGAGCATCTTATTGACCATGGCTTTTCTAAGAAGTACAAAAATTGGACTAAACATGGGGAAGCATATGTTTCTTTGCATAATAACCGAGAAAGTGAAAACCTAATGGATGTAAATATGGGGGATGATATGGTTGGAATGATACACGAAACTATTGGAATTCCTCATGTAAATATAAGTGTTGAGAATGACGAAACTAATGCAAATGATCCACACACTGGTTCAAATGAAGAAACCTCAAAGTATTTCAAACTATTAGAAGATGCACAATGTGAATTGTATTCAGGGTGTCAAAAGTTTACATCATTGTCGTTTATTGTTCGACTTCTACATATGAAGGTGCTTAATCAGTGGACAGATAAGTCTGTTGACATGTTACTTGAGTTATTGAGGGAGGCTTTTCCCAAAGGAGTGAAATTACCAAGTTCATATTATAAAGCTCAAAAGTTAACACAAGATTTGGGATTCACGTATGAAACATGGGATGCATGTCCTAACAATTGTATGTTGTTTAGAAACGAGGACTCGGCACTGGATGAATGTGTCATATGTGGTAGTTCTAGATGGAAGCAAAATGTGGTATTTCAAATGGTGCTAACAATTGTGATAAGTGGATTGCTGCAAAACAGATGCAATATTTCCCTTTGAAGCCAAGATTGCAAAGGTTGTTTAAGTCATTGAAGATGGCCAAGGAAATGAGATGGCATGTAGAAGAACGAACAGACGATGGGATCTTTAGGCATCCTGCTGACTCTGGAGTGTGGAAAGATTTTGATTAATGAAATCCAGACTTTGCTAGTGATAGTCGCAGTGTAAGGGTTGGGTTAGCTGCTGATGGATTTAACCCCTTCGGGTCAATGAACATTGTTCATAGCACTTGACTTGTAGTGTTAATTCCATACAATCTACCACCTTGGATGTGCATGAAACAATCATTTTTTATTTTGTCTGTGCTTATCGATGGACCAAAAGGGCCTGGTGACAAGATCGATGTGTACATACAACCACTAATTGAGGAGTTAAAGGAATTGTGGAATGAAGGTGCACCTACATTTGATGCATCAACAAATCAAATGTTTTAATTACATGCCACTTTGTTATGGACAATTAGTGATTTCCCTGCATATGCCATGTTGTCAGGATGGAGTACCAAAGGTGAATATGCTTGTCATTGTTGTAATATGAAAATTGAATCATGTAGGTTAAAGCATGGTAAAAAATTTGTATATATGGGTCACCGTAGGTTCTTACCCACAGGTCATATATTTCGAAAGGATGAAAAATCATTTGTGGCAACTGAGAATGGAGAGGAAGACCTAAAACATTATTTGGATCGGCATTATTGGCACAATTGGAATCAGAAGGTATTTTGAATCAATACAAGAGGGATGACCTTATAGAAAGGCAAAGAAGAATAGTAGAAAAAGATCAGGTCAAGGATCGAAAGCATAATTGGAAGAAAAAGAGTATATTTTATGAATTGCCGTATTGGGAACACAATCTACTGAGGCATAACCTCGATGTGATGCACATAGAAAAAAATGTATGTGATAATATACTGAATACAATACTAGGAGTGGTGGGAAAATCCAAGAACAATGTGAATGCTCGACGTAATTTGAAAGAAATGGGGATTGGAGAGGCATTACATGTTCAAGAAAGAGGGTCCAATAAAGCATATTTGCCTCCAGCACCATTCGTGATGAGCAAGGATGAAAAAGATATATTTCTTAAAGTACTGAAGGAAGTTAGAGTGCCAGATGGGTATGCATCCAATATATCGTGACATGTTCGTTTGGAAGATAGAACTATTTGGGGTCTAAAAAGCCACTACAATCATATTATTATGCAACAGCTTATTCCTTTGGCTATACAAAAATCCTTGCCTAAGAATGTGATTGAACTGAGCAATTTCTTTACATGATTGTGCTCAAAGGTAAATCCTGCTTTGGATTTGTAAAATATCCAAGACCGCATCGCGGTAACACTTTGTCATCTTGAGAAAATATTCCCACCAGCCTTCTTTGATATAATGAAGCATTTGCCAATACATTTAGCTGACGAAGCATTGTTAGCTGAAGTAGTACAATATCGATGGATGTATCCAATTAAGAGGTTTCTACATACCTTAAAAGAATATGTGCATAATCGAGCTCATCCAGAGGGATCAATAACCAAAGGTTACTTGATGGAAGATTGTATGAATATTTGTGCACAATATCTCGATGATGTGTAGACCAAATCTAATCGGTTAGTTTGGAACCCTGATGGTGCAAGAGAAGAAGGCACGACATCTTTTCAACTTGACCCTCAAACTTGGACACAAATTCATCGATATATCTTATTCAACACAAAATCACTGGCACCATTCATAAGGTAAGTTATGCTAGGACTCAATCTTTAAATTTTAATTTTCTTTTTCTTAAAATGCTAAGGATATGAACACAGTTTCAAACCTATACAACATGCACCTTGAAATCCTTAAAGGCCAAATGCCCCATGCCAATGATCATCAAATCCACATTAAACATTTTCAAGAATTCGACATTTGGTTCAAGGAACATGTATGTATTTAAATATGTTTCCCAAACATATGAAAAATTGCACATTTCACATCATTGTATGTATTTGTTTTATAAACAGGTTCAAACTATGCGAAGGACAAATAATGTAATATTTTTCCCAGAAATAAATAGTTTGGCAAATGGCCTTTTAACGTCGGCAAGAAGGTTTACTGGTTATACAGTTAATGGGTTCAAATTTTGCGTGAAGCACAAGGATAACAGTCTATTAACTCAAAATAGTGGTGTAGCATTAATGGCAGATACCCCAAGTCATGCTTCTGAAGCAGACAACAATCCTCGTGTGGGGGCTGTACACTATTATGGACAATTAACTGACATTGTAGAAGTTGAATACACTAATAACATAAAATATATGGTATTTAACTGTGATTGGATTGATAACCGTCACGGAAAAAAGGAAGATGCCTTTAAGTTCACATTGGTCAACTTTAACCACTTTTTGTATCAACATAACCAGCTATCAGATGAGTCATTTATCTTATCTTCCCAAGCAGTGCAAGTTTGGTATGCTTTAGACCCCCTGGATCAAGACTGGCATATTGTTGTGAAAATGTCTTAAAGAGGCTTGTTTGATATGCATTCCAATGACCCTCAAGCTGAGCCTAATGCAAGTCAACAATTGCTTCGAGATGAAAATGTTGGTTGGGTGCGTGAAAGTGCAGAAGGAGTAACCATTGATGTCTAATTGCTTTATCATTGAGATGTCCATTTGTGTTTTGACATTGTATCCATTTTGACACTATTTATATATCTTTGTATTGTTTTCATTTTCAAATTGCTTATCTTTGTATTTTTAGACTATATTTTGTTGTACATATAGTTTATTTTGTCCACATCTTGATTTATGCACATATCTTGTAATATTAATTGTGGTTTATGAAGAATAGTCACATGACGAAGAGATCTCGTCATCGTTCCCCTCGCACTATGGCTGAGGCTTTGGGTATACGCATATCTCCATCAAGATCATCAATATCACCACCGGCACCATCACAGCTACAGCCAACGTTGCTACTGCCGACCTTGCCTCAGGCGACATCATCAGGACCATCATCATCATGACCACCGCGGACTCCATTACACCTAGATCCGACATTGCCTCATGCGAGATCATCTGGAACATCATCATCACGACCACCACCAGCTCCATCACGGCTAAAGCCAACATTGCCACTATCATCATCAGGACCAGCATTGTCTTCACCATCGACACCATCACTGTCATCAGCAGTGCCATCCCATCCATCTCCATCCACCACACCATCAGGTAATGTAATTAAGAGAAACCAATGAGTAATTTGTTAATGAGAAACCAAATACTTATGAACTAATAGTCTTTGTTAGTTTAGGAAAATAGAAAACAATGAATAGGTATTTGTCAACAAACTTGCAGTTTTTTTTTTACACTCGCAGCTTTTTTACTCTTCTAGATTTTATAGTTGCAGTTTTTTTACAATGGCAGTTTTTTTAATGTCTTATCAATTAATGTTCATTCATTTATCAGTTGAAGGGACATCCTCCTTGGCCTCAAGTAAAAAAGGTCGAGGTGCTGCCAAAGCCATTGATAAATGGGGAGAGGTGAAGTTGAATGTCCAGTTTGACAATGCAGGACATCCGATGGGCCCACTAGGTAGTAAGCTGAAAGGGCAAATTGGAATCATGTTGCGGGACGTCCATCAAGTTCCGTTAACATATCTTGATTGGAATATGGTACCCTTAGATGTGATAGATTCTATTTGGGAGAAGGTCAAGGTAAAATTAACTTTTAATTTACAACATTATTTTTTACTATAATTATTGTTTGTTGGTAATTTCAATTTTTGTTTGTAGGACAACTTGGTCCATTGTCCGGACCGATATAGAAATGTTTTCATCAAGTTGTGTAGGACGATATGGAAGGATAACAAGAACAAGACAAAGAAAAAATGGTTTAATCCTATAAGACACGAGCCTGACATCTATTCTAGAGTGCCTCACCACATCCCACCAAATCAGTGGAGAGAACTTATAGACTACTGACATAGCTCAAAGGTAGAGGTATAAATAAGTGTTTCACAAATTTTTATACTTTGGAATGCATGTTTATTAATATGTGCTAATAGTTGCAATTGATGTCGTAGGCAATATCAGCACGAAACTCTAGAAATCGAGAGCTTCGCGGCCCACCCCACACGACTGGGAGGACACACTTCTCTCAAATACATTTTGATATATGCATATTGCACTTTTGGAACTGTGTATTTTATTCTTTAGTTTCTAACTGCCATATAATTGATTCTTCATATCAGATGGAGGCCAAGGGAGAGCTTACAGATAAGATGAATGTCTTCAAGAAGACACGCAATGTATCTGACCCAGATGTGGCAACCATTATAGTAATTTTTTGTTTTAGAAGTTAACAAATCTGACCAGTTTTGTGTTTGAAGCCACTGATTTTGTAGTTAACATGGAGTGTTTTTTTTTTTTTGTCAACTATAGGCTAAATATGATAAGCGACTTAATGTGGTACCTGAGCTTGAGTAGACTCGAGAATTTCGAGACAAGTTATTTCATGATATTGTAGGGTGTCGTGCCCCATTTTTGGGTGTCCAAGGTCCTTTCGGCTCGGAGACCCTAAAGCACGAAACTCTGTCACTAGAACTCGTCCCCCCTAGAAGGACAAGTGCGACTGGATTTGAAAATTGATTTGACTAAGGGCTTTTTAGAAAAATAGGAGTCGCCACCTAACTTGATAAAGGCGAGTTAAGGCACTTAAAACTAAGCGTTAATCCGAAGATTAAACTTAGAGTTTTTGAAAACAGTTTTTACAAATTCCCTCAAGAGAGGGTTTTTAGAAAAATAGGTTGTTTGGCAACCTTTTGAAATGTTTAAGCCTTTTTTGAAAATAACTCCATTTTTGGTCTTTTGAAAACAGAAATCTAAAGTTCCGGGGTTGGTTACGTGTAGGGAAGATATCCTAAGATCATCATCATACCCCGCCCTTTCGGTACCTACATGTCTAATCACCCTTTGTTCACTCATTAGAATAACCGATTACCATTGTCCACTTAATATCCACTTTTAGAAAAACGAGATTTAGTCATCACTTTTCGGATGGATGATGCAAGTTTTTGGAAAAGTTTGAAAATAATGGAGGTTTTGAAAGAGTTTGGAATAGAAACTTTGAATTGATTTGGAATTTTTGAAAAAGGGATTGGGGTTGAAATAAAAGTTATAACCGCACCATTTTAGGTTGCCTACGTATCTCATTTGGCGAGAATCAGGTCATTCGTAGTTCGAGCAAGAGCCCGATGGAAAATAGGTGCATTAGGGTCTTTGGAAGGTTTGAAGACACTTTGGGTCTTTGAAAGAGTTTAAGACATTTTGAGGTCTTTGGAAAAGTTTAAGGCACTTGGAGGTCTTTGGAAATGTTTAAGACACTTAGAGGTCTTTGGAAAAGTTAAAGACACTTTGTGGTCTTGAAAAGTTGAAGACTCTTTGTGGTCTTGGAAGTTTTGACTTGAAATTGAATGGTGGAGTGTTTTTTGAAAATATTTTTGGATCATCTTAAGGAAGTTTTGGAAAAAAATACTTTGGCATGACTCAAGAGAACTTGAAAGTGTCTTTGAAGTCTTGCTTTGAAAACCTTGGAGGCATGATTTTAGAATGTTTTGACGAATTAGTTTTTGAAAATGGCTAAGGATTTGGAATCCTAACATGGACAACCTTAGAAGTTGTTCTTGATTTATCACTTGTCCTTGGAATCCCTAACCATGAGAGGGCTAAGGACACATTAGGTTTGTGACTTTTTAAAAGTATTTTTGGAAATGCCTTAAAGATGGAGTGTAGGAACATTAGAAGAGTGTATGGAGTTGGGTTTTTGAAATCAAGAGAATAGGAGGTTTTGCAAAATAAACTATGAGAATAGTTTGAAAATTTGAATGATCATTTAGAAAAGGGTCCAAGAGTTAGGACCTTGAAGTATACTAACCTAGGTTGGGTTGGCCTAGGGTTAGGGGTGACCTAATGGCTAACTAACTTAGGTTAGGTTAACCTAGGGTTAAGATGACCTATGGTTAACCAACTAAGGTTGGGTTAACCTAAGGTTAGGGTGACCTAAGGTTAACTAACTAGGGTTAGATTAACCTAAGGTTAGGGTGACCTAGGGTTAACTAACTAAGGTTAGGTTAACCTAAGGTTAAGGTGACCTAGGGTTAACTAACTAGGGTAAGGTTAACCTAGGGTTAAGATGACCTATGGTTAGCTAATCAAGGTTGGGTGAACTAGGGTCAAGTTAACCTAGGGTTGGTCAACTAGGGTCAAGTTAACCTAGGGTTAGGTAACTAAGGTCAAGTTAACCTAGGTTTGGATTGGAAGTTGGTTTTGAAAATTGGTTTAATGCATTTTTGGAGAGAATTTTGAAGGACAAAACATGTCATGCAATGGATTTTGGTGGACAACCCTTTTGAAGATCATTTTCATGAAAATTTTGACTCTAGCCAAGAGCATGGTTTACATGGTTGGTGATTGGAGACTATTCCAAGGAAGGTTTCCTTATGAATATCGTAACCTTTATCTTGGCAAGAGTGGGGGTTTCAAAAATCAACATAATGATGGTAATTTTATAAAAATCATTTTTGTTGCAAAGGTGGAGAGAATGCATTTTTGAAAATCATCTTTTGAGAAGGATTTTGAAAATTATTTTTCAAGGGGAATATTCCATCAAGGGAGGGTTCATGTGGCCAACAAAAGGAAGACCACTCAAGAGAGGGTTCCATTGGGCCATTCCAACCACTAAACTTGAGAGAATAGAAACCATAAAATTCAAAGAGTTTGAACATCATTCTTAGGCAAGCATAAAGAGAAAAGGGGGTCATTCTAACAATTTAAGACTCCTATGGCCAATATAAAAGGAGACCACTCAAGAGAGCATTCCATGGGGCCATTTTAGCCACTAAATTTGAGAGAATGGAAACCTTGAAAATTAGGGGGTTTGAAAGTAACCTTTGTGCAAGTTGAAATGTAATGATGCAAAAGTGTGAATTAGTGGATAGTGAGGGATTTTCTAAGGGATGACTCTTATGGTCTCATCCTAAACTTCAAGGGGCCAACTCTTGAAACAATTTCTAAAGGACATGTAGAACTTGGAAATGTCATAAAATTTAAGAGTAATGCAAGTATTGTGGAGCATGACAATAAGCATAAAATGAAGCCAATCACACAAGACATGATCAAAATAGCAATATGCAAGGGCTCATGATTTACATACAAGGCTTTTAGGCTACACCACATAAACAAGGGGCTCCTAGCCATACCATCTTAAAGTAGGCTAGTGAGAGGTCCCCCTACACGGTGGCTCTCACTTGCTTTTCTCTAGGCATGATCTAAGAGCCCTCTTGGCTTAAGCATGCAAGAAAGGGGGGTTGAAGATGGGGATGAAAATAGAGAATAGCCTAAGTAGGGTAGGAGGGAGAAGAAAAGAGTGGGGGAGAGCATAAATGTAAAAGGGATACCACCTTTTGCCTTCAATACATTTGTAGTATTTAATGGATGTCTTGATTGGAGCTTAAGTGACTTCAAGAAGGCTTGAGAGGCTAGAGTGGAGTGTATAAGTGTGTATGAGGCCTTGTATGTAGAGTGTATAGGCTTAGGAGGGGTAGAATCTAGCCTAAGTGTTGGAGGGGAGGAATATATGTAGAGATTCGAGTTTCTGGAGTGATTTTAGCAGAGTTTTGTATCAATTTTAGACCTGAAATATGCAAGAGGGAAGGCCTCTATTTATAGGCAATCTGGAACAGGCCTTGCGCATGTGCTACATGCGCATGGCCAAATTTTGGCCTTGTGTATGTAGGATATGTGCAGGTACTGTTCCATTACAAGAATAACACATGGCACCCTGTGTACTGGTTAAATCCCGACCGTTGATTGAAAGTCGGTCAATCTGATCAAAATTTGAGCGCATGTAGCATACGCTCCATCACCGGGAAGGTTCATCCAAACTTTGCCTCGATAATTGGGTCAATCGGGAAGGTTCCGGGGGAATTGGTTGCACTCGGGATGTTCTCCTAGTGCTTCCGATGAACTTTCAAGTTTTTGAAAAGTTTGAATTATGTTTGGATGGAAAGATCTAGCCATATCGATGGAAAGATCTATGGACGAGCTTTTGAGAATTCCCTGATTTACGCATTTCTCAACTCATTTGACGATGTGTTATAACTAGGGAATCGGGGGAAAAGACAAATCAGGTGGAGCATCTACGAGACGCTCCAGGGAACTTTTATCGCGTCGTGTGAGCTTAGTGTCGTAGGGTACTCCTTAGGTTAAACAAGGACGTGTGGTGAAACCCTTTGCTCGAAACCCCAATGCTGGTGTTGTTTCGGGGCATTTTTGGGCTTTGAGGGGCAAAACGGTCATTTTAACCGGAGTTGGTTGGAAATGGTCAGGAATGGTTTGGTATGTTGTGTTAAGTGTGTAGAACTGTTCAGGGATGGTTTGAGAGAGTCCTTTATCGTTTAGCAGGGTTTGTGCCGTGCCGAAGCGCTCGGGCGCAAAACGGTCATTTTGACCGGAATGGGTCAGAATAGGACCAGATTTGGACCAAATGGCATGCGGGGGACGCCTAATGGTTTAGTAACATTGTGGAAGGATGGACTTATCGTTTTGAGGGATTTTGAACTTTCCCAAAACATGCCTGGAGGCCCAAGGGGCAGATTTAGTCATTTTTCACCGAGTCGGGCTAGCAGGCACCGGTGTTGACCTAGGTGTTGGTTCCCGAGACCACCCGGTCTCAGAAAACTACATGTGCGATGTTGGTCTCCAAGAATGCCCGTTCTTAGAGAGCTACCTGTAGGGGTGGTGTTGGTTCCTGAGAACGCCTGGTCCTAGAAAGCTACTTGGAAGGGTAATGTTGGTCTCCGAGAACGCCTAGTCTTGGAGAACTACCGAATGACGGACATTCTACATTGGCGAGCTAGCAGGCACCAGAAGTCAACCGTCTGGAATTTTTGATGAGGTGTTAGTCCCCGAGATCGCCCGATCCCGGGAAGCTAACTGGATGGCGTTGGTTTCCGAGATCGCCCAATCCAAAAAGCTGCCTGGAATAATGGTGCTTATGGCTCCAGCGGGTCCTTGTGGACCCGAGAAGCGACCAGTTGGTTAGATTGGAGATTGTAAGGCTCATTTTGAACCTGTATATGTTGTGATGTTGGAAAACTGAGCCCGATCAGGCCGGAGATTGTCGAGCGGGCAAAAATGGGGTGCTTACATAAGGGATGATGCACATGGGTAATGTTGAACCTATTGGGGGGGGGGGGGGGGGGGCACACCTAGGAGTGCAGTATACCCGCAGGATCTGGAACCATCCCAATCTCACCAGCATGACACAACCATTGAGATGCAGATGCAGTCCGTGAGGGACCAGCTTGAGCAGTCCGTGAGGGAGCAAGAGGAGATGCGAGCAGAGCTGTCACAACTAAGGGCTCGGCTCGCATTCTTAGAAGACCAATGGGGGGAGGAGTACTTCAAATGACATCCGACAGGTTGAATTGGTGTTTTTTTTTTTTCACAAGGATGATTTCACATGTATATCTATGTTTGGGTTTAATGCTAGTTTTTTATTTGTAGGTTCCGGATGCATCTAGTGGCCACCCTGCATTTAGAGAGTCTGTGGGTGAGGACACTATGCCATCTCGCCCCAATTCTCCACCATCATCACCTTATCCACAACCTGCTGGGGATGAGGTATTAATTACAACTTAGTCATGCACATGTACACAATCACACACACAGTTGAGGTTAGGGGTGAGCTTACTGAAAACCCTTAGTAGTGTTAGGAGGTTGAGGGTTAGCCTAATGAAAACCCGGATATGTGTTGAGGTTAGGGGTAAGCCTACTGATTCACTGAATGTGTTAGACTATATATAATCACATTTTCTAAGTATAGAGACACAGCCTAAATATTTTTCAAGAAACACTGCCTTAATATTTTTCTTCCAGTTTTTTCTCTTTATGTTTTGAAAAAAAGACCACAGCCTAGATGACGAAAACACCACAGCTTAAAAGGAATACTGATTTAATACAAAAAGAGCATAGCCTAGATGCAATTGTTGTCATTTGTACTTTCTGGAAAAAAGTTCCAAAGTTGGCTATGTCCAAGTTTTCAATACTCATTCCCATTAAATTTCTATTTTTTTCTTTCTGTATTGTGTGGTTTTGTCCAAATTCAATGGAATCAAACTCGAATTTTCGTTGGCAATTCTTGTGCTAATTGTGACTGGCATGGTACCTTTAGACATCTACTTCAAGATTTTTAGTTGATAGTTAAAGAGTTTAAACTCAAAACAATCATCAAATATAAATCAATCCACGAATAAACCAGAAAAGATAATTTTTTGATAGAGAGCCAAATCAAATCAAAGAGATTCCAAAAACTCTCCATGATCTGCTCTCTGTTATCACAGCTTTAAAAAAAAGGAGAAAGACAATAGAAGTCAGTGCATTTTTGTGTATTTGCCAACTGTTTACGGACCATGAGATAGAAAAAACCAAGTCAATGCATTTAGTATCGTTCCCGTTTCTGTTTTCCATATTGGTAATTAGTATGGCTGAGAATGACTATAATATATACACATAATGCAACATAGGTATATATAGGGACTTCTTGTCAGATTTTCAAGGGCAAGTGCCACCCTTTAACATGCCCATTACCAAGTCAATGAAATTTAAAGGAGCTATAATAGCCACCCTAAGCATAGAGGGAAGAGGACTAAAAGTACAAAGCTTAATAAGAGAGAAATCAAGAAATACTGTCCAGCCCCATCCCCACTGCTGAGTCCCGCTATCACTGCAGAATCCGACTCAGCCAACAGCATCTGCATAGGATAGAGGAATTTGCATGGTCTGCGTGACCTGTAGAATAATAACTAATTACTGTGATGCAAATATACTTCTGACATCAAAATTGAACAAAATCAATTATAGCAAACAATAACGAAATCAAATATAACTCTGATATGGAAATGAAAAGATTGCTTACTATGTCTACGTTAGGTAGATACAATATATTTACTAAATCCTACTATAAAAGGTTACCAAATCAATAACAAATTCCTTCAAGTCTCACTTAAACAAAATTAAAGACAACTTTTTAAGCCTAACCTCTAACCCAAATATATTCCATTTCCTTGTTGAATATTGAGGCTTTATTTTTTGTTCCTGTCATCTTGACATTATTATTTCTAATGAAACTACCAAGTCAAATGAAGCAGTTAAAAATAAAATTCTGAGTAATAGCCGACAATTTTAAACATAAGCATTGTGGTGATAGTCTATTGATTTAGCAATAGGAGAAAGACTGAGAATTTTCTAGCATTCCAACTCCATAGGATGTAGGGCTATGTCCATCATTATCATGTTCCAGTTTTGAGGTTGGAGTTATGAAGCTTACCTTGTTATTAGATAAAGGAAAAAGGACTATGAGAGAGAGGCATTATCTAGCTTTTTGAGTTTTTTTTTTTCTTCTTTTTCTTCCCGACTTACTGTAAGAGAGAGGCATTATCCAGGAATCAGAAAACTGAATGGGAAAAGGTGAATATTTGAAAAATCTGGAAAGCAAAATCAAGGTCTACCTTTCAAAAAACCCACAACCATTGCTTAGTAGGACAAAATTGAATTGGATGGTCACTACCATTGCTCAGCATAGAAAAGTGCTTGTTTTTTCTTGCGAATTTCTGTAAACACCCCATTTTTTACCGCTCGACAGTCTATACTCAGGCTGCATTTGGTACAGCTTATGGGTTAGCTTTTCGATAAGCTTATAAGCGCAAAAGCCAACAAAAGTTGGCTTTTTTGCTTTTTTTTATTTTTTTGTTTATTTTTCTCTAAACTAATATCAAAAAAGCAAAAAAGCTAGAAAAACTTGACTTTTTTACTAGCAAACTGAAAAAAAAGCTTGACTTTTAAGCCCTACCAAACGGGCACTCCGTCCAGACTTGTACCCAAGTTAATATAAACGTATTCTAATCGAAACCAACTCTCTAAGTTCAAATCCCGTCTGCCATCGCCTCGTGGGCCCACCAGGCCCAAATAGAGGCAAAATGACCAAAATGCCCTTAGGGGCATTATCTTTTCCAATTCCAACTCCAACCCCTCTCTCGAGATAGTTGATTCCTCGAGACGGTAAATCTATTCCAAATCAAGCACGTCTTTCTGAAGACGGTAAGTCCCCTTTCCAACCCCTTTCTCGAGATAATTTATTCCTTAAGACAGTTCCAAATCAGGCACGTCTTTTCAGAAACGATAAGACCCCTTTCCAATCCCTCTCTCGAGACGGTTCCAAATCAGGCACGTCTTTCCGAAGACGGTAAGTCCCCTTTCCAATCCTTCTCTCGAGACAGTTTATTCCTCGAGATAGTTCCAAATCAGGCACGTCTTTCCAAAGACAATAAGACCCCTTTCCAATCCCTCTCTCGAGATAGTTTATCCCTCGAGACGGTTCCAAATCAGGCACGTCTTTCTGAAGATAGTAAGTCCCCTTTCCAAATCCAATCTCTATCTCGAGACAGTTTATTCCTCGAGACGGTCCGACACATTTTTTGAAGAAAAAGCTCTTCGAAACGGTAAGTCCCTTTAAACCTGTTGACCAGGACAAGACCCCAAGTCCCCTAGATGGTAGAACGGTCCACCTTTGGCGCCTGCTAGCCTGCTAGCCTGCCAATGTAGAAATGTCCGTTTAGGCACGCCTTTCGAGAAAGTTGACTTCTCAGGCGCGAAATCCCTTTAGCAACTTCCCTAGATCAGGCAGTCTCGGGAATGATCGCAAATCGTCAGAGTAGCAAAAATACTCGCAAACATCGCAACCGTCAGAGTAGCGGAAATACTCGTAAACAGGTCGATATAGGGAATTGCCAACAAACCCCTGTATCACGCAACCGCCGTCAGAGTGGCGGAAACACTCAAAACCCAGGTCAACACCGGTGCTTGCTAGCCCACTTCGGTGAAAATAACCAAACTGCCCCTTGGGCCTTTTCCAAGACTTTCCGGTCAAGATGACCATTTCGCCCCTAGACATCCGAATGCCTTGGGAACCACACCGGCTCTGGGTATCAAACCGGTAACCTCTTGAGATTGCTTCTTATAGTATTCTCAACTTTCCTTTATCCTTTCAGATCATTTCGAGTTAGTTCCGGTAAACCCAATACAAAATGACCGTTTTGCCCCTAGTGGGCTGGTCGCTTTTTCTGACCACGCCGGCTCTAGGTATCAAATCAATAACTTTCTGAGAATGCTTTTTATAGTATTCTCAACCTTTCTTCATCCTTTCAGATCATTCTGAGTCAATTTCGGTAAACCTAGTGCGAAATGATCGTTTTGCCCCTGGTGGGCCGGTCACCTTTTTCGACCACGCCGGCTCTGGGTATCAAACCGGTAACTTCCCGGGAATGCTTCTTATAGTATTTTCAACCTTCCTCTACCTTTCTGGATCATTCTGAGTCAGTTCCGGCAAACCCGACTCAAAATGACTGTTTTGCCCCTAGTGGGCCGGTCGCCTTTTCTGACCACACCGGCTCTGGGTATCAAACCGGTAACTTCTCAAGAATCTTTTTTATAGTGTTCTCAACCTTTCTGTATCCTTCCGGATCATTCCGAGTCAGTTCCGGCAAACCCGATGCGAAATGACCGTTTTGCCCCTAGTGGGCCGGTCACCTTGTTCGACCATACCGGCTCTGGGAATCAAACCGGCAACCTTTGGGAACATTCTAAATAATGCTTCCAAATCTCGAGTCTTCTTCCGGGACAATTTGAGTCCATCCCGGTAGCTTTCCGGCCCGATTGACTGTTTCGCCCCTAAAGGCTCGTTCAATCCTTCCAACACATCCTATCCTCATTTTCCAAGCCAAATACCTCTGGGACACTGTTCTAAGTGTTCTTGCTCTTTTTCGGCCTTCTGGGTCATTCCCAGCCTCTTCAAATCATTCCCAGACTTTCTGGAGTCACTCCTAATGAAGCCAGGCTAAAAATTGCATGGTAGTCACTGGTATAGAAGCCCAAATCTAGTCAAAGATACATTGCTTGCCGACCTTAAACATTTTCTAAATGGCTAGCGCCACTAGTAGTGACACCAAGCCAAAAAATGGCCTGGCGCCACTCCTAGTGGCGCTAGTGTAATTTTTGGCTTGGCGACACTGCAACAGGCGCCAGTGCATTCTTTTCTCTACAAATGCAAAGCCTCTTCCAGCGTGAAAGAGGTTCGAAAACTCAGTCTAAAAATCATATATTTCGATATACAAACCCTAGCCACCATACACAAACCCTATCCTTACATACACTCATACACACCCCTACACACTTATACACTAGCCTCCAACCCTCCTTTGAAGACTTAAAGAGTTGCAAACTGAAGTTTGAAGATTGAACACAACTCTTGAGGATTGAAGACGAAGATCAAGTCAAAGACCGAAGACAAGCAAGGCGCACAAAATAAACAAGACACAAGGTAGGTTTTTCGTTTTACGTTTCTGCACTTCCCCCCTCTCTCTTCTCTCTCTTAACTCACTTGGGTTTTCTCTATTTTAATCCCCCATCTCTTCCCCCTCTTTCTTTGCATGCTTAAAACAAGAGGACTCCTGGTTCATGTGTAGGATTAGACTATAGGAGGGTCACCGTGTCAGGAGCTTTCCTTTAGGCTAACCGAAGACCACGTGGGTTCGGCCCCCTTGATTATGTGGTGAAGCCTTAACCTTGTATGTTCACGATCCCAAACTTGCATTGTGCATATCATGATCTTGCATCTTCCAAAAATCATTTTCAAACTCGTTTTCAAAACTTGCATTAAACTTGTTTTCAAAATTGCATCAAAATCTCCTTTTTCAAACTATGTTTTCAAAATCACAATCGTAAAGTGATTCTAGCTTTTCTGTGGCTAGGATTGCTTTAGGAAAGTGTTACATTCAAAGTGACCAATACGGTCCATATTTTTAAATCTTGTTGTTTTCAAAACCGCTTTCCTAAAGGGGTTCTAGCCCTCTTATGGTTAGAATTGCTTTAGGAAAGTGAGATGTTTTTACACCTTCTAAAAACTCTCTTTTCAAAAGTCTCTCTTTCTAAAACCCTCTTTTTCAACATGCTTCCCAAAAACTCTCCTTTCCAAAGCTGTTTTCAAAAACTCCCTCCAAAAATCCATCTTCCAAAACTTCTCTTTTCAAACTCCTTTCCAAAACACTCTCCTCAAAATTTACTTACCTAAAAACTCTCTCCAACAACCTCCTTCCAAAAATCCTTCTAAAAAACTCTCTTTCCAAAATATTCCCTCTAGAAACTCCTCTCTAGGATTTTCTTCCAAAAACGTGTTTCCAAAAATGCACTTTCCAAAAATCCTTTTTCTTGGTGCCTAAGTCAAGCCCTAGAACCCACAATTAGGAAACCCTAATTTTCTTTCCAAAAACATGGTTTTCAAACTTGCCTTAAAACCTAAGTTTCCAAAACCTCTTGTTTTCTACATCAAAACTATGCATATTTTCAAAACCTCTTTTCTATGTCAAAACTATAGTTTTTCAAATCTAGGGTTTCTAGAAACTTCCCTTTCGAAATCCTTGTCAATTCCATCTTTCCTTTAGAAAACCAAATCCCATCTTTTCTTTAGGAAACCAAATCCAATCTTCCCGTTTAGGAAACTAGATCCAATCCTCCGTTTTTGAAAATAAAATCAAACCTTCTCTTTTAAAAACGAAATCCAATCATTTGCTTTAGGAAATAGGAATCTTAACCCTTCCTAATCCAAATCTTTCAAAATTCAACTCTCTCCTAATTTCCTACTTTCCTAAACCATAAGTTTCCTAAAACTTTCAAATCTTTCCTTAAACATTAAACTTCCACATCTTTCCTAATTCTACCCCTTTCCAAATCTTAACTTTCCAAACCTAAGTTTTTAAATCTTTCCTAAACTCAAACATTTCCTAATCTCAAGATCTTCTAAAACTTTAAAACTTTTTAAATCCTAAACTTCCAAAATTTCAAATCTTTTCAAATTTGAAGTTTTCTAAATTCAAAACTTTCTAGACTCAAAAGTTTCTTATTTTCAAAACTTCCTTGTTTTCTAAACCTTCCAAATTCAAAACTTTCCCAAGTCAAAACTTTCCTAATTTCAAAACTTTTCTAAGTTGAAACTTTTTTAATTCAAAACCTTCCTAATTTCAAAGGTTTCCTAATTTGAAAACTTTCCCAATTGAAAACTTTCCTAATTCGAAACTTTCTAAAAATAAAACTTTCTTAATTCGAGACTTTCGTAAGTCGGACCTTTCCTAATTCGAACATTTCCTAAAATCCAATCTTTCCAAGTCTTCCAAGTCCAACATTCAAGTCAAATCTTTCTAAATCTTAAGTTTTTCCTAAGTCTCCTATCTTTCCTAAGTCTAGATTTCCTAAACCTCCATCTTTTGAAAACAAATATAAATCTTTCTTCCAAGTTCTATCTTTTCAAATCAAAATCCAATCTCTTCAATTCCAAAATTCTAAATTTCAATTTTTAATTGTTTATTCTAAGTTCAATTTCTCAATCTTCCAATCCAACTTCCAATTCAATCTCTTTCTGCCAAATCAACTCTTCTACTTTCAATCGGACTCTTGTCCGAACTACGACTGACCTGATTCCTCCAAAAGGATACGTAGGCAACCCTCATGGGTGCGGTCACAACTTTTTTCAAATTTTAAGTTCCTCCATATTTTCCAAATCTCAAACTCCACCACATTTTTCAAATCTCAAATTCCACAATCTTTTCAAATCTCCAATCTATTTTCAAACCTCTATTTCTAATTTCTCAAGCTTTCCAATTTCAAATCTATCCTTTTAAATCTCTCTTCTAAAATCAAATCAAATTCGTCTTTATAAATCTATTTCCAAATCAACTCTCTTTTCTTGCACTTGTATATCATGCATTATGTTTTTCAAACATTCTTTTTCAAAGTGGATAGGATTGAACATTAATTAGTTAAAGACTCTCATAGGTGAATCTAGGGTAGATTGACATGTAGGTACCGAAAGGGCGGGGTAGGGTGATGGCTTAGTGCGTCTTCCCTACACGTAACCAACCTTCAAACCTAGATCACTGTTTTCGAAGATCAAACGGAGTTATTTTTCAAAAAAAGGGCTAAATATTTTCTAAAGGTTGCCAAACAACCTGTTTTTCTTAAAAACCCTCTCTTGAGGAGATATTTTCAAAATTGTTTTTCAAAACTCTAAGTGTAGTTTTCGAATTATGCTTAGTTTTTAGGTGACCTAACTCACCTTAATTAAGTTAGGTGGCAACTCCAAATCTTTTCCAAAAGCCCTTTATTCAAATCCATTTTCAATTCAAACTTAGTCACACTCATTCTTTTAGGAGGGTGAGTTCTAACGAGAAAGTACAACATTTTTCTCGCTTGTGTGAGTATTCCTCGAGTACAAAAAATCTGAGCGCGACAGCTTTTCTAATTAGAAATTTCATATGTTCATAGCAATGATCATGATGATAGACTTTAGAAGAGCCTAACAAATATAGCTTCAGCAGAGTACAACCAAAAAAAAAAAAAAATTCCCCTAGTAGGATTGACTCAATTTCATTAGGATGACAAAGGATATGAGTGGTGCAGCAGGAAAAAGGCCTTGTTTACTATCATTAGGAGTGCCTAAAGTTGATTCACTTGCCTACAGCTGATTCACCGATTGGAAAAAGGAAAATCTGATTTCAGAAAACATCCTGCGAACCAGGCTGCCGAGGAAGGGGAATGACACACACGCACACGCGCACGCACGCACACACACACACACACACACTCTCTCTCTCTCTCTCTCTCTCTCTCTCTCTCTCTCTCTCTCTTGCTATGCAATATTTAGAGAAAGAAAATGTATTCTTAGGCTTTAGAGAAACAATTGAGTGTGCACCAGTAAGTTCCTCCCACCAATCCCAAACCTCCTTTCTTAGGCTTTCAGGAACCACTTTAATCAATGTCTTGGCCTAAAAAATAAAAATGTAACCGTTCTCAATAACAGCAATGAAGCAATGGTGGCTGCACTGCAGGGTCATGGACGTATTCTAATAAGTATTTGCTTCCTTGAGACTTAATGACAAATTAAGAATGAATTCAATATGGCGCCTAGCACAAACCCTTTAGCTAGCTTCATAAATTCATAATGATTTCAAATTTTACCCCTTTTTTAGTAGATCGTCTTCTTGCTTATCTTTTAAACTAAACCTTTTTTTCTCACTCGAATAGTGAACTTGTAATAAAATTATAAATATATATTTTTGCTTGTAGGACACTATAAAAGTATACTTGCTTTGTGTTGGTGTTCCGAAAGTAGAGGTTGCAGAGGGACTTCTTGTTAGTATGGACCCTTTGACAAACGTGGATGCCAAACCATTGGGTCCTGAGTTTTCAAAAGTGTTTGTTGAATTGGCGAAAAAGCTCACGACCCTTTTGGAAAACCTCACCATGGCATTAAAACTGTTGGAGAATCAGTTGGTCGATGTGTTGTTTGGCGGTCTTGTGATGTATATTACCTTTTCATTTTTTTGCTAGACGTAATTGAATGCACATATACTCTCTTATATATTAACTCATATATCATTAATATTTAAAATTTTTCAAGTAATACAAAAAGAGTGACGATGGACAAATCGACAACGGTGATGGGCATAATACTAATATATATATTGAATAGATTTTGTGCTACGCCGCATAATGGGTGACTACTTTGTTTTTGGGAAATTGTAGTTCACAAAGTGTTGTGTATGGGGATATTTTTATTTAGTTTGATTTTGTATTTGAAGATCTGTAAGTGTCTATTTTGAATTTTTGTATGGAGATTTAATTTTTGACCTTGATACAATTTGGAATTATTTATATTTTAGATATGGATGAATATGAATGGATTTTTTGTGTTAGTGGAAAAAATGTACAGGTAAATTATTGATAACAAAAGGTTATTTACAATGGTTTTGTGACAAAATAGTTGGTTATTAGTGACAGTTAATTGGAGTCATCACAATAATATTTATTAGGTAAAATTATAGTTATTAGCCATGGGAAAAGCTATGGCAAAAGGTTATTTTTAGCGACGGTTTCAACCCATCACTAAAGAGTATTACAACGTTTAGTTACTTTAGTGACGAATCAAGCCATTGCTTAAACAACCAATAGCGACAACACTAGCCGTCGCTTTTAACCAATAGCGACAACACTAGCTGTCGCTTTAGCGACAGCCCACCCCGTCGCTAAATGTTTTTAATGTCCACACATGTTTTTGCGACGGCTAATGCTGTCGCTAAAGAAAACTCAAACCCGTCGCTTTAATAACCAATAACCACAGCTCAATCCGTTGCGAAAAGTTTTTATGTGCTACATAATTTTTTGCGACAGCCACAACCATCGCTAAAGAAAACGCAAGCCCGTCATTGTTATAGAAAACGCCGTTGCCAATACTTTTTGTGACCCTACTTTTAACTACCCGTCACATGCCATCGCTAATAGGTTTTTGCGACAGCATGGCGCCGTCGCAAAATCCCTATTTTCTTGTAGTGACTTCTTCCATTGATCTAAGTCTTCTTCAAAATCTTCATGAGAGGTTTCAAGACTTGAGATCTCTTTTCTTCAACTGATCTTTTATTTTTCTTTGAACATCTTTAATATCTTTACTTGATCTTCATCAACTTGATTTCTTCTAGGATTCTTCAATCAATATAACAAACCTCATTAAGCTATTCAAGAATCATCAATTTGAGACTTGTAAAGCTTGAAAGGTCTTCTTCAAAACATGTGAATATTCAAGAATACTTTCAATCATTCATTCCTCCATGTCTTCATCAAATCTTCAATGGAACTTGTGATATTTAACTTTACTTAAATCTTGACTCCTTTGAAGACCTTCAATCTCTTCATACTTCCAAGTTTATATTCAAACTTTCAAGACTTGTAATGCATGAGCTTGTTGAATGTGTCAACTGTCGTGCCCAGATTTTTCGTTCTCGAGAATACACACATAAGCGGGAAAAATACTGTACTCTCTCATTAGAACTCATCCTCCTAGAAAAATGAGTCCGACTAGGTTTAAATTGAAAATAGATTTAAATAAAGAGCTTTTAGAAAACATTCGGAGTCGCCACCTAACTTGATTAAGGTGAGTTAGGTCACCTAAAAACTAAGAACAATCCGAGAATTACACTTAGGGTTTTTGAAAATGACTTTGAAAATACTTCCTCGAGAGAGGGTTTTTAAGAAAACCAGTTGTTTAGCAACCTTCAGAAAATATTTAAGCTCTTTTTGAAAATAAACTCCATTTTAGTATTTCGAAAATAGTGATCCTAGCTTCGGAGGTTGGTTACGTGTAGGGAAGACGCACTAAGCCATCACTCTACCCTGCCCTTGCGGTACCTACATGTCTATTTACCCTAAATTCACCTATGAGAGTCTTCAACTGAGAAATGTCCAATCCTATTTACTTTAGAAAAGAATGTTTAAAAGAATGATGCATGATGTGTAAATGCAAGAGGGAAAGTTGGAAAATAGAATTGGAAAGAAATTGATTTGATTTAAAAAGAAATTTAAAAAGATAAATTTGAAATTGAAAAGTTTTAGAAATTGAAAATAGAGATTTGGAAATACAAATTTGAAATTGAAAGTTTGAAATAGATCATGGAATTAGAAACTTAAACAAGATTGTTGAATTGGAGATTTGAAAGAAGTTGAGACCGCACCCATGAGGATTGCCTACGTATCCTTTTGAAGGAATCAGCTCAATCGTAGTTCGGACAAGAGTCCGATAGAAAATAGAAGGTTTGATTGGAGAAAGAGATTAAATTGGAATTTGGATTGGAAGATTGGGAGATAGGAAACCTGGACTTAGGAAAGGAAGTTTTAGAAAGGACTTATGATCAAGAAAGATTTGACTCGAATGTTGAACTTGGAAGATTAGAAAAGATTGGATTTGGGTAGGGTTCGAATTAGGAAAGGTTTGATTTAGGAAAGTTTCATTTTAGGAAAGTTTTGGTTTAAGAAAGTTTCATTTTAGGAAAGATTTCAAATTAAGGAAATGTTGGATTAAGAAAGTTTTGAAATAGGAAATATTTCATTTTAAGAAAGTTTTGAATTTGGAACATTTTGAAATAGGGAAGTTTTGAAAGTAAGAAAGTTTTGAGTTCAGAAAAGTTTTAGATTTGGAAATATTTGAGGTTTAGGAAAGTTTAGAATTTTAGAAGGATTCAAAGTTTGAGTTTTAGAAAACACTTGAAGTTAGGAAAGGAGTGAGTTTACGAAAGATTTAAAAATTTAGATTTGGAAAGTTAAGATTTGGAAAGGTGTGGAATTAGGAAAGGTTTAGACTAGGAAAGATTGAGATTCCTATTTCCTAAAACAAGGGATTGGATTTTGTTTCTAAGAAGAGATGGTGTGATTTTGTTTCCAAAAACGGAGGATAGGATCTAATTTCCTAATGGGAGATTGGATTTGATTTCCTAAAGGGGAGATTGGATTTGATTTCCTAAATTGAAGATTGGATTTGGTATAGATTTGGAATGTGAAGTTTTAGAAACCCTAGATTTTGAAGTCTATAGTTTTGACGTAGAAAATAGGTTTTGGAAATCTAAGTTTTAAGATAAGATTGAAAATCATGTTTTTGGTAAGAAAATTAGGATTTCCTAATCGTTGGCCCTAAGGTTTAACTTGGACACTAAGAAAAGGAATTTTTGGAAAGTGAGGTTTTCGGAAAGAGATCCTAAAAAGGAATTTTTTGAAAAATGAACTTGAGAGGAGTTTTAGAAAGAAGATCTTGGAAGGAGTTTTTTAGAAAAAAAAGTTTTTTAGAAAGTGAATTTTGAGGAAAGTGTTTTTGGAAAGGAGTTTAAAAAGAAGTTTTGAAAAATAGATTTTTAGAGGAAGTTTTTATAGAACAATTTTGGAAAGAAATTTTAAGAGAGTTTATGGAAAAGCATGTTAAAAAAGAGATTTTTAGGACGAGATTTTTGAAAAGAGATTTTTTAAAAAGTATATAAAATATCTCACTTTCCTAAAGCAATTCTAACCATAAGAAGGTTAGAATCACTTTAAGAAGAATTTGTGGTTTTGAAAACAACAATGTTTTGAAAATATGGACCATATTGGTCACTATAAATGTAACACTTTCCTAAAGCAAACCTAGCCATGGAAATATTATAATCACCTTAGGATTATGATTTTGAAAACAAGTTTTGAAAAAGAAGAATTTGATACAAGTTTGAAAATGATGTTAATGCAAGTTTTGAAAAATGAGTTTGAAAATGACTTTTAGAATAATGCAAGATCTTGACATGCACAATGCAAATTGGGGTCGTGAACATACAAGATTAAAGGCTTCACTATATAATCAAGGGGGCCGAACCCACATGGTCTCCGATTAGACTAAAAAAAAGCACCCGACACGGTGACTTTCAAGAGCCTAATCCTACACATGAACGGGGAATCCTCTTGTTTCAAGCATGTAAACAAAGGAGAGAAGAAGATGGGGGATTAAAATAGAGGAAAACCCAAGTGGGTTAGGAGAGAGAAGAGAGAGAGGGAATTGCAGAAACTTAAAGAGAAAGCCTACCTTGAAATTCCTATGATTGCTATTTATATGTGTCCACACAGGTAGCCAACAAGATATTTCATAAAAATATAATAAAATTATTTGAAAATAATTGCAGGCTTGTGGTGACCAAATGAATTTGTCACTAAAAGCGGTTAGAACAAATGGTTTTGGTGACATGTTGTTTTGTCACAATAGGCTCTATAGGCATCTACAATTGATTGGTTAAAATAAACCTATTGTGACAATGGTTTTTGTCATCATAAACTTATTAAAATAAGACAAAGTCTATTGTGACAAATCAATAAATAGATCTAATTGTGACAATTTTGTTCGTCGCCATAAATTCTCTTAGGGTGACAAGTTTTGTTTGCCGCAAGAGCTAAAATCTATTATGACAAACAAGATTCGTCATCATAAATTTCTCATTCCAGCAAGGTCAAATATATAGTGACAAATGGATTCGTCATAATAAATTGATATAATTGTGACAATTTTATTTGTCACCATAAATTGTCTTATTGTGACAAATTATTCTGTCACCAGAGCTTAAAACCTATAATGACAAACACTATTTGTCCACATAACAAACCTATGGTGACGAGATCATTTGTCACAATATGTTTCTTAGGAACGTACTTTTTATGACAAAAGTAGGCATATGGTGACACAATATTGAACTTTTTATGATGAAATATGTTGTCACTATTTGTATTGTTATTGTGATGAAAACTTTCCGTCACTACATTTATTTGGTTATTGTGACAAGTTACTAGTTTTGTCACGAGAAACTTATTATGGCAAGCTTCTGGTGACAAGCTTGTGACAAAAAATTTTCATCACAAAAAGTCTATCATGACAAAAATATAACTTCTAGTGACAAAAAATTTCATAGCAAAAGCTTAAAATTGTTGTAGTGCCACGTGGTCTCCGATTAAGCTAAAAGAAAGCCCCTGACACGGTAACTCTCCAATAGCCTAATCCTACACATGGACCGAGAAGTCCCTTATTTCAAGCATGCAAAGAAAAGTGGGGGAAGAAGATGGAGGATTAAAATAGAAGAAAATCCAAGTGGGTTAAGAGAGCGAAGAGAGGGGGAAGATACGTAAACTTAAAGAGAAAGCCTACCTTGTCTCTTATTTATTTTGCTTTACTTTGCGCGCTTTGCTTCTCTTATCTTGCTTCAGTCTTCACTTCAGTCTTCGAGAGTTTGTCTTCGATCTTTAAAGCTTCGTAGTTGCAGCAATCCAAGTCTTCAATGGAAGGTTTGAGGCTAGTGTATGAGTATATGAGAGTGTGTATGAGTATATAGGAGGCTAAGGTTTAGAAAACCTAATGAAGCTAGGGTTTAAAGAGGCTACGAGCTTTGTATATCGAAGAATAGGGTTTTTAGACTCAGTTTGCGGACCACTTTTACGCTGGAGGAGGCTCTGTATTTATAGACAAAGGAATGACCTAGCGCTTGTTGCAGTGACGCCAAGCCAAAAATCCTTTTGGTGGCGCTAGGCCAAATATTGGCTTAGCGCCACTACTAGTGGCGCCAGCCAGTTAGGAAAGTTTTAAGGTTGGCAAGTAACGTATTTTGAGAAGATTTGGGCGCATGTACTAGTGACTACCATGTAATTTTTAGCCTGCCTTTACTAGGAGTGACTCTAGAAGGTCCAGGAAGGATTTAAGGAACCGAGAATGGCCCGGAAGGCTGAAAAGGGACAAGGACAGGAATACTTAGAATAGGGTCCTGAAGGTATTTGACCTGAAAAAGGATGACAAGAATTGTCAGAAAGGTCGATCGGGCCATTAAGGGTAAAACGGTCAACCAGGCCAGAAAGTTGCCAAGACGGACTCGAATATCCCGGAAGAAGACTTGAGATTTGAAAACATTATGTAGAATGTTCCCAAAGGCTACCGGTTTGATACCCAGAGCTGGTGTGGTCGGAAAAGACGACCGGCCCACTAGGGGCAAAACGGTCATTTTGCACCGGGTTTGCTAGAATTGACTCGGAATGATCCAGAAAGATAATGAAAGGTCGGGAATACTTTAAGAAGCATTCTCGAGAAGTTATCGGTTTAATACCCAAAGTCGGTGTGGTCCCCGGAGCGTTCGGATGCGTAGGGGCAAAATGGTCATCTTGACCGGAAAGTCTCAGAAATAGCCCGAAACTGGCTAGAAGGCACCTAATCATGCTGAATCGTCTCTAGGACGATCTTGGAAGGGTGGACTTACCGTTTTGAGGACTTACGTAGTTTTTCGAGAAACGTGCCAGAAAATGGTCGTAGTAGTAGTTTGGTCATTTTTTTACCGAAGTGGGCTAACAGACACTGGTGTTGACTTGGGTTTTGAGTATTTTTGCCACTCTGATGGCAATCCCGTGATACAAGGGTTTATTGGCAATTCCCTATATCGACCTGTTTGCGAGTATTTTCGCTACTCTGCCGGTTGCGATGTTTGCGAGTACTTCCGCTACTCTGACGGTTCACAATCATTTCCGAGATTGCCTGATCTTGAAAAACTGCTAAAGGAACCTAGCGCCTGAGAAATCAATTTTCTCGGAAGGCGTGCCAAAACGAACATTTCTACATTGGTGGGCTAACAGGCGCCAAAGGTGGACCGTTCTACCATCTAAGGGACTTGGGGTCTCGTTTCGGTCGACAGGTTTGAAGGGACTTACCATTCCGAAGAAACTTTTTTCAGAAAATGTGTCGGACAGGATAAATTTACCATCTCAAGGAATTAACTTTCTCGAGAAAAGGATTGGAACAGGAATTGGAGTTGAAAAAGGGAACTTATCGTCTTCGAGAAGACGTGCCTGATTTGGAATTGGACCGAACAATGCCCCCAAGGGCATTTTGGTCATTTACCTCTATTTGGGCCTGGTGGGCCCGCGAAGCGATGAATCAACTGGATTAGGACTAGAATTTTAGAATATATTCATATTGGCTTAAACTCAAGTCAAGACGAACTGGAGACTGCCGAGTGGGCAAAAATGGAGTGCTTACAGCTACCCCTCTTTTTCTGTCTTCGCTTGTCGAAGACAGAAAACGATAGAATAAGAGTCTCATGTTGACCGTGAGGCAGTCAGAGGGACGGACTTTGGAAATTTTGGAAGACGGGATTGTAGAAACGAATATTAGGCCCAAAAGGCCTTTGAAATAGAGTTTTGGTGGGAAAAAGGGCAAATTTGCCCAGAATTGGCAACTGGCGCCACTAGGAGTGGCGCGTTTGGCAAATTTTGCTTGGCGTCACTGCTAGTGGCGCTAGGCTTAGGATCAAATCCAGCAAACTGCTGGTTCGAGACTACTGCGAGTTTTGAAGAGTTTTTTAAGAATCGAGAGTCTTTGTGTGGAAATCGACTTGAACCTTGAAGGGGCACTCCTTGGGGACCATGGGTGATTGCCGGAAGTAGACCACGTTGCCAGAAAAGTTGCCGGAAGAGAAGATTTCACCAGAGAACTCTAAGAGGTGAGTTTTCAATTTTCTGTTGATTTTGATGTGTAGAATTTCGTTTAAGTCGTGTGAATAGTGGAAATTGATGTTTTGACATGTTTTGAACATTATGGTGATGTTATTTTTGTATTTTGGTGCTTGTTTGACTGAATTTGAGCAATTTTACATGATTATGTGAAGTAGGGGTGTTCACGGGTTGGTTCGGGTAGGGTTGACTAATCACCCATCACCCGAACTGAAAATATCGAGTTAAAAATTTATTGAACCACTTTCGACCCAATGAGTGATCGGGTTGGGTCGGATCGGGTTCGGGTTCGGGTTTGGGTTCAGTCGGGTATAGGCTAGAAATTCTTTTTTTTTTTTTTAAATAAGTACTTAAATCATAAATAAATAAAAACACTTAGTAAAAATTCAACCATTATATTCATCCATTACTCTATGCAATAGTAAAATCTACTAGTCCATCTATAATTACATTCGGTCATTTTTTCCATCCCCTTTAAAATACACCATACAACCATAAAATCTAGTAGTCATTAATCTATCTATTGCATTCAAATTTCAGACTCTGGAGTGCTTGATTAACATATGAGAGGAGAGAAAGACGTAACCTGCAAAAATATCAACAGATTCAATACAGTCAAATGTTGGAATAAAAAAATAATAATTTTGAAAATATATTATTAAGTATTGATAGTTAGAGAACTTAACTAAAGTAATAATACTTATTTACACAAGCATAGTGGGTGATATGGCTATGAAAGCAAATGGATCAAATATGTATAGGATGGTTAGATAACTTACTTAAATCAAGTCTACAACCTAAAAAGCTTGATCAGGATGAGAATTCCACATAAAATTCACTCAATTGCTGTCAAGATACCTATATGGTAAAAACATATATATATATATATATATATATTATCATCAAAAATTCAGAATACATAATAAATGTCCAAGATTAGTAGATTACTATGTCTTGTTTTAAGAAGTTTTTGAACTTACCCAAAAATGAAAGATGTTAAGTTTTTCAAAAGAGAGTCACAAAATTCACTCCACTACATCAATACACCTGAAAGTAAAACAAAAATGTATATTTAGATACATACACACATCAAGATGAATATGTTTTGTTTTTGGAGGCTTGTGAACTAATCCAAAAATAGGATATAAAGTTTTTATTAGAGAATGGCACAAAATTCACTTTATTGCTAGCATTGCACTTGACTGTGCCACTGTAAAACCAAAAAAAAAAAAAAATTGGTCAAATACATAATGCATGTCTAAGATTATTAATCCTAATTTTCAAGGCTTGTGAACTTACCCAAAAATAGAACATAAAACATTTTTGGACTGTTGCTTTGAAGCCAAAAACAAAATGTCTTGCATCATCCTAAGCAAAATTTCAGCATTTAGTAGTAATGAGTAACACATTATAATTCATAACAGAGATGAAAATTTTACCATACAGTATGTGTTAAATACTAAGAATACTTTCGCTTAAGTTTGGACTTGAGCTTGTGTAACTTGTGTTTGATTCTGAAAAAATAAATATGTCATTATAGTAAAGAAAAGACATAATTAGCTAACAATTTCAAACTTATTACCTGATTCATGTTGTTCATATTCCTCAACATCATCCATGGCCTTGCGCAAAGAAATTGAAATATTGCTTTTCAGCCAATTTTGGGCACAAATAAGAATTTCTACCATCATGGGAGAGAGTGAACTATGGAATGGATCAAGTATGCGTCCTCTTATGCTAAATGCAGATTCCGAAGCTACAGTAGAAATGGGCATTGTCAACACATCATGTGCTATTTGGGACAACATTCGATACTTTGAGGAATTAGTCTTCCACCATTCTAATATGTCAAAGTTCTTAACCCTTGAACCTTCACAAAAGTCTCCCCAGTATTTATCAATTTCTGACTTACATGATGATAAATATTCTGCTTCCAAATATGTATTAAATTGAGAAGCTATGAGCAAATGTGGATCCTCACAATCATCATCTATCACCATCTTTGATGCTTCACTCACATTAGGAATTTCAACACTTGTTACATCATTTGCAGCATAGTGGTTATGTAAATGAGCCAAAGCATCTTTCACTTTAGAGGTCATCTTGTCCACAACATTGGTTTCAAATAATTGTGAGAAACAAAAGTTGACATATTTCAGTTTCTTTCAAGGGTCAAGCACAGTAGCAACATACAATAAAAGATTTATGTTATCTCCATTTCCCCAATACTTTTCCAATTTTAGCTTCATACTTTTTGCCATTAAAAACAAAATATCATCATCTTTTTTCACTAATTGTTTTATTTTGGTTTGAATTACAAATATTTCATCAAAGTAGTAATTTGATGTCACATAAAGAGACCTTGAAAATCGATTGGTTGCATTGTAGAAAAGCTTTAGGAAGTTTATAAATATCTTGCAATTTTTCCAATCATTTTTAGTTGGAGGTCCCCATGATTTGTTCCTTTTTCCACTTTGTTCAACAACATCATCCTCCATAAAGTAAGACCGATAATTAGAGTCCCCCTCCTCCAATCGCTCAAAGGCCATCTCAAACTTCATGGTAGCCTCTAGCATCAAATAGGTGGAATTCCACCTAGTTGGTACATCAAGGCATAGGAGACTCTTAGACTCAATTTTTTCTTTCTCCACACACTTCTTAAAGGTCTCTAGCCTATTTGGAGAGGACCTTACATACCTCACAGCATCACGTACACAAGTAATAGATGTATCTAGTTCTTTCAAACCATCACCCACAATAAGATTCAAAATATGTGCACAACATCTCACATGCAAGAACTCATGTGCTAAAACAACTCCCTTCCAATCTTTTGTTTTCCTTTTCAAGTACTTAATGGTAGTGTTGTTGGAACTAGCATTATCTACTGTTAGTGTAAATATGCTACTAATGTTCCACTCAAGAAAGCATATTTCAATTTTTTTACCAATAGTTTCTCCCTTATGATCTTCAACTTGACAAAAGTTTATAATTCTTTTTTGGAGCTTCCAATCATCATCAATGAAATGTGCCGTAAGGCACATATAACATAGATTTTGTATGGATGTCCATGTGTCTGTAGTAAGGCATATTCTATGATTTTTCAAAGTTTTCTTCAACTTATCCTTCTCATTATTAAAAATGCCCATAACTTCTCTAGCAATTGTGATCCGAGAAGGAATTTTGTTAAACTTAGATTGCAAAACATTACAAAATCTCTTAAAACCTATTCCCTCCACAAACCTAAAGGGCAATTCATCAATTATAATCATTTCGGCAAGAGCTCTTCTAGCAGCTTCTATAGTAAAATTCATTGCCAAGAAATCCACTCCATCTTCTCTATTTGTTTTGTGATGAAAAGCTAATGTTTGTTGTCCCTTGTTATCCTTATCCCTATAAGGATACTTTTTGCATTGAGTTAAATGAGACAACAAATTACTTGGTCCATGACTTTTCGAACCAGCCTGATACTCTTTTTGACAATATTTACAAGCAGCCTTAATTTGACCATCATCACTTTTTAGTTTATCAAAATGATCCCATGCTACAGATTTTTTCCACCTCCCACTACTACCTTCCTTCATCTTTGACTTCGGTGGTATTGGAGGCTTTTCAATGGTGGGGAGCCTAGGAGTAGGGACAGTTGTAGTTGGGGACCTTGGGGTAGTAGCTTTATTATGAGATTCATGACGATCCATGATATTGATATGAAAAGGTAAGATGTCCACTCCACAACCCTTAAACCACAACATAAAAAAAAATTAAACAAAATTAGAGACAATGAATTATACATTTATCACAGATTATGTGATCCTAAATCCTAACAATGAATTAATCATTTCTTGATCATGTGAATAACTCACAATAAATTCAGCACACAACACTTCTCAAAAAATAATTCAACAATAAAAAATGAAAATCTACAACTGAAAAATTTGACTAATCAGGCACAAAGAACCTAACTGATTTTGAAACCTATAATCAGGCACAAAAACTGAATGATTATCACTGAAAAAAAAAAAAAAAAGAAGTATCTTCAATAAGATGATTTCAGAGTTATGCGATCCTAACAGACCTCAAATAAAAATTTGTTTTTTTTTAATTTGTAAGACTTATTTGTTCGATTATGTTAGATTCATAATTTCATAGTACAGATTCTACAGAATACATATTATATTGTATAAAGCTCCAAAAAAAAAAATTTGATAAGCGAAATAAAGTCTTAGAGGTATCATTTAATGGAAGATGTAAAGCTTACAGAAATTCTCTAAATCCTGCATGACTCGTCAATAGACTCAGCAACCTTACTGACTTGCTGTAAACTAAAAATATAGAGGTTTTATCAGTGGTATTTTTCTGCTTCTACAACCTTTGGTCTGTGAGAGAGAGAGAGGGAAACGTATATTCGGTGAAAACAGGGAAAGGAAGGGATAAAGTTAACAACTTAACATGGTGTACTGTGTAATCTCTCAAATTCATATATTTGGTCGGGAAGCATGGACATTGGAAAGGTAAGGTTATAATAAAATATTAAAAAGTAATAGTGTAATTTAATCAATCCATATATTTGGTCGGGAAACATGAAAAAGAAAGGATAAAGTTATAATATAATATTAAAACATAATCTCATGCATCAATGAGATTACACCACCAGTAATGTAAAGGAGTTTTGATTATCTTCAAAATGTCGGGTCGGGACGGGTCTAACAGTTGACATGCATGTAAACCCGACACCCGAACCAAAAAGTTATAAATTTTACAAACTTCACTTGTTACCCACCCAATTAACCAGCGAAACTGACCAAATGCCATCGGGTCGTTTGGCTTTGGATCGGGTTGACAGGTTGGATAAATTTTTGAACAGCCCTAATGTGAAGAGAGTTTTCTGCAAGAATTGGGAGTTTGTTCCTACAGGCTTAGGCATTAGGTTCTCTGACTAGATTTTTATGCCATGCGTCTTAAAAAAATGTGTTTAACAACCATGTAAAGTTTCATGATTTTTTGAAAACTTGGTGAATTTTTAATTTTTTAAAAAATAAAAAATACTTAGAAAATTAGAAAAATTGGAAATTAATGAAGTTTAAAATTTGGAAAAATTAAAAAAATTTTAGAAAACATTTGAAATAATTTTGAGGAATTTTAGGACAGTTTTGAAAATCATTGATTTATTGGAAAAATAAAACGTGTGTTTTGAAAATTTTGAAAATTTAAAAAGTGTGCGCGAGTGCTGATATTATGTGATTTTAACGTTGTGAAGTGTACGGTTTGTATTTTGTGTTGATGTCATGGGTATTGTAGGAACCATTTTTAAACGAAACTCTGTCAAAATTTTTAAAAATCAGGGAAAGAATTGGAAAAGGTTTAGAAATAAAATATTTTTGAAGGAAAAAGACAGAAAACCCTTGAGATTTGACTTGAAGTTGGAAAATCAAAAGGTGCAAGAAATTTGTTTTGACTTATCATTTGAAATCTTTTTATTATTATTTATTTATTTTATTATTATTTTTAACTGCATGTGTTGTATATTAACACCTCTTATCTTGGTTTACCTTTTCAAGATGGCAGATGCGGGCGATGATGGCTTCGAGAGGAGACGTCACTCGGGAAAAGGCGGCTCGGACAAATTCCACCGGCAGTTCCAGTCGATTCAAAGGTAGCCGACGATCTACCGAACGGGCCTCTTCTAATCAGAGCGGACAGGGGAGTAGACCACCTGTCGACCCCTTTCCTCTTGTTGAGCAGGCCTTTGCATAGGAAATTGGTGCTGAGGAAGAGGTACCGGGTCTTAGGGATCAGGTGGCTAGTTATGGGAGAGCCTCCTCTAAGCATAAGCAAACAAATGGTGATTTGGGTGACCTAGAGGTACCGGACATCCCACCGCTCGGGGATCTTGCTTATCACCCCAGTGTATATTCTAGACCGCATTTACCCCCTCCTCCAGTACACACAGCTTTAAAAAGGGATATATTCATCAGGTTTTCGTGACCATGCAGCGGGCTGCTCCATCATATCGTACCTTTTTAGCTGAGATTGGATTCGGAGCCTTCATGGGATTACAGGCTAACCGCCTGAACCGACATCTGGTGCTAGCACTGATTGAGTGGTGGTTTGGAGAGACAGGGACCTTCCATTTTGTTGGCTTTGAGTTGGTCCCACCCCCTTAGGTTGGGTGATCATCACGAGGCTTTCCTTCGTCGGCTGGTGGATCACTTTATAGTCAGTTAGTAGCGACGAGGCCTGTATTCTGCTAGACTTGTCCCCTCCTAAGCGTTCTGCCATCCCAGTCTCTTAGCTCAGTCGGGATGACCGTACCTTTATTGCTGAGCCATCTCCCGCCAGGCGGGACATCATGAGACGGCAACTTGTTTTGTACATCATCTTTAGTTGCTTCTGCAACAACAACAAGTCGCTCGTGCCCTTTCGGTTGGTGAGCATAGTAGCTGATCTTAGGGTTTTATCTGAGCTGGATTGGGGGTCCTTCTCTTTCGACTACTTCCTTCAATCGATGCGGGCCCTGACTTTTTCTCGTTGGGGCAGCATGACTAGTTTTTAGCCCTTTCTTGTCTGGTGGAGTTATGAGTACCTGCTTGTTTGTCACCTTACAGTTGTCGAGGATGACCTTTATCCTCGTGCTTTGAGCTGGGCTCATGACTGGGTGGCCCAATAATCAGAGATTACTGACTTTGTGATGTTACGGGCGAACCTGGAGTTAATTGAGGCTAGAGACGTGACTTGGCGGCACTTCATTGGATCAGTTCATTATGAAACAGTGTGGTACTTGGTCCCATTGTCCCTGTCAAGGTCTGCTTTTCTCAGTGACGATACTTGGGAGTCCTATCTAGGAGAGCGACACTAGCGACAATTTCATGAGGCGTTCCGATCAGCAGGAACTCCGTCAGAGTATATGTTTGGAGCCTTGGTGATGGAAGTGCCTATCCCCTATCAGGAGCGACAGCCGAGTGCCGAGTTCTTACTTCCTTCGGATACGGATTACGCTACACACTTTGAGGCTTATTCTGTCAGTGCCTTCACCCAGTTTGAGGTAGTAATCGGCGGGTATGTTGTTGGCCAGGAGGTGGTTGACTTGTGGCACCGAGTCGGAGGATATGTGCCCCAGGCTGAGTTTACTACTGTGAGTGACCAGAGAGATCAGTACCAGGCCAAGGTGGCTTCCTTGACGGCTCGGATAGCTCAGATGGGAGGTGGCGGGGTATGTTGTCTTTTCTCTTCTTATTCTTGCTCTGTTGTTGTTTAGTTCTTCTTTCATGTGGCTTATTTCAGTTCTATCTTCTCCGCAGGATGCTGGTGCTTCGAGTAGTTATCCGCCTCCTCCGATGCCGGGTTTCGGGGACTTCGATCCTGAGGACATTGATTTTGGCCTTTGATGAATGCCCCTTACCATATACCCTGATCTTCCTTTGCTCCTATTCCTGAAATGTATTTATGTTAGAAAGTTTTATTCCCATAGATTTTGCATAGGGATAGACATTTATAAGCTAGCTAGTTGAGTAAATGGATAAGCAGAAATATTTATGACTTTTACAGCTAAGTATGTGATCACATGCATGTGATGGGTGATGACGCTAGCTATTTACTACATGAGTAGATATTAAACTGTTATGGGTGACCTATGTATGCGAAGCTTTTTTTTTTTTTTTGAAAATGTATGCACACATTAGAAATATTCTGGTTAATGGAATGACAAAGGGTGTTGTCCCACTTAATATCTTTGGAATGGTAACTCTTTCCTCTTCGGGGGTCTAACCTCTCCTCTGGCTCAACCTTACCTTGATTGGATGATAGCACTTAGCACCTTTCTCAACCTTTTGACCGCATCCGACTCTCTACTTCGGGGTTTATGTATATGATTATTAGGGTGAAACTCTCAACTCTCAGGGTTTTAGCAACAACTTACCTAACCTTTAATAGAGCGATAAGCGGCCAGTCCTTTCAATCTGAGGAGACTTTGTTTAGGACCGTAATGTAGGCTAGGTTATGGGGTTTTCGAAGCGATGGATGTGTAGGCTTAAATTCAATGTTGTTTCCAATAGGGTTGGCATCCTTCTTTAGCCTTGGTAGTGTATCTAGCTCATTTAGATCAAGCAAACTATTTTCAATCGGAGTAGACTTTAGTAGAGTCATAATGTAGGCCATGGTTTTAGGGTTTTGCAAGAAAGGGTAGAGGCTCGAACCTATTGTTTCTACTGAGTTTCTTTGTAACCTAGGATCACCTTTAAATTTCCTTCTTGCTTTTACTATACACTTCTTAGGGTGACAATGGCTCTTTTCTTTCACCCTTTCTACATGCTTTTTGAGATAAACATAACTCTATTTTCTTTCAATCTTCTTATTATGCTTTTGAAGATGACTTAATCATGGTTTTCTTCAGGCCTTTCCTTAGATTTTTTTTTTTTTTTTTTGGCCTTTTGCCCCTTGGCAACATTTTTCCTTCACTTAGTCCTTTTTCCTTTAGACCTTTCCCTTAGCAATCTAACCTAATGTGGGCGGTGATCCTTAGGTTGGGGTTTTCTCGAAAAGGATAAATGGCTCAACGGGTTTGGCAAGAGGTTGCTTCTGACTGTATGGGAAATGAAATGAAGGCCTCTCTTCACTTTGAATTAGATTGCTTGATCTATAGAGCTTTCGATACTATCCTAGCATGATAGAGGTGGATACCATTCCTATAGTTCTTAACTATTGTCTACCCCAGTGTGGGGAGGATAGCCTTGGATCAGGGTTGACAAGAAAAATTTTACTCATGGCGAGGCACTAGGGGCTAAGCAAAGGGAATATAAACACACTTGTTTTTATATGGGAAAATAAAAGATGGCTCCTCTTCATTTTGATAGTCTGTCCACATATCGCTTAGCTTTGGTGTCTTGCAAATGTTGCCTTTAGGTAGTTTCCTCACTCATTCTTGTCCTTTCTTTCTTTGGAAAGCTGATCATTTGGCGAGTGGTTAACTCATGCTATCTTCCCTTCAAGTCAAACTGACCCCTAAGAAAAACCACGCCCCTTGTGTAGAAAGCAGCCACCACTCCCAAGAGAAAAGAGGATAACATCAATGAATAAGAGAACTATCATTTGGTTATTATTATCATTTTTTATGGAAAGCATAGAGTTTTTAAGGAAAAACGAAATGTAAATATCAATTTAAAGACAAGAAATAAAAGGGATAGAAAGAAAGTGGGTGAGAACACCCCTCGCTTGTGATCTTCGTTAGGTCCAGACGAGCAAACCATTGTAGAGCAGACCCCGTGAGGCTGTGTTGGAATAGCTGCATGAGAAGTTTCAGATTGTTGCGTGACCACTTAGCGCTCCAGCATAGAGACGAAGATGAGCAATAGGGTTTCTAGTGCCGTCATACTTCTGGAAGTCAGGCATTTTGAACCTAGCAAGTCTCGAGTGGTTAGGAAAGAAACAGAGCTCATTGTAGGAAGTGAACTCGTAAGTATCGTGGCCATGGAAACTTCGCAGCGAATTCTCTAGCCCTTGGATTTTAAACTGAGAGGGTCTAGGGGGGCCTTCTTTACAACAGGTGAAAGTAATATGGTCTCCTCCTCTTCAGCGCTGATCCCTTTGGCATCTTTCTTATTCCTCCCAGCATTGTCAGACTGAAGCATAATCCTTGGATGAAGTCATAAATGATGACGGGACTACAACAGCATCCTTCATAGCCATAGTTTGAATGAGTTTGAGCATCTCATCCATCTCAGTCCTTATTTCGTTGAGCTCTTCTCGAAAAACTTGGAACGATTCTTTAGGGTTAGCAACCATCAGTGATGCTCTTTGCTGGGTGATAATGGGATCCCTAGATGGATGTTGCCCCTTCTTGGGAGCAATGTTGACTCAGTGCAAGGTGATCTCTATAAATAGAAATGAAGAGAGAAAAAAAAAACAAAAACACAAATTGCAAGTCAGTTTATGGTTTTTAGAGAGTTTTATGCAATGCATGTCTTGGGGTGTCCCTATTTAAGAGGGAGACTAAGCATGATGCATTGGCACACTTATGAAGTGCAGATACCTTACTGTCAGATAGAGAACTTCATCCATTCACATATTCATCCATCCATTTGCTCAAGAAAAATAAAGAAATACATTTAACTTTGGGTTTGAGATACAAAAGAACTGAAATACATTTTAATAGCGGGAGGGGGAACATTTTCCTTTGGAGGTTCCACCTATCTAGTTTTACATAAGAAGTCCTAAACTACTCTCGAGTCTTAGGATTTGCCTTCCTTGGATTCAATGTCGAGGTGGTTGTTGAGAGACCTTGTTGATCGATTGCCCCTTGTCTTCTTGGCAACCCTATCTCCGTGAGCATAAAGGGATTGGAGCCCCTCTTATGAGATGACTTAAAATGCATACAATGATTCCTTAGGGTTACGTGGGAACCCTTAGGGTTTAGGTAGGTTTAATGCAAGGGAAAGTGACCTTGGTGTCACTCTCTTTGGGTTGATCATATGCATGAGAATGCAGTAACTCGAGTTACTTGGAACTCTCATCTGGACATGGAATACGGGATGCATGAAAATGGATGCATAGAGTATAAGGAAAGAGAATATAGTTGAAGTACATATGCATTTATAAGCAGTTAGACAAGCATTATAACATTAAGAATACAGTCATTATAACAACAAGAATAGACAGGTATAAGTGAAAATAAGAGCAGTCGCCCTTTCCTCCATGGTTTTGAAAACGGTGCGCATATCTTAAATCCGATAGAGGTTCGGCTATGCATGGTGTTTATATAAGCATGAGGTTGAGGGTTAACTAATGTGTCCTAAAAAGGCTCGGTCCCCAGATCCTCAAACCTAGGCCCACTCCCCGAGGTAGTGCCATGATCGGTTGGTGATCCGAGCGGGGGAATCATCAAGAGGCCGTAGGCGAAGAAACTGATATAGCATCTTGCCCACAACCAATATATCGTTTCCCCTTTCTAACTAGAAAGGTCATATCAGGGTAAAAATGCAAGTATGCAGAATGTAGGTGCACATGCAGTGTGTGTGTGTGTGATTTTTGAAATTGGTGGAAAGAGCCCAACAATTCTCATCCATCTTGTTCATCACATTCATGCATAACAATTAATAAAATAATCTTGTAAATACAAAGCACACCTATAAAACAAAGATGCAAGAGTTAGTATGTGGATGGCAAACTTAATACAAGATAATAAGAATAAATGCATTTTTTTAAAAAAAAAAAAACAATTTTAAAAATTTAGTTTTGAAAATTTAAAGTGAATAGGATTGAACAAGTTAATTGAAGACTCTACATGGGTGAAGGGTAAAGAAACATGACTACGGCCCAACCCTCTAAGTGTCTCCAGTGGAGTCGCCAGCTGTCGCGCCTAGATTTTTCGTACTCGAGGAATACACACACAAGCGGAAAAAAATAATGTACTCTCTCGTTAGAACTCTTCCTCCTAGAAGAATGAGTGCGACTAGGTTTGAATTGAAAATAGATTTAAATAAATGGCTTTTAGAAAACATTCGAAGTCGCCACCTAATTTGATTAATGTGAGTTAGGTCACCTAAAAACTAAGAACAATCCGAGGATTATACTTAGGGTTTTTGAAAATGATTTTGAAAATACTTTCTCGAGAGAGGGTTTTTAAGAAAACAGGTTATTTAGCAACCTTCAAAAAATATTTAAGCCTTTTTTGAAAATGAACTCTATTTTGGTCTTTCAAAAACAATGATCCTAGGTTTGGAGGTTGGTTACGTGTAGGGAAAACGCACTAAACTATCACCCTACCCCGCCCTTGCGGTACCTACATATCTATTTACCCTAAAGTCAAATGAACTTTGAAAATTGCAGTTATCTCTAAATGGGCAGGAAGTTTCTCAAACAAGCTTCTAAGATGTTTTTAATGATTGATAGTGTTTTGAACTTTGATTCCTAGTCTTGTTAATGTAGTAAATTTCATGGCTTTACTTAAACACTTGGCATTTGAATGAAACAATTATTATTGAGTTTGATGAAAGAAATCTAAGAATTTTGTGGGTATATTCACTGCAATCCCTCATAAGATTTCACGCATCCACTAGGGATAACCTATGTATTTAAAAGGCTTATTGCATACGTCAAATGCAATCGAGATTTCCAATGAAAGTGGATTAGTTAGTTAACTAATTTTATTTGGTTGTCTTTTAGTTTTTCTGTCTTTAATTCGGTTTTACTTGAGGACAAACAAAATTTAAGTTAGGGGGTGTGATAAATTACATGATTTATATATTTTCACTTTTTAATTATGTTATTTAGTTGTTATTTATTTATTTATATTATTATTTTATTACAGATGATAAGCCACATGATTTATATATTTTTACTATTTAATTATATTATTTAGTTGTTATTTATTTACTTATATTATTATTTTTATTGCAAATTTGGGTACAAGAGCAAAAAAAAAGAATCCTATCCAAAATAAGAAATACGCGCTTAAAGGAGTCAAATATTCAACAATTTTATTTAAGCAAGGAGACTAGAAGGAAAAACTTTCAACCAATAAAGAAAATTATGTATATGGAACAAGATTCATATATATATACATATATATATATCTATGTGTGTGTGAAAAAGAGAGTTATAAATATATATATATATATATATATCCATATGTGTGCACGGGTGAAGTGGGCAGCAAGAAACAAAACAAAAAAAGAAAACCAACACTTAACCGGGCAACTGCAGAACTGAAGGAAAAAAGGAGTTCTCGCACAGCGAACCTGGTAGCTGCCGCACATCACCTAGCCGAGAGGAGAAAAAGCCAAAGAGAAGAGAAAAAATTAAGAAGAAGAAGGAAGAAAAAGAAGATAAAGACTTGGAACACAAAGTTTTTGAAGCCTTGTTACTTTTAAGTGTTCAGGTTTTATGTTCTATTTTTCTTGCTTCCAATGGATATTAAAATCGTGAGTGGCTAAGTTTTTATACTAGGGTTGAGGATGAAACTCCATGCTTTGTAATGACTTGATATGTCATTTATATTTATTTTCCAAACACGTACTTTGATTGTTTAATACTCTTGCCTAGATTTAATTAAAGTAAATAATTTTGTATATGAATTTTGTTCATGATTTGAGATTGTTGGATTAATTATTAGCCCTATTATTTATTGGTATAATTTCAAGCATTGGATTTCTTATGTGATTTATTTTCGAATGGATATATATGCATTTTTTATCTTGAACATTAAGGTTAGGAAAAGTATACATTAGTTTATTTATTAAAGTGATTTTAATGTTATATTTTTCATAATAACAAGTTTGATTACGACGTTATTGTGAAGCGAATTAGGGAAATAATTTAAATTACATGAAAAGTCATTATAATGCATGTGTGTGAATTCTAAAACCTTAGTCATTTAATTTGATATCTCTCATCTCTTTATTATTATTGTCTAGATTAATTGTTTACTTGTTTATTTATATTTAGTTATTTTTGTTTATTGCTAGATTAATTAAACAAATTCAAGATTTCTTAACTAGGTTAGGGTGAACTAGATTTATTCTAATTTATTTTCTAAAATTTTACAAGTCCCTGTGGGATCGACCTCACACTCACATTCTTATACTTCAATCCGATTCGTGCGATTACTAGTAATAAAATTATCACATCAACAGATTTGGATATAAGAACAAAAAGAAAGAATCTCAATCAAAATAGAAAATAAGTACTTAAAGAATCAAATCTTTCAATAATTCTATTAAAGTAAGTAGATAAAAGGAGAAGTCTATCAACCAATAAAGAAAGAGTGCAAAGTGAGGTTAGATTAATATATATATATATATATGAAGAAGATATGTATATATATTCGGCCACATGTAGGGGTAGCGGGCCAAAGAAGAAAAGGAGAAAAGAGAAATAAAAAAATAAAAATAAAAACCTACCAAGCCGTACGGACAAGGGTGTTAGGCAGCCAAGCCAAGTGAAAATGTAAAAGAATTAAACAAATTCCTAGGGTGGGTCCCTAACTGCGCACAATGAAGAGGAGAATAGAAGAGAAAAAGCCGAGAGAGAAAAACCAAGAAAGCAAGAAGAAAGAGAAAGAAGACAAATATTTGAAAGACAAAGTTTTCATGTCTTATTATTTTACGTGTCCAGGTTTTATGATTTATTTTTCTAACTTTCAATGGATGTTAAAATTATGAGTGGTTAAGTTTTTACACTAGGGTTGAACATAAAACTCCATACTTTATAATGATTTGAACAAGTGATTCATATATATTTCCCAACATGTGCTTTGATTGTTTAGTACTCTTGCCTATATATAATTTAAGTCAATAATTCTAGATATGATATTAGTTCATGATTTGGGATTGTTGAATTAATTATTTAGCCCTATTATTTATTGGTATAATTTCAAGTATTAGATTTCTTATGTAATTTATTTTCGAATGGATACATATGAATTTTTTATCATGAACATTAAGTTTAGGAAGAGTATACATTAGTTTATTTATTAAAGAGATTTTAATGTTATATTTTCCATAATAACAAGCTTGATTACAATATTATTGTAAAGTGAATTAGGAAAATAATTTGAATTATGTGAAAAAGTTATTATAATGCACGTGTGTAGATTCTAAAACCTTAATCATCTTAATTTGATTTCTCTTATATCTTCATTATCATTGTCTATATTAATTGTTTACTTGTTTATTTAGTATTTAGTTATTTTTGTTCTTTGCTAGATTAGTTAAACAAACTCAAGATTTCATAACTAGATTAGGGTAAACTAGATTTATTCTAATTTATTTTTTTAATTTTCAAAATTCCATGTGGGATCAACCTCACACTCATTGTCTTATACTTTAAAATGATTCGTGAGCTTGCGAGTATTAAAATTATCATATTAGCATAAACCGGGGAATTCATTGTAATATTTCAAACCTCTATTTATTTAAATTAATGTAAATTTCTAGTATTTGTATTGTTTAATGTTAGTTATTACATCATTTGAATAAAAAAATGACCAATGAGAGATTATGTTGTAACTTAAGCCCATGAAGTGAGACACATGGGATTATTTTCAAGTGTATCATACTTATACACTTTACACACCCACACTTTCATACCCGCACACATCACAACCAGTTGAGAGAGAGAAGAGATGGAGAAGAGGAGAAGAGGAAGAGAAAAGTGAAGATTGAAGGAAGAGGAAGCTTGGAAAGTCTCCACCTAAGCCAAGAGAAGCCATAAAAGGACTTCGACAAGCTTGAACAAATGTAAGGTCTCATCTCTTTCTACAATTGTATATGTGTAGGTATTTATCTTGTTGGGTTGTTATAGGTGATTCCTTTGAGTCCCATTTGGCTAGATTTTAAAGCCTCATAAGCTTATGTTAAGGGTATGATGTGAGGGTTTGTAAAACCCCCAAATTTGTACATGATAGGTTTGAGATTTCAAACCCTAGAACCCTTTGATTTACTTATTTAAAGTATTTCATTTTGAGTTATTGTGGTCTTCTTGGGTCAATCTTTGGACCCTAGAAGCATTAAAAGAGTTTGTGAGAGTTTTGATAGAGTTTGGGTGAGATTTGGGGATTTTTCGGATGGATTTTCATTTTTTTTCCAGGTAATGTCTCAACACTTTTGCCTCATGTGTTGACACATCTGTCCAGAGGACTCCCAGATTCACTTTTTCAGCTCATGTGTCGACACCTTGCTTCATGTGTCGACACATCCCCGATTCGTTTTCTCAACTCTGACACTATTTAGTAAAATGGGCATAACTTTCTCTAGAAAACTTGGATTGATGCACCATTTGAAGCATTGAAAATTACACTCATAGACCTTTGCATCCATTTAATTTTGTACTCTAATTCCTTATATATTAAGAGATATGAAAATTTAAAGTTGACCCAAAATCTATACCAACAACATTGTTTTCTAGAATTTTAGTCCACCTTCCGTGAGGCACAACTTCTTCATCCGAAATGTGTTTTTGGCCCCATGATCTATCAAATTAAAGGCCTTTAAGCCTATTTTCAAATGGAACTAACTTAGAGTGTGAAATCATCCTTGAAAGGTGGTTGAGACGCAATCAAGGAGTCAACATCCCAGCTTTCATGTTCAAACCTCAATCTTATATTCTCATTTTACGTTGGGGCTTTGCCCTAGAGTTTAGCCTCGCTCTCCCGAGTGAGGTGTTGATGAGTTAGGGTTCAGGGACTTATGTGCTTAGTCTCGATTTACGCGTTATTGCCTTGCATTGGAGTCTTGTATTGATATTTTCATACTTCTATGAGCATTTTGTGTAGGAACACTTTGTTTAACACCCATTCTATCGGAGAGAGGTCAGTAATGATATGCCATGAGTAAGACCTATTATTCTCCAAATGCTTTCAAGTTCAATTACGTTTCATACATTTCTTTCCATTTATTTCAATGCATCAATAATTACGTTCAAGTATAAATGTCATGCTTTGAATTACATACGAACCTTATCTACGATATGAATTACAACCCATGGACTAGAACGTTTACATAAAGTAGAAGTAAGATTCATAACGTACGACTCCATGTAAGGTCTTCTAGTAGTAAGACTTTAATGTAGCCCGATAGTCCTAGGATGGGGGGATGTGAAATAAAATACCAACATGTAAGGTTTTTCGTGGCAAGACCCTAAACTAGCAATGATGGTCCTATGGTAGGGGAGCCGAAATAATCTACCGCCAAATTGGGAGATGTCTCTTTTTGCCTAAAGAGCCTTGTGTGTACCATGCGGCTGAGACCAAGCACCCAGAAAGGGGGCAGGCAGGTGCGAGCCAGAGCGGACAATTTAATGTTGGCCTAAAGAGCCTTATGTGTATCGTGCAGCTGAGACCAAGCACCTAGAAACGGGGTAGGCAGGTGAGAGCCAGAGCGGACAATCTAATGTTGGCCTAAAGAGCCTTATATTTACCGTGTGGCTAAGACCAAGTGCCCAAAAGGGGATAGGCAAGTGTGAGCCAGAACCGATAGTATTATGCTACGTACTCGGATAGTTCAAGTGCTCCCAAGGGAGTAGGTAGTGCAAAGTGTTACCGTTACAATGCATTTAAAACGATGAGGTAGGCACGTGCGTGACATGAAGCGCTAAAGCGAGCAATATTGTATATGTTTAAGATCTTAGCCTAAAGAACCTTATATATAACCTTTAAAGTTGCTAATGCGGAGCCTATATCGGATATAGAGACGCACAACACTTTATGCTCTAAAATGAGAAATATGATTTGTTCAAATGCTTCACAACAAGTTACATATGTTCCCACAATTACTAATGTCACGACATATCTCTCCTTTCTACGATATTATGATATGCCCTTACAATATCATGCCACGACATGCTTATGGCAGCTACGTTATGCATTACAAAATCATGCTATATGTTATGTCTCACTCCTATGATACTATGTTTGAAATGTTATAGTATTTTAATATGATACTTAGGTTACCTACGTTTCCAAAGTCACGCTTTATAAGTTACTAAGACTGATAGTATTTGATGTGGCGGATATTATGTGGCGAACTAAGTTGTACGCTTATCAGATAAGATACATTATGCTCATGACAAGTCATGTCACGCTCGAATAGTTCCTGCTACAACACGCCTGCTTCTCTTCTTTAACATTATGTTTTAGAAATGATGAAATGTTTTAATATAAAAACCTATGCCTCATGTGATTTTAAGATTTCACTTATACGTTTTTAAGTTCAAGTCACATATGCATATAGGTACCCCTATTGCCATATACATTAAATATAAATGTTAGTTTATGATATTTTATACTCATGCATTATTGTTATTCACTAAGCATTAGCTTATATTTTCTAAAAATGTTTTCAGGTGACCAAACTGGAAGGACTTAAGGGAGGCCCATTATGTAGATATTTGGACTGCGGCCCATAGGCCTTATGTTATGCACTGATATAGGGGTTGGACCCTAATATTTTGTAATATTATCATTTTATAACTATGGTGACCTTTGATAGGCCCATCTTATGGAATGTTTATGTTTTGGATTAGGCACAACTCTACCATGTATGACACGGATCATATTTCAAGTTATAAAAGATTATATTTCCGTAAATTTTAAATGATTATGCACAGGTGATCAACCAGTTTATATAATGCGGCCTCTGGTAGCCTTGTTACTGGTTAGTCATGTACCCTAAATCCGCATAAGCTGGGTTACGGGGCGTGACATCCCTTGTTTCAAGCATGCAAGAAGAAGAGGTAAAAGATGGGGATCAAAATAGAAGAAAATTCGAGTGGGTTAGAAGAGAGAAGAGAGAGATGGGGGGGAAATATATAATTTAACTAGAAACTCTGCCTTATCTTCTGTTTACTTTGATACTTTGATGGTGGACTTTACTTGGACTTTGAGTTGATCTTCAAGAGTTTCTAAGGGCTGGACTTGACCTTCAATGGATACTTAGAGGCAAGGATTTTAGTGTATAGATTGTATGGAGGCTAGGGTTTGAGTGTATGGATGCTAGGGTTTGAGGAGGCTTGAGAGAATTAGGATTTTGAGGGAATTCAAGTTCTATTTTCAGATAGGCAAAGTTTCTGGAGTGATTTTGTGGACACAAAATACGCAGAGGGTGGCATGTATTTATAAGCCACTAAAAATCACCTTGATGCCTTTTAGAGTGGCGCTAGGCCAAAATTTGGCTTGGCACTACTACTAGTGGCGCCACCCCCTTAGGAAAGTGTTTAGGTCGGTAACAAATAAATCTTTGACCCTTGTAACGCAAGGCAAAAGATTTAGGTGCCCATCCTAGTAACTAGCATGCAAATTTTGGCTTGACTTCACTAGGAGTGACTCTGAAAAGTTCATGAACGATTCAAAAGGTTTTGAGTAGCGCGAATCGGCTGAGAATAATAAAATATACAAATAATCACCAATAATTTTAACTGGAAATTATTTAAACAATCTATTAAGCAATCTAATAATAGAATCTAAGTGTGTGTGCAATGTGTTAAGCAATCTCAAATAATCAATGAAAAACATAGCACAAAATAAACACAAAGATTTACCGAGATTCAGCCACAAATCGTGACCTACATCCTTACCCTCAAGACCCCCTTGAAAGCTCTTCTATTATGCAATCAACAATTACAAAGCAAGTGCTAGTTGATCCAATGCCAAGCTCACTTCACACAAGAGCTCTTCCCAAGCTATCAAATCTCCCAAATGATTTTGTCCAAGCTTCACTCAAACTTACAAGTGATTTTGTCCAAGCTTCACTCAAACGTACAAGTGTTTTTCCCAAGCTACATTCAAACTCAAAGGTTTACAAACTCACCCAAATGGAATGAATAAGGTTTACACAAAGTATCTCTCTTAAAGAGTGAATAGAATCAGTGTATATTAGTAAAACCCCAATATATCAGCAAAGCAATAGTAGTAGATAGGGTTTTTTTCCTTCAAATTTGTTTGTTGCACTTGTATATGCCTTTTCTTCGTGTATATAAACTATGGGGGTTATATATATATAAGCCCCAACTTTGATTCTAGCCATTGGTAGTAGTGGAGATCCCATTAAATGCAAAAACGGCTGACTATAACATTCAGAAATATAGTCGTTACAGTGGCATATGTCGACCCCTAGACTAGAAGTGTCAACACCTTGCTATTCTAAACACTGTTCTATAAGCAATCTGCCTCCATGTGTCGACTCTTGAAGATTCAAGTGTCGACTCCTTCAAGTTTAGCATATCTCTCCAAGGCACTGTCGCGATGTGTCGACTCTTCTAAGCTTATATGTTGACTCCTTTAAGGCTTTTTCAAGGTCGTGCAACTTGTCTTGATGTATCGACACTTTTAGGCTCATGTGTTGACTCCTTTAAGCCTTTTTCAAAGTCCTATAATCTGTCTCGATGTGTCGACTCTTGTAATCTCATGTGTTGACTCTTTGAGGGTTTTAACAACGTCATGCACTGTCTCCATGTGTCGACTCTTGATGGTCTATATGTCAATACCTAATGAGCTAAGTGTCGACTTCTAGAATGAATGTTGTCGCGCTCAAATTTTTCGCACTCGAGGAATACACACACAAGTGGAAAAAACATTGTACTCTCTCGTTAAAACTCACCCTCTTAGAAGAATGAGTACGACTATGTTTGAATGGAAAATAGATTTGAATAAAAGGCTTTTGAAAAAAGTTTGGAGTCGCCACCTAACTTGATTAAGGTGAGTTATGTCACCTAAAAACTAAGCATAATCCGAAAACTACACTTAGGGTTTTGAAAAACGATTTTGAAAATATCTCCCCAAGAGAGGGGTTTAAAAAAACGGGTTGTTTGGCAACCTTTAGAAAACATTTAAGCCCTTTTGAAAAATAACTCCGTTTTGGTATTACAAAAACAGTTATCTAGGTTCGAAGGTTGGTTACGTGTAAGGAAAACGCACTAAGCCATCACCCTACCCCACCCTCGCGGTACCTACATGTCTATTTACCCTAGATTCACCTATGAGACTCTTCAACTAACAAATTGTCTAATCCTATCGACTTTGAAAAAGAAATGTTTAAAAAGAAATTTAACATGATGCATAATATGCAAGTGCAAGAAAAAAGAATTGAAAAATAGATTTGGAAAGAAATTGATTTGATTTGAAAAGGAAGAGATAGAAGTCTGAATTTGGAAAGAAAGTTTTGGAAATTAAAAATAGAAATTTGAAAATAGAAATTTGGAATTGGAAATTTGAAAATAGATTGGAGATTTGGAAAGATTTTTGTAGAAATAAAAACTTGAAAAATGATGTGACCGCACCCATGAGAGTTGCCTACGTATCCTTTTGGAGAAATCAGGTCAGTTGTAGTTCAGACAAGAGCCTGATTGAAAATAGAAGAGTCGAATTTGAAGAAAGAGATTTTGATTGGAAAAAGGATTTTATTTGAATTTAGAATAGAAGATTGAAAATTGGAATTTGGAATTTTGGAATTGAAAAGATTGGACTTTGACTTGGGAAGGTAGAACTTGGAAGAAAGATTTAGACTTGTTTTGGAAATATTGAGGTTTAGGAAACCTAGACTTAGGAAAGAAAAGAGACTTAGGAAAGATTTGTCTTGGAAGGGTTTTAAAAAATATTTGACTCGAATGTTGGACTTGGAAGATTTAGAAAAAGATTGGATTTAGGAAAGATGCAAACTAGGGAAGTTTCAAAATAGGAAAGTTTTGAATTAAGAATGGTTTCGTTTTAAAAAAAGTTTTGAAATTGTAAAGTTTTGAATTTGAAATGTTTTGAAATAGCGAGCTTTTGAAAATTAGAAAGTTTTAGATTTGGAGAGATTTGAAATTTACGAAAGTTTAGAATTTGGAAAGTTAGAAGTTTAGAAAGATTTAACTTAAAAACGTTTTGAATTTGAAAGGATTTAAAATTTAGAAAGCTTAAGATTTAGAGAGCTTTAGATTTAGAAAGCTTTGAATTTAGAAAGTTTAGGATTTAGAAAGCTTTAGAGTTTGAGTTTTAGAAAATCTTGAGATTAGGAAAGGTTTGAGTTTAGGAAAGATTTGAAAACTTAGATTTAGAAGGTTAAGATTTGGAAAGAGGGGTAGAATTAGGAAAGATTCAGAAATTGAGTTTTAAAATTAAGGAAAGGTTTTTATGTTCAAGTTTTGAAAACTTAAGATTCCGGAAAATAGAAGATTAGGAAGGAGTTGAATTAGGAAAGATTTGGATTTTGTTTCTAAGAAAAAGTGTTTTGATTTTGTTTCCAAAAACGGAGGATCGGATCTAGTTTCCTAAACGAGAATATTAGATTTAACTTCTTAAAGGAAAGATTTTATTTGACAAGGATTTGGAAAATGAAGTTTTAGAAACCCTAGATTTGGAAAGACTATAGTTTTGACGTAGAAAGTAGATTTTGAAAATATGTATAGTTTGGATGTGAAAAGGAAGATTTTGGAAACCTAGGTTTTAAGGCAAGATTGAAAATCATGTTTTTAAGAAAGGAAATTAAGGTTTCCTAATTGTGGGTTCTAAGGCTTGACTTGGGCACCAAGAAAGGGATTTTTGAAAAGTGTGTTTTTGGAAACGAAGATTTTTAGAAGGCAATCCTAGAGAGGAGTTTCTAGAAGGAAGATTTTGGAGAGAGAGTTTTTGAAAAGAAATCCTAGTGAGGAGTTTTTAAAAAGTGAATTTGAAAAGAGTTTTAGGAATGAAGTTTTTGGAAAGTAAAACTTTTGAGAGAGTTTTGGAAACAAGATTTTGGAAGGAGATTGTTAAAAAGAGTTTTTAGGAAAGAGATTTAGGGAGTGCTTTCTAAGAAAGAAACCTAGGAAATGTTTTTAGGAAAGGAATTTGAAGAGAGCATTTTGAGAAAGAGTTGAAAAGAGAGTTTTTGAAAAATAGATTTTTGGAGGGAGTTTTTGAAAATAACTTTGGAAAGAAGAGTTTTTGGAAAGCATGTTGAAAAAGAGGGTTTTAGAAAAAGAGACTTTTGAAAAAAGAGCTTTTTGAAAAGTATAAAAACGTCTCACTTTCCTAAAGCGATTCTAACCATAAGAAGGTTAGAACCACTTTAAGAAAGTGGTTTTGAAAACAACTAGGAGTTAAAAATATAGACCATATCGGTTACTTTAGATATAACACTTTCCTAAAGCAATCCTAGCCATGGAAAGGCTAGAATCACCCTAGGATTGTGATTTTGAAAACAAGTTTTGAAAAATGAGATTTTGATGCAATTTTGAAAACAAGTTTAATGCAAGTTTTGAAAATAAGTTTGAAAATGATTTTTGGAAGAATGCAAGATAATGATATGCACAATGCAAATTGGAGTCGTGAATATACAAGGTTAAGGCTTCACCACATAATCAAGGGGGCCGAACCCATGTAGCCTCCGGTTAGACTAAAAGAAAGCGCCCGACACGGTGACCCTCCAATAGCCTAATCCTACACATGAACCGGGAATCCCTTTGTTTCAAGCATGCAAAGAAAGGGGGGAAGAAGATGGGGGATTAAAATAGAGAAAACCCAAGTGGGTTAGAAGGGAGAAGAGAGAGGGGGAAGTGTAGAAACTTAAAGAGAAAGCCTACCGTATGTCTTGTTTACTTTGCTTTGCTTTTGCGCGCCTTGCTTTTCTTCGGTCTTCGCTTCACTTCAGTCTTCGAGGGCTTGTGTTTGATCTTCAAAGCTTGTAGTTGCAGCAATCTAAGTCTTCAATGGAGGGTTGGAGACTATTGTATAAGTATATAGAAGTGTATGTGAGTGCATGGGAGGCTAGGGTTTGTGTATAGTGGCTAGGGTTTGGAAAACCTAGAGAAGCTAGGGTTTAGGAAGGCTACGAGCTCTGTATATCAAATATTAGGGTTTGCAGATTGAGTTTGCAGACCTCTTTCATGCTGGAAGAGGCTCTGTATTTATAGAGATGGGATAGACCTAGCGCCTGTTGCAGTGGCGCCAGGCCAAATTTCCTCTTGGCGCCACTAGGAGTAGCGCTAGGCCATTTCTTGGCTTGGCGCCACTACTAGTGGTGCCAGCCCGTTAGGAAAATTTTAAGATCAGCAAGCAACGTATCTTGGGAAGATTTGGGCGCCTGTACTATTGACTACCATGCAATTTTTAGCCTAGCTTCACTAAAAGTGACTCTAGAAAGTCCGAAAAGGAGTTGAGAGACCGGGAATGACCCGAAAGGCTGAAAAAAGCGTAGGAGCACTTAGAACAGTGTCCCAGAAGTATTAGACTTGAGAAATAAAGACAGGATGTGTCGGAAGGGTCGACCGGGCCATTAGGGGCAAAATTGTCAACCGGTTGGAAAGTTGCCGAGATGGACTCGGAACGTCCCAAAAGAAGATTCAAGATTTGGAAACATTATTCAAAATATTCCCAAAGGTTTCCGGTTTGATACCCAGAGCCGGTGTGGTCAGAAAAGGTGACCGACCCACGAGGGGCAAAACGGTCATTTTGCACCGGGTTTGTCGAAACTAACTCAGAATGATCCGAAAAAGTAAAGAAAGGTTAAGAATACTGTAGGAGGCATTCTCGAGAAGTTACCAGTTTGATACCGAAAGCCAGTGTGGTTCTTGGGGAGTTCGGATGCCTAGGGGCAAAATGGTCATATTGACCGAAAAGTCTCAGAATTAACCCGAGACGGACTGGAGGGCACCTAATCATGCCAAATTGCTTTTAAGACAATCTAGAAAGGTGGACTTATCATTCTGAGGGCTTAAGTGTGCTCTTGAGAAACGTGCTAGAAAACAGCCCTAGGGGCAATTTGGTCATTTTTCACTAGAGTGGGCTAGCAGGCACCAGTGTTGACCTGGGTTTTGAGTATTTTCGCCGCTCTGACAGCGGTCTCGTGATACAGGGGTTTGTTGGCAATTCCCTATATCAACCTGTTTGCAAGTATTTTCGCTACTCTGACGGTTGCGATATTTACGAGTATTTCCGCTACCCTGACGGTTCGCGATCATTCCCGAGACTGCCTGATCTCGGGAAGCTGCTAAAGAGACTTAGCGCCTGAGAAATAACTTTCTCAGAAGGCATGCCTCAACGGACATTTCTGCATTGGCAGGCTAGCAGGCGCCAAAGGTGAACCGTTCTACTATTTAGGAGACTTGGGGTCTTGTCCCGGTCGACAAGTTTAAAGGGACTTACCATTCTGAAGGAATTTTCTTCAAAAAACGTGCCAGATTGGATAGAATTGCCGTCTCGAAGAATCAACTGTCTCAAGAAAGGGATTGGAATTGGAATTGGAAAGGGGACTTACCGTCTTTGGAAAGACATGCCTGATTTGGGATTGGAAAGGGGACTTACCGTCTTCAGAAAGACACGTCTAATAGGATTGAAAAGGGAACTTACCGTCTCCGGAAAGACGTGCCTGATTTAGAATTGAACCGAACAATGCCCCTAAGGGTATTTTGGTTATTTTGCCTCTATTTGGGCCTGGCGAGACCCGAGAAGCGATGAATAGACAGGATTAGATTTAGAGGGTTGATTTCGATGGGAATACGCCCATATTGACTTGAGTACAAGTCTGGACGGACCGTAGACTGCCGAGCGGTCAAAAACGGGCTGCTTACAAATGTGTCAACTCTTGCGAATACAAATGCTCAGGAGCAAGTTACTGACTTCATATGTTGAACCGTGGAGATCTAAGTGTCGACTCTTAGCAATTCCATAGGTGTCATAATGCAAGACTTCTTCAACCTTTTTCTAATCCTTCAAGCACATCATTTATATAGCAAATTAGGCTTCTAAAGCTTAAAATGACTTCTTCAATGCATGTGGTTTTTCAAGAGCTTCTTCACTTAATTCATGATTTCTTTTGATTTGTTGAAACTTCATTAAATTCTTTAAAAGAGCTTCCCATAGTTGTGATATTCACTTCTCTTGATCTTGAACTCCTTCATTCTCTTTGAGATGAAATCAATGCGATTTGATTATATCCAGGATTCATCGATCAGCATCACTTCTTCTATTGATCTAATTCGTCTTTAAAATCTTCAAGAGACCTTCCAAGACTTGAGATCTCTTTTCTTCAACTAATCTTTTGTGCTTCTTTGAACATCTTAAATCTTTTTGCTTGATCTTTATCAACTTGATTTCTTCTAGGATTCTTCAATCAATATCACTTGTTCCATCTATTCAAGACTTCAACACACTTATCAAATCTTCTTGATAAGCTTTATTAGTTCTTCAATATGTTCAAACTTCAAGTCATAGTCTAATTAATGCATGAAATTATCTACACACTAAGTAAATTAATTAGACATTTAAACAAATTTTTCTTACCATCAAAATTAAGGCATGCAATCAACAATCTCCCTCTTTTTGGTATGTAAAATAAAGACTTGTTCATAATGCAAATAAAAGTGCAAGGATGAAGTGCAAATGCAAGAGTGCTTAGTTTTTGGCTTTGGGGGATAGAGTTTAGGAAAGATCAACAAGGTCATCAGCAGTGTTTGTGAACTTGGCTGGATTTCTCTACCCTAGTTCATACTAGTGGGTGCTGGTGGTGATTGTGGAGAGGTTTGATTAGGTTTGGCTTTTACTTGAGTGGGGATGTCAGCTTTTGTGCCAGTTGAGAGATCAATTTCCTGATGTGCTTCATCCATGTCATCAGTAGGGGCATCAATGGAGGAGTTCTCTTCTGCAAATTTTGCTATAGAGGGGATTGTATGCATCTCGAATCATTTTCTTAATATATTTTCCTAGATGCTCAATAGACATTGCAATGTCATTACCCATTTGCTGCTTCAATTTGTTTCCCTTAGTCACAAATGCCTTACCGAGCTCCCTTACCTTCTTCTCAACAAAGAGTAACCTTGTTACACCTTTTTATCATAACTTTTGATCTGACCATTGAATCGACCTAATTCTTGCGTTTTTGAAAATCTGACTTCCATGTTTACAACATTTCTCATGTAGACATTTTCAAATTCGAATGTTATCAAGGCAAAAATTAAGGTGGAAGTGAAGGCATCTGATCAAAAATTCAAAAACCTATCGGACAACAAGTTGCTCAACGAGAAGAAATATTCAATGCTTTCTCAAACAGCTAGAAACTTATTTGAAGCTACAAATCCACCTTCTATCTTTATCTATAAACTGAAATACACAAGAGAAGCAAGACATATACAAGAGGTTACAAAGATTAAGCATAGAAAGTGATATTCATCAACATCTTCAAGTTTTGAGCTTTACTTCTTCATTATTCTATTTTATCTTTGAGTTTCATTGTTTTATTCAACTCTTGAGAGTTTTGTATTTACAGTTGTGAGCTTCAACTTCCCTATATCATTTGTAAAAGGGTTGTTAAACCCTTATAATTTATTTCTTGAGTGGTTGAGACAAACACTTGGAGAAAAAGATCCTTTTAGTGCTTTGTTTTGGAGAGCAAAACAAAGGATTATTTTTTGAGTCTTTTTCGAACAAGACACTTGGTATAAAGGTTTTCTAACAACCGGGTATGCTAGTAGTGTAAAGCTATTTGAAGAATAGTGGATTTGCCCAAGGAAGGAGCCTTGGGTTTGGCATAAGAGGAGCCAATTGAACCACTTTAAATCGTTGTGTTTAATCCCTTCTCTTTTCTCTCTATATATCTTACTTAATATCTTTCTCATTTATATTGTCTTGATATAGTTGAGATACACATACTTAAATCCATTTTATTAATCTCATATTGATTATATCTTAGGTTGTCTTATTCATTACATATCTAGCTTAATATTTAATATATGTTTTATTGCATCTCACCACTTGAAAATTAAGTGCATTAGATTATTTTAATTTTTAATTTTTAATTATAAACCTAATTTACCTCTCTCTTGGGTTGCTACCTGGTCTAACAATTAGTATCAGAGCAAGTGCTCTAATTTTTTGCTTAATCGTCATAGAGTAGATAATGGCAACCATAACAGGAACATCACTTACCGAAGGTCAATCTACCAATAGACCTCTTTTGTTCAATGGCACAAATTATAATTATTAAAAAGCTAGGATGAGAATTTACATTCAAGCTATAAATTATGAATTATGAAGAGTTATTGTTAGTGGTCCTAAAATACCAAATTAAATCATGGGTGAACAAAAAGTGCCTAAAAAAGAAAGTAAATGGAATGAGAATGACTTAAAAAGTTTTCAAATAAACTCCAAAACCATGAACTTATTACATTATACATTAGATATTAATGAGTTTAATAGAATCTCTACATATGAGTCGGCCAAGGAAATTTAGAACAAATTAGAAGTTACACGAGAGGGGACTAATCAAGTCAAAGAGTCTAAGATTAACATGTTTGTTCATAAATATGAATTGTTTAAAATGAATCAAGAGGAGTCTACTTTTTATATGTTTACTAGACTTACTAATATTATAAATGCCTTGAAATCTCTTGGTAAATGTTATACTAATGTTAAAATAGTGGAAAAAATTGTTAGGTCTTTACCAAGGAGTTGGGAGCCAAAAGTAACTGCTATATTAAAAGCCAAAGATCTCATGAAACTTAACTTGGATGAACTCTTAGGTTCACTCATAACTCACAAACTTACTATAAGAATAGGTGATGACGAAAGTAAAAAGAAAAAAAGCATAGTGTTGAAACCATCCACCACTTCCTCCACATTTGATAGCAATGATGGAGAAACTAACAATGCAGATGAAGAGCTTGCCATGATCACAAAGAAATTCAAAAGATTTTTCAGAAAGAAGAAGCAAGCCGAACGAAAATTTTCAAAGAATGATAGAGCAAAAGAATATAACAAAAAGGAAACAATAATTTGTTATGAATGTAAAAATCCGGGCCATATAAAATTCAAGTGTCCTCAACTCAAAAAAAATTTTTAAAAATGACAAAAAGAACGACATGGCAGCGGCTTAGGGAGAAAGTGATAATAGTAGTTTCACAAAAAAGTGATAATGAAGTTGTCAACCTATGCTTAATGGCAAAGGAAGATAATGAGATATCTGATACTTTTAATGAACATTTTTATTATGAAAAATTACAAAATACTTTTGAGGAATTGCATGATGATTTAAAAAATTAGTTATAAAAAACGTAGCCCTCAAAAAGATTATTTCTTCTCTCTCTTAAGAAAATGAATATTTGAAAAATGAAAATGAAATTTTAAAAATTAATGTTGAAAACGTATCTTCCAAGCTTAAAACTTCAATTTCAAATGATTTGAAAAATGAAAATGATACTTTGAAAATAAAAGTTGACGAATTGAATAATACTCTTTTAAAGTTTGTAAAAGGAAGAGAAAATTTTGATATGATACTCAAAAAACAAAGATGTGTTTTTGATAAAGTTGGAATTGGTTACAATCATTTTACAAGCAAAAGTTTTACAAAACAAATTTTGTTAAAACAACATCATCTTATAATCCACACTATACATGTCATTATTGCCATAAGAAAGGTCATCAATCACATTCTTGTCCAATTAAAATATGTATATATATATATATATATATGTTGGAGTCAAATAAATTCGGGTTCCTAAAAAAATTGTGAGTTCAAGTAACTTTAAAGCTAGCCTCCATATCCCCAAAAAAGTTTAAGTATCAAAAATCAATGGTTGATTTATTTTCATAAGTTTGCCTAAAATCCAAAAAAAAAAGATGGTTTCTTGACAGTACTTGCTCAAGGCATATGACAGGTAAAGAATCAATGTTTACAACTCTAGCATCTAAAGATGAGGGATATGAGACTTTTGGAGACAATAACAAAGGAAATATTATTGGTATTAGTAGTATTGGTAAAAGTCATTTTCCTATTATTAAAAATGTTTTACTTGTTGAAGGCTTGAAACATAATTTGATTAGCATGAGTCAATTATGTGATAAAGAAAATAGAGTTATTTTTTAAACATACATTGCATAATAGAAAGTATCATAGATAATAAAATACTATTTGTTGATCATAGGCCTGAAAATGTATACGTCATTGATCTTAATGATATATCTTCTAGTGACGTAAAATGTTTTTTAGCTATGAGTGATAGTAATTAGTTATGGCATAGAAGGCTTGCACATGCTTGCATGGATTTGATTTCAAAACTTTCTAAAATGATTTAGTCATTGGACTGTCAAAAATCAAATTTGAAAAAGATCAACGTTGTGATGTATATCCAAAAGGAAAACAAACTAAAACTTCTTTTAAATCTAAAAATATTATTTCTACCTCTAGACCATTACAATTATTACATACAAATTTATTTGGTCCAACTAGGACAATTAGTTTGGGTGGAAAGCGATATGCACATGTCATTGTTGATAATTATTCAAGATATACATGGGCATTCTTTCTTGCACATAAAGATGATGCATTATACACTTTTACAAAATTTTGTAGAAAAGTTCAAAGTAAAAAAGGTGTTACAATTTCAACTATTAAAAGTGATCATAGTAATGAATTTGACAATTTGCAATTTGAAAAATATTGTAATCAAAATAGTTTTAAACATAACTTTTCAGCACCAAAAACACCACAACAAAATGGTGTAATAGAAAGAAAAAAAAATAGAACTGTTGAAGAAATAACTAGAACAATATTATGTAAAAATAATCTACCAAAATATTTTTGGACAGAAGCCATTAATACCGCTTGTTATGTTTTGAATTGTGCTATGATTAGGCATATTCTTAAGCAAATTCCATATGAACTTTGGAAAAAAATAAAATCTAAAATTAATTATTTGCATACTTTTGGATGTAAATGTTTTGTTTTGAATAATAAAAAAGATAATTTGAATAAATTTGATGCTAAATCCATGCTTGGGTATTCTATATCTAGTAAAAGTTATGAAGTTTTTAACAAAAGAACCTTAATGGTGGAAGAATCTATTCATGTAGTATTTGATGAATCTAAAAATATTTTATTCAAGAAAATTGCAAGTGACGATGATATAAATATTGAACAAAGTATAGAAGAACTTACCATTATGAAAAAGGAAGATAGATTCTTAAAGCAATTTTTCATATAAAAGAATCAAGGAGAAAGTTCAACGGAGTTTCTTGCAAGTAAAAAATGATCCAAAGAAAATGCACAAGACTTGCCTAAAGACTGGAGGTATACACACAATCATCCTAATAAGTTGATTATTGGTAATCCCTCATAAAGTATAAAAACTCATTTTTCTCTCTATAATATTTATGGTAATTTAGCATTTTTACCTCAAATTGAACGTAAATGTTTTAAAGAGTCTGAGAATGATGAAAGTTGGATCCTAGCTATGTAAGAAGAGTTAAATCAATTTGAAAAAAATAAGGTTTGAACTTTAGTTCCAAGACCTAATGACTATCCCGTAATTGGTACAAAATGAATTTTTAGAACAAAATGAATGAATCCGGGGTTATTATTAAAAATAAACTCAATTGGTAGCTCAAGGTTATAACCAAGAAAAATAAATTTATTTTGATGAAACATTTGCACCCATAGCTTGACTTGAAGCTATTAGAATGTTGCTTGCATTTGCATATTTTAATAATTTCAAACTTTACCAAATAGATGTTAAAAACGTATCTTTAAATGGCTATATTTCATAATAGGTTTATGTTGAACAACCTCCTAATTTTCAAAATCACAATTTTTCAAATCAAGTTTTCAATCCTAGGCGAGAGTTATGACATTTTTTCATCTTTTTTCCTTAACTTTTTTATAAAAAAAAAAAAAAACAAGTTTTTTGAGCCGTTTCAATACTAAAACTCTCAAATGACCTCGGACGTCTGTCAAACTTGACAGATAACAAGGTTTAGGCACTAGTAACGTGTGGAAACAAACAGTACAATTGTCAGACTTCCAGTTTGCCAGTTAGAACACTCCCTATTTTATTACTTGTATTATACATAAGTTCTTTTATTTTATGTTTTTAAAACATTGTACCTATTATTTGTCGCGCCCAAATTTTTCGCACTCGAGGAATACTCACACAAGCGGGAAAAATGCTGTACTCTCTCGTTAGGACTCACCCTCCTAGAAGAATGACTGCGACTAGGTTTGAATTGAAAATAGAATTGAATAAAGGGCTTTTGAAAAAGATTCGGAGTCGCCACCTAACTTGATTAAGGTGAGTTAGGTCACCTAAAAACTAAGAATAATCCGAAGACTACACTTAGGGTTTTTGGAAAACGATTTTGAAAATATCTCCTCAAGAGAGGGTTTTTAGGAAAACAGGTTGTTTGGCAACCTTTAGAAAATATTTAGCCCTTTTTGAAAAATAACTCCTTTTTGGTCTTTGAAATCAGTGATCCTAAGTTCGGAGGTTGGTTACGTGCAGGGAAGACACACTAAGCTATCACCCTACCCCGCCTTTTCGATACTTACATGTCAATCTATCCTAGATTCACCTATGAGAGTCTTCAACTAACTATTGGCCAATCCTATCCACTTTGAAAAAACAATACTTGAAAAGAAACTAACATGATGCATGATATGCAAGTGCAAGTTAAGAGAATTGAAAAATAGATTTAGAAAGAGATTGATTTGAAATTGATTTGATTTGATTTGATTTGAAAATAGATTTAAAGAGATTGAACTGAAATTGGAAAGTTTGAAAATTTGGAAATAGAAATTTGAAAATAGAAATTTGGAAATTGAAATTTCGAAAATAGATTGAAATTTGAGATTTGAAAATGTGGAGACTACACCCATGAGGGTGGAATTGAAAGTTTGAAAAGTGTTGTGACCGCACCTATGAAGGTTGCCTACGTATCCCTTTAGGGGAATCAGGTCAGTCGTAGTTCGGACAAAAGTCCGATTGAAAAGAGATTGTTGGATTGGAAGAAAGAGATTGAATTGAAAATTAAATTTGATTTGAAATTAGAAGAGGAAATTGGAAATTGAAATTGAGAAGATTGGACTTTGATTTGAAAAGATAGATTTGGACTTGTTTCGGAAAGAGAAGGTTTAAGAAACCTAGCTTAAGAAAGATGAGACTTAGGAAAGACTTAAGAGTTTAAGAAAGATTGGATTTAGGAAATGTTCGAATTAGGAAAGGTCTGATTTAGGAAAGTTTCATTTTTGGAAAGTTTTGAAATGAGGAAAGTTTGGAATTTAGGAAAGTTTGGAAATTGGAAAGTTTTGAATTTAGAAAGTTTTGAGTTTAGAAAAGTTTTCACTTTAGGAAAGTTTTGAAATGGGAAAGTATTGAATTTAGAAATGTTTTGAATTAGGAAAAGTTTAGTTTAAGAAAGACTTAGAATTTAGAAAGTTTCAAGTTAAGAAAGTTTTGAATTTAGAAAGCTTAGAATTTTAGAAAGATTTTAAATTAGGAAAGATTTAGAAAAGGTTTGAATTAAGAAAGTTTTGAATTTAAAAAGCTTAGAATTTGGAAAGATTTGAAATTTAGAAATTTTAAGATTTAGAAAGTTTTAGAGTTTGAGTTTTAGAAAATCTTGAAATTAGGAAAGATTTGAATTTTCGAAAGGTTTAAAAACTTAGGTTTGAAAAGTTACGGTTTGGAAAGGGGGTAGAATTAGGAAAGGGTTGAATTAGAAAAGATTTGAAAAGTTGAGTTTTCGAATTTAGGAAAAATTGCTATGTTCAAGTTTTGAAAAATTAAGATTTAGGAAAGTGAAAGATTAGGAAGGAGTTGGATTTTGAAGTTTAAGGAAAGATTTAAAGTTTAGGTTTAGGAAACTTTATGGTTTAGAAAGGAATTGAATTAAGAAATGTTTGGATTAAGAAGGGATTGGATTCGGTTTCTAAAAGCAAAGGTTTGGTTTTGTTTCCAAAAACGGAGGATTGGATTTGGTTTCCTAAGCGGAGAGATTTGATTTGGTTTCCTAAAGGGAAGATAGGATTTGACACAAATTTGGAAAGGGAGATTCTAGAAACCCTAGTTTTGAAAGTGTGGAATTTTAACGTAGAAAAGACGTTTTGAAAACATATATAGTTTGGATGTGAAAACAAGAGGTTTTGGAAACCTAGGTTTGGGGGCAAAGTTTGAAAATCATGTTTTTGGAGAGAAAATTAGGGTTTTCTAATCGTGGTTTCTAGGGCTTGACTTGGGCTTTAAGAAAAAAGGATATTTGGAAAGTGCATTTTTTGGAAAGAGGGATTTTTGGAAAGGAATCCTAGAGAGGAGTTTTTGGAAAGTGAATTTAAAGGTAGAATTTTGGGAAAGAGATTTTAAAGAGAAGGAGTTTTTGGAAAGTGTGTTTTTGGAAACGTAGATTTTGGAAGGAAAATCCTAAAGGGGAATTTCTAGAAGGAAAATTTTGGAAAGATTTTTAGAGAGAGTTTTTCTAGGAAGGTTTTTGGTAGAAGATTGTTGAAGAGAGTTTTTGAAAAGATTTTTGGGGAACGTTTTTAGAAAGTGGATTTTGGGGAGAGGATGTTGGAAAGGAGTTGAAAATTGGAGTTTTGAAAAATAGATTTTGGAAGGGAGTTTTTGAAAACAATTTTGAAGAGAAGAGTTTTAGGAAAGTATATTGAAAGAGATTTTTTAGGAAGAGATTTAAAAAGAAAGTTTTTGGAAGGTATGAAAACGTCTCACTTCCCAAAAGCGATTCTAGCCATAAGAAGGCTAGAACCACTTTTAAAAAAGTGGTTTTGAAAAATAATAAGATTTGAAAATATAGACCAAAAAGGTCACTTTTAATGTAACACTTTCCTAAAGCAACCTTAGCCATGGAAATGCTAGAATCACCCTAGAATTGTGGTTTTGAAAACAAGTTTTTGAAAAAGAGATTTTGATGCAATTTTGAAAACAAGTTTGAAAACGATTTTGAAAACGAGTTTGAAAACGAATTTTGGAAGATGCAAGACTATGATATGCACAATGCAATTTGGGGTCATGAACATACAAGGCTAAGGCTTCACCACATAATTAAGGGGGCCGGACCCACGTGGTCTCTGGTTAGACTAGAAGAAAGCCCCCGACACGGTGACTCACCAATAGCCTAATCCTACACATGGACCAAGAATCCCCTTGTTTCAAGCATGCAAAGAAAGGGGGAAAAAGAGATTGGGGATTAAAATAGAGAAAACCAAAGTGGGTTAGGAGAGACAAGAGAGAGGGGGGAGGTGCGAAAATTTAAATAGGGAGCCTACCGTATGTCTTGTTATTTTGCGCACCTTGCTTTATTCGGTCTTCAGTCTTCGTCTTGATCTTCACCTTCAGTCTTCAAGAGTTGTCTTCAAGCTTCAAACTTCAGATTACAAATCTTCAAGTCTTCGAAGGAGGGTTGAAGGTTAGTCTATGAGTGTATGGGGATGTATAGGAGTGTATAAAAGGCTAGAGTTTAGTGTATAGTGGCTAAGGTTTGGAAAACCTAAGGAGGCTAGGGTTCTTGGAGTGTTCAAGCTCTGTATATCGAACTATATGATTTTTAGGTTGAATTTGCGGATCCTTTTCACGTTGAATGAGGCTCTGTATTTATAGAGGTTGGACAATACTGGCATCTGTTGCAGTGGCGTCAGGCCAAAGTTTACACTAGCGCCACTAGGAGTGGCGCCAGGCCATTTTTTGGCTTGGCGCCACTAGTAGTGGGGCCAGCCATTTAGGAAATGTTTAAGGTCGGCAAGCAACGTATCTTTGACTAGATTTGGGCGCCTGTACTAGTGACTACCATGCAAATTTTAGCCTAGCTTCACCAAGAGTGGCTCTGGAAAGTCCGGGAATGATTTGAAGGAGTCGGGAATGACCCGGAAGGCCAGAAAAGAGTAGGAACACTTAAAATAGTGTCCTGGAGGTATTTGACTTGAAAAGTGAGGATAAGATGTGTCGGAAAGGTTGATCGGGCCTTTAGGGGCAAAACGGTCAATCGGACCGAGAAACTGCCGAGACAAACTCGGACTGTCCTGGAAGAAGACTTGGGATCTGAAAACATTATTCAGAATGTTCTCGGAGGTTTCCGATTTGATTTCCAGATCCAGCGTGCTCGGAAAAGGAGACCGGCCCACCAGGGGCAAAACGGTCATTTCGCACCGGGTTGGCCGAAACTGACTCGGAATGATCCGGAAAGGTAAAGGAGGTTGAGAACACTATAAAAAGTAGTCTCAGGAGGTTACCGGTTTGATACCCAGAGCCGGTGTGGTTGAAAAAGGAGACCGGCCCACCAGGGGCAAAACGGTCATTTTGTACCAAGTTGGCCGGAACTAACTCGGAATGATTCGGAAAGACAAAGGAAGGTTGAGAGTACTATAAAAAGCAATCTCAGAGGGTTACCGGTTTGATACCCAAAGCCGGTGTGGTTCCCGAGGCATTGGGATGCCTAGGGGCAAAATGGTCATCTTGACCGGAAGGTCTCGGAAAAGGTCCAAAGGGCAGTTTGGTCGTTTTTCACTGAAGTGGGCTAACAGACACTGGTGTTGACCTGGGTTTTGAGTGTTTCCGCCACTCTAACGGCGGTCATCGTGACACAGGGGTTTGTTGCTAATTCCCTATATCGACCTACTTGTGAGTATTTCCGCTACTCTAACGATTTTGTGAGTAGTTTCGCTACTCGGACCGTCTCGAGGAATAAACTGTCTCGAGAGAGGGATTGGAAAAGGGTCTTACCGTCTCCGAGGAGACGCGCTTGGATTAGAACCGTCTTGAGGAATAAACTGTCTCGAAAGTGGGATTGGAAAGGGGTCTTACCGTCTCCGAAAAGACGTGCATGGATTGGAACCATCTTGAGGAATAAACTGTCTCGAGAGTGGGATTGGAAATGGGACTTATCGTCTTCGAAAAGACGTGCCTGGATTGGAACCGTCTCGAGGAATAAACTGTCTCGAGAGAGGGATTGGAAAGGGGTCTTACCGTCTCCGAAAAGACTTGCTTGGATTGGAACTGTCTCGGGAAATAAACTGTCCTGAGAGAGGGATTAAAAAGGATCTTACCGTCTCCGAAAAGACGTGCTTGGATTGGAACCATCTCGAGGAATAAACTGTCCCGAGAGAGGGATTAAAAAGGATCTTACCGTCTCCGAAAAGACGTGCTTGGATTGGAACCATCTCGAGGAATAAACTGTCTCGAGAGTGGGATTGAAATCGAAAAGGAAAGGATAATGCCCCTAAGGGCATTTTGGTCATTTTGCCTCTATTTGGGCCTGGCAGGCCCGCGAGGCAATGGACATGTGAGATTTGGACTTAAAAAGTTGTTTTGATTGGAATATGCCCACAATGACTTAAACACAAGTCTGGACGAAGTGTAGACTGCCGAGCGGTCAAAAATGGGGTGCTTACATTATTGTAGGAAGGATTAAATGATTTTTTGCTTTGGTTTGGTCTTTTGAAACTCAAATTAGCTAAACGACTTCTTATTAGTATGAATTCATTTACAGTAGTTGATGGAGAACCATTGAGTCAAAATTTATACAAAGTTTTTGTTAAAAATGCCCAAAAACCTAATATTCTCTTACAAAGATCTCGCAACAACATTAAAATTGTTAGAAAATCTGTCAGCCAACAGGTAGTTTGACATTCTCATAATGTAAATTGCATTTTTATTTTAATAAGTCCACATATTTATATGTATATCTATTAATTATCTTATTGTGTTCATTATTATATCTAATATTTATATTTCTTTTATCTTTAAGGTTATTTCCAAAGAATAAGTTGATAGCGTTTCTGTAGGGGTTTATTTTTGTGATAGACTAAAAACTCTATTTTGTTGTATGAATTTTGGATTATGAGAGACTATAATTTTTTTTTATTGTATGAATTTTAATAAGAGACAATTTCATGTTTGGATAGATATTTGAAAGATATTTATTAACTATGTTAAATATTTAGATTAGAATGAATTTGTGAATTTTGTTATTTGGATCATGTTAAATGTACATTTTATCAAGTGAAACAAAAAATTACAAAAATTATTTGTAAATAATATAGAAAATTAATTTTTTTAAGATAAAAGGTATTAGCGACAATTTTACTGTCGCTAAAAGTGTTAGGAACTATCTAAATAGATGTCTTTTTTGTGTCATTTTTATGCGATGGCTTTATTGTTGGCCGTCGCTAAAAGTTTTTTGCAACAGTTAAAGTTGTCGTAAAAAATATTTAGCGACGGCAAGGTAATGGTTGCAAAAACTTGTCGACTATTGTATTTGCGACGGTTTTCAGACCGTCGTTAAATGTGTCCGGTGTCTGGCTTAGGTGTCACTAAAAGTATTTACAACAGTGACAATTTCGTCACTAAAAATATTATTGACTTATTTGCAACCGTAAAATGAATTTTTGCAATGACCTTCTTTTCTAGTAGTGGAAGCAAATCGTCCAAAGAGATAAACTATTACTCAACGATAAAGACGGGTGTTGACGGGTTCGAACGAAGGCAAATAATAATGGATATCCACAGCAATGGAAATTGCTCGTCGTCCCTCGTCGGTGGAAGGGATGATGAACGTTGTGGTTGGGTGCTGTCCAGCGATGCGTGTTGACAGGCATTGTTAATGAATTGAGTGGCAGAAATAAAATAAAATAAAATAATAAGATCTAGGTGAGGAGACGAGAAATTTTGGTATAGACCGCATGCAGTCTATAAAAAAAACAAAAATAAATATTAAAAGTTAAAAAAATAAAATAAACAAAAAAGAAGATCGGATATATGGAGGTGAGGAGAGAGGGTAAGGCACACATTGGGCGATGTATAGAGATAAAAATCTGGTAGAAAAAATAAAAAAAAAAAAAAAAAAGACAAGATAAGTGAGGAGAGAGGGGAAGGATTGAAAAACCCATTGACCGATGTAGAGAGAGAAAATCATTGGTCTCTAAAAGAATAAATTTTATGATGGTTGTTCAAATGGAAGGGATTGGGGACAGTAGCTGGTTAAAGCGGGAAAGTAAAATGCTAAGGGTCTGTCGGAGAGTGATGGTTGAAACGCTTGTTGTTAGCATTTTTTTATTATTTTTTAAAAAAAATTAAAATTTATAAAAATTTTGTTTGATTTTCAAATAAACGATATTCATGGTGTATAAACTCAAAGTATTTATGCATAAAATATAGATAATGCTATACATTTAGATTCTATATATAGAGATTTTGTACCAAATGATGTGACCTATTTATTTTCAGTTATTCAAAAACTACAAAGGACATTATTGTATTTCATAATTGCAAAAAAGGCACTATTCCCGTTGCTTTGTATGAATTTTTTTTTACAACAACAATCTAGTTTACATTTTCCATAAAAATATATGCCATAGCAGTAACCTTTTAACAAAAAGACTCCACATTTAAAAAATTATTCAATACTTTTGTAGCGTTACTTAACTTGTGTTGTGGGTCCTTATCACTATGTGAGTAGTGGAGTAACTAAGACATGGTACTCCAGACCGTACTAAATAATTTTTTTAGTTTAGCGGTGGTTTTTTTTTTTTGTGGTGTTTTTTTGTCCACTTACGGTTTATTACACACAATTGGCGTATGCAATAAATAATTGGCCCATCCCTTCTAACATATTGTTTTTGTCCGATCTGTTAAATTGTAGCATTATCCAATAGGCCATAAAAGGAGGCCTTTAGGCTCCATCAGAATAGGAAGCCTTCCTCTTTTTAACTTCCCCATACCCACCACCATTTCCTCCTCTTAGTTTTTGTTACACAGCCATGGTTGCTCCGTTTAGCAGCAACACCTTGCTTCTCTCTTTCAAAATGATCACTGCTGTTCTTGGGCTGTGTTTGGCTCTTGCCGGTGCCGAGCTTCAGAGGTTCGAACACCCGGCCAAAGCCGATGGGTCGCTTAGCGTTTTGGTCGTCGGTGACTGGGGAAGAAGAGGGACTCAAAACCAATCTGAAGTTGCTCTTCAGGTCACACATCTCTCCTTCTTGATCACACTTCATTTATCTCACCAACTGCCTTATCTAGAAGTTTACAAAACATGGATGTATATATATATATATATGCTTATTGTCTTCAACGTAGTTGGTTTGGTAATCATATTCATACACAGCTTTTATCATATTTTCGGGGTTCTTTGTGTTTGAGGATGCTTTCATTATTATTATTACATATATGTATATTTGTGGGTGTATATATAGATAAGATGAAGACTTATCTTATCCAAGTAGCTCTTAAAATTATTGTTATATCATATACAGAAATGCAAGTGTGTGGCTGATCGATCTAACTCTTGGTCTCCATATTATTTGTTTGAAATTTAACAAAGTATAAAGGCTATAAAATGAGCATGGATCAAATCTACCGATGAGATTTGCAAAAGGTGAGATGCACGAAAAAGATATGGAAACAAATCGTTTCCTATATAGTACTGTATATATAATAATGACGTATAAAAGTAATGTCTAAAACACAGATACAAAAATACATGTATATATATAGGTTAATTAAGTAACACTTGGTTGTTTTGTCAATCTTAAAACATAACACTGGTCAAGTTGTCTTGTTACTCTGTTAAATAAAATAAAGCAAAACAACACAAAACAGAAAAACAAAATAGGAAAAAAAAAAGTGCTATTGCAGTAGATACTGGCCAATACATAACCTGACCAACTTATTCAAGTTGACCTGAACTTGCCCTCAACTCAACTGGTGAAGGTTAAGACTCAGCTTCCAATGTATGCTTTAGGGGGAATAATGGGATGCAGATTCTATTTGTAATTTAAGAGGACAAGTTTTTTGGGAGCAAAACGAGAGCATGTGGGGCTCATGTGGACAATGGCATCATGTGATTCATTACTACTTTAAGTGACTAAAGGACAACCCCAGTTTATGTCTTTGAGTCCAAATGAACACATCTAAAAGATTTGGTTGCCCATTTGTTAAAGTGGGCAAAAAGCATCCAATTGTGACTTTTGGAGCTTACTGACCAATAATATGTTTCGCCATGTCTCTAGCTAATATGTGGACTTGGATCACATGTTACCATTCCTCGTTTTGCCTAGAGGACGTTACTTTCCTAAGTGGTTAAATAGACAGATAGAGCTTGATAACATATTATTGAAGTTAAGCAAAAATTCACTAGTACTAACTAACGAGAAAGGAAATGCATTCTCCTACTTTCCAAACTTGATAATTAAGGTCTTTGTTTTTTTTAATATTTTTCAATTTCATTTTCTTTGTCTTTTTTCTTTTGGCATCAGGGGTTCAAAGCTTAAGGAGAAGTGAAGGATGAGTTGAACCCATGACCTAAGATTTGGTAGATATGGCACATATCACTATCTAATCCTGCTCCTCATTTTCTTTGCAACTATTGTTTTTCTTTTCTTTTCTTTTTTTTTTTTGATGTGTAAAATCTGTCTACAATTAAAGAGGAAGTGGTAATCGGGTTTACCTCTTAAAGCGTGTCCAAAAGCAAGTCCAAAAGGCCAATCTTGAACCGAAAAATTCTCCACGTATACTTGCGTTTTTTCTGTAAATCTACCCGCAGTAGAATGCAATCAAACCTTTCCGAAAAATCAAAAGCATCCACATTAATCACAACTCAATAGCCTATCTTGATTGTGTATTTTGGAAGAGACACTGAGAGAATTGCTCACACACTCTTGTACACACAAAAATGCAGTCACTAAAATCTTACTTCTTCTGTTGATCTCTTGAACATTTATAAGTGTGGAATAGATCTACCATTCCTAGTTCTTAGTGGTTGACACATACCCCAACTACTAAGATAAGTAAGAGTATGCTTGAACAACCACCACAACCATTAATGTAAGTGAGAGCATGCTTAAACAACCACCCCAACCACCAAGGTAAGTGGGAGCATGCTTAAACCACCTAACATAAGTGGTGGGTGGCTCTTTGGGTTAGAGCATGCCCATGGCACCCGAACCGATGTGAACCCGAACCGACCCGAATCGGTTATACCAACATTTTCCACTCGCACATAGGTATGCATCAAGACAACAACAATCGCTCAACAACAATCTCTCAACTAGCCAGATACCATAATGTAAAATCATACAACAAATGAATCGTGCAACCGCTGAATACACTTAAATTTTGGGAACTCTACACTAAATTTTATAAAACCAGCATAGAGATATCAACCACATCTAAAAATGAGAAACAAGTGTCTTAAGTACCCCAAATCCATCTAAATACATCAGTGTAGGTCTCTTCACCCCCTTTAGAAGCATACATAACCCCTTGAGGTCAGCACTATATTCATACTTTATACTGAAAAGCGAATGTAAGTTGCGCACTATGAATATATGCCTAATGTTTATGATAATTCTTCCTTTGCCCTCATGTCACTCGAATCAAGACTAACCGCTTTCCCAGTGATTTCCAGAAGATCGAATCAATCATGACCATAAGGTTTCATGCTAAAGTAACTGCATTAACCCTTTCACCTTATGGCATAGTCAAAAGTCATAATGAGAGTATAGTAAGATATGATCATTATTGATCGGTAAGGGCTCACACGGTGAAGAGACTGGGGACTCGTTCACCTCCTTAAATTTGGTCACTTAGCACATGTAGTATAAATACATGTTACTGTGAATAGTTCCCTCGAAGAACCTATGTCAGACTATCAACACTATACAGATCTTAGTCTAGTCGCTCAACAAGCACCTAACTTGTGTTTCTCATTTGATGGCCCTCTTAGAAGGCGACAAAATGTAAAACTCACATCTGGCTTTTAAATAGGTTGTGATGGATACCAAGAAATAACTACCATCAATTTTCGACAATTAGGTCTCATTCTATCTCAAAATAGAGCGATGCAATAGCCTATAACGTCTTAACTTTGCTCGCTCTCAAAGCCACCAAAAGTGAAAGCTTGTGTGAGAGAGCCTATCAACCTGCTGACATACTCTTAATCTCATGTGTTATACGATAAATAGAACTATACAATAGTTACTGAACTGAATTATGCATCATAACATAAAATATCCAAACATCCAAAAAGGTACAAAATGATCAACTGATAGCGAACTACACATTATCACCACCTACGCGGTCCAAGTGCCCTAACATGAGTGACAAAAGCCTCTCTACCAATAGGCTTTGTCATAGGGTTTGCTAACATGCGACTCGTAAGAATGTGAATCAGGATCACCTCCCTTTGTGCCACCATGTCTCTAATAAAATGATATCTCATATCAATGTGCTTCGTCCTGCCGTGGTACTTAAGATCCTAGCATAGGCCAGTGCTGTCATGCTATCACAATGAATAGCCACAGTCTCAATAGGAAATGTGACGACATCCAAATATCCAAAGAACCTCTTCAACCAAACAGCCTTCTATATGGCAAACGAGCACGCCACAAACTTTGCCTCCATAGTGGACAAGGCAGTGTAAGACTGCTTCTTGCTGCTCTATGAAATGGCCCCACCACTGAGCAAGAAGGCATATCCCGATGTGGACTTCCGCTCATCAAGGTCTCCACCCCAATCAGCATCATTGTAGCCAACTAAATGCATATCCAAATACTAATAACATAGTACGAAATCTGTAGTCCCTTTCAAATACCTAAGTAGCCTCTTGACTATTTTCCAATGAGCAGGTCATGGGTTCAATTGGTAACGACTCACTAGCCCAATAGCATAACTAATATCAGGGTGAGTACACGTCACAACGTACATCAAGCTCCCTACGGCACTGGAATATGGTACTCAAGACATCTGTTCGTTCTCTTCTGGAGTCTTAGGTTCCATATCAAGGCTTAGGCTCTTGTCTTTAGCAACAAGAGTATTAATAGGTTTGCAATCTTACATTCTAAATTACTCGAGGACCTTCTTTATGCAAGTCTCTTAAGACAAACCAAGAAGTCTCTTAGAGCGATCTCTTAGGATCTTTGCTCCCAATACATAACTCACCTCACCTATGTCTTTCATCTCGAAAATGGACGATAATCATCCTCTAGTGGAAACAACCAACTCCATGTCATTACTAGTCAGTTAGACATCATCCACATAAAGTGACAATATATTGAAACTGTCATCGGACCGTTTAACGTACACACAATGGTCCTCATTGATCATCATGAACCCATTAGAAGTAATGGCTCGATGAAATCTTAAGTACCACTGCCTGGATGATTACTTCAGGCCATAGATAAATCTACGAAGCTTGCATACTTTGCACTCCTGGCTAGCAGCTACATAGCCCTTAGGCTGATCCATATAGATTTTCTCATCTAACTCACCATTGAGAAATGCAGTCTTAACATCCATTTGGCATAGCTCCAAATTCAAATGAGCTACAATGGCTAACATAAGGCGAATAGAAGCAAATCTAACTACCGGGAAAAAAGTCTCCTCGTAGTCAATACCCTCTCACTGAGTGTATCCCTTTGTGACCAAATGTGTCTTGTACCTCTCAATAGAACTATCTAGCTTACGTTTGACTTTGAGAATCCACTTGTTCCCAATGGCCATATGTTCAGGCGGGAGCTTAACCAAGTCCTATACCTGATTAACTCTCATAGAATCCATCTCCTCATTTATAGCAATAATTCATTTCTCTCTAACAGGTGATGAGAAAGCCTCTTTAACTGTCCTAGGCTCAACATCATCGTGTGAAGCTATCATGAAAGCTTCCCTCTCAATCTCATAACGATAATGAGGGATGGTCCCACGTGTGCTCCGATGCAATGGAGTGTCCTGTGAATACTCATCAACTAACATATCAGTCGGTGCACCGCTCCTACTGTCCCTAGGAGGTTGAGAAATCTCTCCCTCAATCTCAACTAGTCTACCTAGTACGCTATCTCAATCTCATAAAGATCCACATCTCTAGACACCTCCCCGCTGCTAGGGAAAACATCCTCCAAAAAATCGGCATGTCGTGGCTTTGTCTCAGTCACATTCCCATCCGGCTACTCTCCAATGAACACATATCCCTTTGAGTGCTCAGAATAGTGTATAAAGATACATTTTTTCCCTTTAGGGTCTAACTTTCCATACTTATGAGAAATATTGTGTACATAGGCTGCCGAACCCCACAGTCTCAAATGACTTAGGTTAGGCCTCCTACCCGTCCATAGCTCATAAGGGGTAGATGGGACAGATTTTGAAGGCTCACGATAAAAAATGTAAGCGGCAATCAACAAGGCATCCCCCCAATAAGATATTAGTAGATTAGCCTACGCCATCATTGACCTAACCATATCTAACAAAAGTGTGGTTCTGTCTCTCCACTACACCATTTTGTTATGGAGTACCTGGAATAGTCAACTGTCTAAGTATACCCTTATCCTCATAGAGCTCTTAGAACAGCTCAGATAGATACTCACAACCAGGATCGGTCCTTAGAGCCTCAATACTCCTGTCTAACTGATTTTCTACCTCAAGAAGATACCGTATAAAATAATCTAATGCTGCTAACCTATGTGAGAGCAGATAGACATGACCAAAACATATGTAGTCATCTATAAATGTGATAAAATAAGATGCACCATGTCTTGCCCTCACATTCATGGGACCACAAATATCTAAGTGAATAAGCTATAATAGAAAAAGATGTCCTTTCAACCTTGCCAAAAGGTTTTTTGGTTACCTTTCCTTGAAGGCAACTCTCACAAACTGGCAAGTCGACCCTAGCGGGAGAATCGAGAAGACTCTCTCTAGCTAGACTGGCCATTTTTTCCTGTCTAATATGTCCTAGTTTGGAATGTCTTCTCATAAAATCAATAGAAAAATCATACACAGAAACATTAAATGAAACTGTAGATTCTAAAGCATCATCCATACTAGAAATATTAACATCCAAAAAAATAAAACCATCCATCAAATATCGATAACCATAGTAGACAGACCCACGATAAATGCCTATAAACTGAGTCTCAAAATAGAAACAATAACCGAGACTAAGCAAACAAGAAACTGAAAGCAAATTCCGTCGTATTCCCGGTGCATAAATTTTGTCATGAAGGTCAAGAGTGCGACCACCCTTCAAATCCAACCAATAGGTGCCAATCCCAATGACATTCACACTGGACTCGTTCCCTATGTATACTTTTCTGCTACCAACTGGTACGCAATGATACTCCACGTATCCAAATTTGCTCCTCGCTATATGTTCGGTTGCTCTTGAGTCTTCTTCAACTCAATGCACTCATGAGCGAAGTGTCCCAGCTGCTAACAGCTATAGCACTTCATCTTGGCTTTATCTTTCTTACCACCTCTCTTACCTCTCTTTCTATACTTGGTAACCTTAGTCCCACTAAACCCAGTATCAAATCATTTCTTACCAACATTAGTAGCACCACCGCCTCTCTTACACTTGAACCCAGAGGTCCAGCGCGAGCTAGTCTTAGCAACATAAGCAATACCAACATCAACCTTAGCAGCCTCTAGGTGCTCAACTTCTAAAACTCCAGATGGTGGGAGATATCCTCAAAAGTCCTCACATTATCATTATGAGTCATATTTTGCTTCATTTGCTCCCATGACTATGGTAGAGAGCAGATCATAGACTGCACTTGCTACTCATCGATAAGAATATGTCCTGCTGCCTTAAGCTTGCTTATCATGGTCGACATCACTCGTAAATGTTGCCTCATGGAGTGGTTAGACTTCTTTTGATAAAAATCAAATTTGAATGTCAACCCGCGCAGTTTAGCAAGAGAAGTTACCCTGTACTTTAGTTTTAAAGCCTCCCAAGTCTCATAGGAAGTCTAGATAGACTCAAACTCTAGCAGGAGATCATTCTTCATGCTGCTCAACATAAGATAGTGTGCATCCTGATCTTTCGCCTACCAAGTTTTGTAGCGATCTAGGTCCCTACGGTGCTGAGCTATTGTACCCTGTTCGGACTCAGTCATCAGACGGTCAATGTGGGCCAATAGACCCTGCTCGTTGAGAACAAACTGAATCTTACAGTGCCAAATGTCATAGTTGTGGCCTTTCAGCTTTTCTCCTTTAACCATGTCAGCTACTACATTCTTGGATGCCATGATGAACTCTCACTTAGAGACAAAAACACAAGGATGTAAGAATAATGCATAACACAGGTTTTTGCCACAAAAATCTAAATTAAAAAATAAGACAACTCTCAAAAATCGTGAGATCGAAAGGTCACTATGCTCTCAATCATCTCTCGCGCCACTAATGATTATTATCAAATTTTAATTTAACTAATATGCAAAATTAGTTATCGAGAGTCAAAACTCTTAGCATGCTTTTAACCAATCAACCTCCCACTAAACAAATATATTTAGGCATGTGATATGCTTCAATGCCCTGCCTATAGCATAAATATCATTGGAATAATATTTTTATGCTATCAAACAAGTTAAATTATGGAATTAAAATTAACAATTATTACATGGCATAATATAAAACATGAATTAAACGCAAATCTAATAATTTAGAAATAGAATAACAGAGTTCTAGCATGCTAACATGTTATTTGGTTCAATTCTACATTTTTTGTAATTTTCTAAAAATTTTTAAACGTAAAAAAACACTTAAGTAAATAAACGAAAAATATAGTAGGTATTCAGAAAATTTCAGTCAACATACCAACACTTAAACCAAGTGTCCAGATCCACATGATACAAAACCCGAGGCCCAGAAAACCATGCACGCACCCCAACGTGAGCAAATAAGCCCCTAAAAAATATTTATTTCCTTTATTTTCTTTTCTGTTTACCAAAATAATTTTTGTTGAATAAAAAATTTTGAAAAAATAATATTAAAATAGAAAATATTTTTCCAAGCTTACTCAAAAAAATTGGGCCAAAAAAAATCTCGGGAAGGGGTCCCACGCGCCCCATGTTGAGATTGGGCAACTCTTCAGGCCAGCACGGCTTGGCTTACAGTCAATAGCTCGGTCAACGTGGCTCGGCTCAGAGTCAACGGCTCGATTAACTCTGCTCAACTCATGGTCAACGAGGCTTGGCTCAGCTCGCAGGTCGGTCAACTAGGCTCGCCTCGCGGCTTGGCTCGATCCTTCTTCTCCAACACAGATTTTAACCATTTTCGGCCAAGAATTTCAAATGGCCATAACTCTCAAACCGTTTATCAAAAAATTATCCATAATATATCGATGAAAAGATATTAAAAAAACAAACATAGCCTTATCAATTTTATACTCAGATTCGCAGTGTATAAAAAGTTATGAGCCGAGGAAGAAGCTGCTCTAAAAATTAGGGTTTGAGATTTTTCTCAAACCACTCATCCATTTCAGATGAAATTTTTCAAATATACTACCATGCATATAGGCTACCACATACTAAAATTTCAGGCCAAACGGAGAATGTTTCTCCATACAGCCATTAAAGCTCCAACGAAGCTTTTACAAAAACCAGTGTAGGACAACACAAGCAATCATCTACGAGAAAATTTTCTAAGGCTCTGATACTAATGTAGAATCTATTTACAATTAAAGCAAAAGCGATAATCAAGTTTACCTTTTGAAGCGTGTCCGAAAGTAATCAAACCTACCCACAGTGTAAATCTATGTGTACTTGCATTTTCTTATAAATCTATCCACGGCGGAATGCAATCAAACCTTCCTGGAAAGCCAAAAACATTCACACTAATCATAACTCAAGAGCCTATCTTAATTGTGTGTTTTGGAAGAGACACTAAGAGAATTGCTCACACTCTTGTACACACAAAAATGCAGCCACTAAAATCTTACTTTTTCTCTTGATCTCTTGAACATTTATAAGTGCGGAATGGATCTATCATTCCTAGTACTTAGTGGTTGACACATTCCCCAACCACCAAGATAAGTGGGAGCATGCTTAAACAACCACCCCAACTACCAAGGTAAGTGAGAGCATTCTTAAACAAACACTCCAACCACCAAGGTAAGTAAGAGCATTCTTAAACAACCACTCCAACCGGGGGAGCATGCTTGAACAACCACTCCAACTATCAAGGTAAATAGGAGCATGCTTAAACAACCTAACACAAATGATCAATGGGTCTTTGGGTTAGGGTATGCCCACGGGGGCCGGAACTGATCCAAGCCCAAACCGACCCAAATAAGTCATACCAACATAATAAATACAAAGAACATTATACACATACTACCTACCTAGGGAAAGGGGGAAAGGGGGAGCCAAGACTTGAACCCGAAACTATGAGGAGGAAAGCTAATGTCCCTACCAGCTGGGACACCCCATTGGCTCTGCCATCATTGTAGATGCTTCAAATTGGTAATAAAACATACTATGGAAAAATGTTTTACTCCAAGTCTTGTTATCTTGGTGATTTTAAGGTCGAGTTATTGCCAAAATAAAGTGCTACTTTCTAGGCTAAGCTAGAGTCAACTCCTCTTGTAACAATTAGAAAACTTTTCAACAGTTTTTTTATATATTATTTTCTCTTAATAATTACTTTTTTCGTTAACACCCATAAACGGGAGTTTAGAAAGCACAATAATCATTTTCTCATTATTTTTAAAATCATCATCTTCAAAGTAGTTTGTAAACATTTTGGGTATCTACAAGCATTCTGAAGATTGATCTTGTTTGGTGTTTCTTGTGATTGATGACAGTGAACTTTACAACAATAAAAAATATCACTATTACCACTATTATTAGTATTCTTACTTGTTAGAATAGCCTGCAGCATAGCTCACTTTATCCAACTGTAGTCGGCAGCATAGCCAATACACTACCCCCAATCTTAACTTAGAGTGCACAAATTTTGACTTAGGCACACTCTCATTCCAAACCAAATTCAGGCAACTGCACTAAATAGATTTAGGTTTGAATTTTAGTCCATGTAAAGACAAACTCTTTTTGTATATATACTCCATAATGTAAGATATAAGTTAATTTTAACTTTTGCAATATCATTTAGTCTTCATTTCTTATCATTGCTTTTATTATTATTATGGTGGTAATTGAAGCACTCCTACTATCACATGATAATGTTAGATATCTCAAGCACTCCTACAATACAATCTATAGACATTTATAGAATGTATTACCGAAGTTAATACAAATTAAGTGACATCTCATCAATTTGTCAAATTAACGTCGATGTTAGGGTGAAGTCGATGTTAGGGTGAAGACTTGATGATGATGATGATAATAATAATGATGTTGTTGTTATTATTATTATTATGTGACATTGCTTTAGTTCTCTAAAGCTTAGAAATGGTGAAGGTAAAAAAAAACCTCAGCTTCAAATGAATATATGACAAGAATATTACAATTGATATGACAACGATGGTGGGAATGATCCCATGTGAAGTCTTCATATTAAAGGACTTTTGTACTTTGCAACTTGTGGGGGCATATGTGGAACTAGAAAATTAAAGTTATGACTGCTAGCATCAACCAACCCCTATTGGACAGGCACCAGCTGTTGCTAGAGGACCTCTTATGTTTGTGTCTGAGTCCAATGAGAGAGAAAGAGAGAGAGAGAGAGAGAGAGAGAGAGAGAAGCCCAGTAACAAGGGAGCAACATTTGTTTTCAGGTGCTAATTCCGTTGTGATTTTACCTTTTTATGTATTGCATGGATTTTTCACTTTAAATCTTAAATTCAAATGGCAATCGTATGCTAGTATGTGCCTAGTTGATTAGAAAGAGTGAGATTAGAGTTTGGGAGAATATTCAATTTATTATTTCTGTGTGGGATTTTGGGAAAGGCCTGGCCAATCACTCGAACTACTATCGATGAGTCCCCAACCTGCTATAGAGAAACACAAGAGTTAGAATGGGTCGACCCTCATCGGGCCGATCACACTCCGATGGTCAAGTTAGTTATTTTCTCCGAGAATGAAATAGAATTCACAAGTGTATATGACTTAGTAAGAATGATCATACCTTGCTCTCTCTTAGCTCTAGTATTTATAATGTGGTGCTCTCTGTTGTGCCTACCCGATAATCATCACTCACTGCTCAGGTCTATACGGGCTAGAGCCGGCTGATGGGACATAATTTCTCCTGTATCGCTTTGCTAGAGCTTGACTGACCGGACGTGAGTGTCATCGGTTGTGTGCAGCGCCTCTCCCGCATTCAATGCAGGTCTATTTCCTATTTAATGCTCTGTCACTCTGCATGATTACACCCCTAAGCTAGGCTAAGAGGATTTCAGCTTGGGTGGACAAAGTGTCCTGGGCCTGTGGCATAATACTCACCCTTGGGTTGCCCCAAGTCTAACTTAATAATGATAATCGGCTTGGGCTTGCTAAATTGGTTTGGGCTCGTATTTGTTTGACCCACAATTACCCCTTAGCCCTAGTGCCCCGATTGTAGGGGTCTTAGGCTAATATCTTGCAACGGCTCTGTGACGTCAACCGTCAGACGTTCTTAAATGGGACGTGACCATTGGGCTGCCCTAGATCTGTGGTCGCCGTGCTGGCACTCTTTTCACAAACCAGAGGGTGTGTCCATTATTCGAACACAGAACTCCCCCACACTTTGCACTCATCTCTATCACGAGGACCGTCATTCTATAAGTCCTCCCTCTCTTTGCATTCCTTCTTCATTGTTCTCGCTTTGAACCTTAGAACCCCTTAATTACAATAGGCACCAGACTTAGGGGAATGCTTTGCCATTCTGACTCCATCACTGCCTTCAAGCAGAGGTATAATTTTTCGGAGGAGGTAAATATAGGCTTAGTAGGGCTGAACGACGACGACTGGAAGGTGACTAAAGAGGGGACTCCGTTTCCCCTCGTCGCAATAGTAGAGGGTGGCCTTAGGTTTCCCGTCCACCCCTTCTTGACCTAAATCCTGGGCCACTACAAAATCACCCCAATCCAATTACTACCGAACGGTTATGGGATAATAATAGGGATGATTGAGTTGAACCGTCTTTTAGGCCTAAACCCAGGTCTTCATGAATTCAATTATTGCTATACCACCGTGGAGCTGGGCGGTGGCAGTAAAACGGAGCAGTACAAGTATCATTTTAAGGCCAGGCATGGGTCAAAGGAGCTGGTCCAATTCCTTCCTAGTTCACGGAAGGGGATCAACGATGCCATAGTGAGAGTAAGGGGGCCATAGGAATTTGGTGATATCCCCGTAGAACTAGCACCAGAGATGAGGTGCCCAGAACGCTGAAGAGAATAGGTCTACCTTTCTCTTCGCTACTTGATGCAATTTTTTCTCTGTTTTGATTTTTCCTTGGCTTATGGCTTAACTTTGTGCTTTCGTGTTTACCAGCTACCTTTGGACCCCGGGATAAGGAGACTAAATAACTCAGCATCGATTTTGCTGCCTTGGAGCGAGTCTAGGCATACAAAGGCGAAAGTGAGCTGCAAGGGATAGGTTGTGCTACACACGTACTCCTAGGCTACCCAATTTGGTATCAAACCTTCATCACGACGAACGGGGTGTCCGCCGACGTGATTACTGCCCAAAAAGCGGAGGGGGCTCAGCACGACATCAGGGATCGCTCATCTCTCCCGCATTCTCTAAGTTCCGCTCCTATTACGGCAGTCCCTGTCTCCGCCCTTGAAATGGCTCCTAAATTTTGACACCTAACTCTAACACTGGGACAGAGGGGTTGCAGGAAGAGGAAGGGTGCGGCCTCTTCTTCTGTCGAAACTGCTACCCAGGTCGACGACATCAATGCTCCTCCACCACCCATCGTGCCTACTGCCACTGGAGTTTCTGCTACCATCGCGATGGTCGATCCCTTAGAGGATGTAGCAGCCCCAGTGGTGGTGAAGAGAAAGAAGTTGGTGAAAATGACTGAGAAGGCCGCCACCCGAGAGATGGCCGCCGGCACAACCACTACCCCAGATAGATCGATGGGATCTTCTGCAGTGGAGAAGGGTAAGGGCACCATGGAGGGACTATTGGTTGAAGAGTTCATAGCACGGCCCAAGATCGGTGAATGGGCTATGACTATCGAGGACTCGGTGCTGTGTTACCTCGGCACTGCTATCGGGGCTCTCCAGGCTATCATACTGCCTAGAGACGTCAAGGAACTAGATGGCATCGACACAGGGGAGTTGATGCTTGGAGCAATTCGGTCAATGTTTGCGGTAAGCCAACTGTACCGAACTCTTTCTTTTACCTGTTAAATTTGATAATCCTGCACTAATGTCTGTTTTCCCTTGTTCTCTTCAAGGTGCCATTCACGGTTTGGAGATTATGTAACGATTATGCGGCCTACAAGATCGGCACGTGGCTACTCTGAAGAGACACTCTAAGCTGAAGGATAAATTCCACCAGAGAAATCAAGAAACCAGGGGTCTTCAACAGGCTTGGCAGGACAGCCAAGGTGCTCTCGCCGAATCTTAAGCTTCCTTCAGGAAAAGGGAGGAAGACTGCCAAAAAGCTGAAGCTGAGGCCGCCAACCTGAAGCCCAGGCTGACTAAAGTCGAGGAGTCGACGACCGAGGCACGAGCGTCTGGGGTTGAAGCCCGACTGGATATGAAGTGTTTAAGCAAGGAAGTTGAAGCCAAGTATGACATGGCTTTGAGGATGCCGGGGATCATTACGAGGCTCAAGTCAAGCAGATTGCTAAACAGATATTCCAAGATGGCTGGAGGGCAGTTTTGAGGCAGTTGAAACTGGACAAGTCTTCTCCCCTCTGGGCAAAAATTCCTGTCCGTACTAATGCGGTACTTGAGTCAGAGGATGAGGCCTACAAAGAAGCTAAACGTGAGGGGGGAAAAGGTGCCCCTAAGCTTCAAGTGGATACAAAAGCCAATCCAGCCGAGCTGCCATCAACCTCCGAACTATCACCAGCCGGCTAATCCTCTGCCGACCCTCCATCCACCGAACTAGCTTAGAGTTCCCTTTTCTTTTCTTATTTGAACTGTATTTAGTTTTGCGGGAAGCATTTATGTAATGAACCCATTTTGTACATATGTTTTTACGAACAAATCCTTTGTTTAGATAAAACAATTTTGTTATCTGTTTGTTTGAGCTATCAAATTTAGCCAGCCCAAGCCCCTGCCCAATTTTAGGAGAAACATTTAACGAGCTGCCTTTCTTAGGCTAATGGGATCTGTTTGTAACAAAATAGGTGCTCCTAGCTTCAATCCACACGCAAATATAGGCAAATATAATCCTCGCTACCCCTAGATTTACCAGATTTGGTTAGGGTTGAGGCCAGTTGCTTAGCTTTGTTATTTTGATGAAGATCTCTGCAAACCTATTCAGTTAGGGCAGGTTTGAATGCTAGCTTTTTCTTGACCTTCTTTGGCCGACCTGGTTATGAATGATCCAGGACCATGTTTTTACACCTGGTTTTGGTAACCTTCATTGGCCGATCTGGTTATAAATGATCCAGGACCAGGTTTTTACATCTGGTTTTTATGACCTTCATTGGCCAACTTGTCAAACTTAGACAGGACCAAGTTTTTACACTTGGTTTTAATGAACTTCATTGGCCGACCTGGTCATAAATAAGCCAAGACCAGGTTTTTACACCTGATTTTTTATGACCTTCATTGGCCGACCTGTCAAACTTAGACAGGACCAAGTTTTTACACTTGGTTTTAATGACTTTCATTGGCCGACTTAGTCATAAATGATCCAGGACCAGGTTTTTACACCTGATTTTTTTTTTACCTTCATTAGCCGACCTATCAAATTTAGACAGGACCAAGTTTTTACACTTGGTTTTAATGACCTTCATTAGCCGACCTAGTCATAAATGATCCAGGACTAGGTTTTTACACCTGGTTTTTATTTTGGTCTTCCTTCAATATTTTGCAGCCTTACAGGCGGATACATTCCTTAAGAATAAAATGGCATATGGGTAGAATTTCCCGATATTACTTGCATTCCAAGGCTGGGGTCGTTGCTGCTTTCTTTGATAGCTTCCAGTCGATATGCCCCCAGCTGGGGCCCAACTTTTTGTTGAGTGGATGTTACATATTGCTTACTTTCTGATGCTCTGACATAGTCGGGGACCTATCCGAGTGGATCATGATTTCGACGATTTGGCAATCAATAGCTTGGTGCAACTCCGCATGCAGAGCTTCGTATTCTAAATCTTTATTGTAGTGAAGTTCAGCTTAATGACTTGCCCTAATGCCGTAGCGTGATAATTATCCCTGACTTGCCCTTTGATCATTGGATGCTTTGTCAGCGAACGGCATCCAACTGATCATTTCTTTGCCGAAAGTGAGACGTCATCATGTTGCAAGTCGAAAATCGAGGTTGGATTGGTTGCCTGTGGAAGTTCAACAAAAAATTTTGCAATAAAGTTAGTCAATGCATGGCCTCTAATTGCCATTCAAGGTCGAACTTAGCGTCAAATTGTTCAAGTCCAACCACATGCCTAAAATTGTGGGGTAAAGGAAGAGCTCTTCAGTCTTTTGTGGCATATGTCGTAAGGAAGCATTGCTTGGCAGCAACTTGGTCCCCTCTTATCTCTTGGACTCCCTCCATGGAGGGGAATCAAATCAATTGGTGGTAGGAGGAAGGGATGGCTTTCATGAGGTGCAACCATGTTCGGCTCATGATTGCATTATATGGGGAGGGTACATCGACCACGAGGAATTATGTTCGTAGGGTAATCCTTCCAGTAGTCACAGGGATGGTTACCTTCCCAAGTGGCCAAACTGGGTCGGAGCTAAACCCAATCAACGAGTTGAGCGAGGGCTAAAGGTCGGCATTCTTCAACTCTAGCTTCTTAAATAGGTCATAGTACATGATCTCAGAGGAGCTTCCTTGATCAATGTGTAGTCTCTTCACGTCACATCCTGTCATTCGTAGAGTAACGACCAGCGCGTCATTATGGGGAGTTTGAACTCCCACAAGATCTTCCTCCGTAAAGGTTATGGCCGTGCTATCCCTACCGGCCTTCACTTTCTTGGGAGGGGGGCCAATCTGCATTACCTCCCGTAGGTGCCCAGCTTTTCAAATATTTGCCCGGTACTTGTTCCCATTGATAGCTTCCGATTCTGCCAATTCATGCAGCACGTTGATCACCCGGACCGGTTCGGCTTGGTCCTCTTTCGAAGGGGCCTCCAGCTTTGGCTGCTCGGCCTCCTGTTTCATCTTTTCCCTGTCAATATACTGGTCAAGATGGCCAGCCTTCGCCAAATCCTCAAGGTGATTTTTTAGATGTCGGCAATTTGTTGTCTAATGCCCCCTCTCCTTGTGATAAGAGCAAAATTGCCCCTAATCTCGGGCTATAGGGTCTCCTCCCAACTTCGGGGGCCATTTGAAGAATGGCTTGTGGCGAATTTGGGACAAAATTTTATAAATAGGGTCTTTGAAGACAGTATAAACCCCATTACTTACCTTATTGCTCCGGCCGCTATTGTCCTCTCGCTGAATCTTCTTCGTGTCACGCCCATTCTTCTTCTCGGTGATAGTGCCGACCTTCTCGAGAACAGGCTGCGGTACATCCTCCTCCAACCTCGCGTATTGCTCGATTCTCGACATTAGTTCATAAACTGTGAGGGCTGATTTCTTCATTAAGGACTATCGTAGGCAGTGTTCCCTGGGCAAGCCGATTTTGGACTAAGTTATAGCTAGCTGCTCACTACACTCGGCAATCTCATTGTAGGCCGCCCAGTAGCACTGTGCATATGTCCGTAATCTTTCTCCATCGTTCTTCCGTAGGGTGAGTAAGAAGTCCACTTCCCTAGGTTGCTTGTTGTTGGCTATGAAGTGAGTAGTGAACAGTTCGGCAAGTTGTCTCTAATTTGATACTGATTTAGCAGGCAACTTATTGAACCACCATAGGGCCACTTCTCCCAAACTGGAAGGAAACACTTGACACATCAAGGACTGATCCCCGCCCCAGAGCGCCATCATCTGCTTGTAGTAACGAACATAACTGATTGAGTCGGCCTTTCCATCGTATGGTGTGAATTTTCGTGGGGCAAACTTTCTTGGAGGCTGTCTGCTTTCGATCTCCTCCGTGAAAGGTGTAGATGCTATCTGATCCAAGGCTCTACTGACCATGTCATGAGTAGTGCATGCTTTGGGGAGTTGCTCTTTGCTATCAAGCTCTCCCGTTCCTTCTGATGCTGACCAATTCCAGGCCATTCCCTGTCTTGTGGTGTCCGGCTCCTCCAGTGGTGTCGATCCCCTTGTCTTTTACTGTTGCGGCTAGTGTTGGAGGCATGGCTCCTGATAGTGTACACAGGCGTTGGGCTCCTACTTCTGGGATCTCGATTCCTCCTTTCATCGCTACAGGCCGGTGATCTCCTCCTGGCTTCGTCATCCTTCGTGGATATTGCGTCCCTCATTGCTCTGAGCTGGGAAGTCAGCTTGGCAATTTGATCGCCACGTCGCTGTAGCTCCCTTTCTGTGGCATGAAGTGAATGGTCATTAGGCACACATCCATTGGAAAGTGAAGGGCCTAGGTCCCAGTGATGATTTCTACGGAGGTTTGGCCCCCTGGCATAGTATGGGTTCTTCGTACCTCGTCTCGCGTTCTTCGGGGGTTACCAGTAGGAGACCGGGTCTCCAACCTCCTCGTTCGTCCCTTGTTGCTTCTTTCCGGGCTGGTTTGGTAGCCAGACAAGTAGGTTTTATCGTTGCCAGAGGGAATTTCGTTCCCTCATCCAGCGGCACAAACTCCTCTTCTCCTTAAGAGGCTGATACTTATATTTATTTGGACCTTACCACAAATGGCACCAATTGTAAGTGGAATTTCTGGGAAGGCCTAGCCAATCACTTGAACCACTATCAATGAGTCCTCAACCTGCTATAGAGAAACAGAAGAATTAGAATGGGTCGACCCTCGTTGGGCCGATCACACTCCGATAGTCAAGTTAGTTATCTTCTCCGAGAATGGAATATAATTTACAAGTGTATATGACTTAGTAAGAATGATCATACCTTGCTCTCTCTTGGCTCTAGTATTTATAATGTGGTGCTCTCTGTTGAGCCTACCCGATAATCATCACTCACTGCTCAGGTCTATGCTGGCTAGAGCCGGCTGATTGGACACAATTTCTCTTGTATTGCTTTGCTAGAGCTTGACTGACCAGACATGAGTGTCGTCGGTTGTGTGCGGCGCCTCTCCGGCATTCAATGCGGGTCTGTTCCCTATTTAATACTCTGTCACTCTACATGATTACGCCCCTAAGCTAAGCTAAGAGAATTTCAACTTGGGTGGACAAAGTGTCCTTGGCCTGTGGCATAATACTCACCCTTGGGTTGCCCCATGCCCCATGCCCAACTTAATAATGTCAATCGGCTTGGACTTGCTAAACTAGTTTGGGCCCGTATTTGTTTAACCCACAATTTCTATATTAGTAAGAAAATATTAGTGGTATCTCAATTTACCGTGAATAAATAAAATTGCAACACGAATCAGGATGTTCTTACAATAAACCACCCATGAATTTATCAACAAATTTCAGACTCCTTTTTGGCTCTTTTTTATTATGTGACATTCAATGTCTATGTTTCAAAATTGGTAGCAAGTAATAATTACAAACCATGTTATACTAGTACTCCTGTTATTTTACTAATATTTTAAGTGTGTGTCATTTCCACAATTTGGTTTGTTACTTTCTAGGCAACATCAATCTTACCTAGATTTTTCTCAGTACAAAAAAAAAAACTCTTTGAGAATTATTTTGCATGATAATTTGGCCTTTTTAAATGCATATTTCACAGATGGGCAAAACAGCAGAGAAGCTGGACACAGATTTTATCATTTCTACTGGTGATAACTTTTACAGTAACGGATTAACAGGCATAAACGATCCAGCATTTGATGAGTCATTTAGCAATGTTTATACGGCCCCAAGCTTACAAAAACAGTGGTACACAGGTGAATTCATGCTCCCAATTAATATTAATGCAAATCTTTACATATCTTTCACATTAGGTTTATCTGTTTTTCTTATTTCCTCAACTACTAATCAATAAAGAAAAAATAACGCACGAGTTTACAAATAAAACTTCTTGGAATTCTGGTACTACAGATGTGGAACAAAATTCTGTTTATATTATCAATGAAGAAAGAAAATTAGTATATAGTCTTTGTTTTTCCTTATTTGTGCCGCAGTTTTGGGCAACCATGACTACAGAGGAGATGTCTTGGCACAATTGAGCCCCATCCTCACAAAAAGGGATAGCAGATGGTTTTGCATTAGATCTTATATTCTCAATGCAGGTAAAGTAATTAAGACCCTTCTAACTTTGAACTTTTTTTCTTTTTTCTTTTTTTGTACTTTATATATAGAAGATAAATCACTTCCTCAAATTACATTTTACATATACAAACCTTCGTATCTTCTATATCATTTTTTTCTATTTCGTGTTGGGCAGAAATCGCAGAATTCTTCTTAGTGGATACAACTCCATTCCAAGATGATTACTTTACTGAGCCGGGGGACAATACTTACGACTGGCGAGGCGTGCTTCCCCGAGAGGAATACCTATCGGATCTCGTGAAGGTAAGTTTATAATGAGCTCAATAGTTGGCAACTTGGTTCTGTCAAATCATTTTTTTTTTTTTAAATTTGCAAAACATTTATAAAAGGAAGAATAAAAAATTAAGGTAGGAAAATATCAAATACCCAGTACATATATTAAAGAATTGAGATATTTAACTTAAGAGTGAAATGAATATTGAACATTTTTGGCCACTGAATTCTTACAGGATGTGGATTCAGCACTAAGCGAATCAAGGGCGAAATGGAAAATTGTGGTTGGTCACCATACAATTAGAAGTGCTGGCGAACATGGTAACACAGTAGAGCTTGTAACTAAACTTCTCCCACTACTTCAGGTATGTGAAAATTTCGTTTAATGGATAATACAATACAACAACAGTGAATATTTGCTTTTTTCCGGTTGAAAATTATGACACTCATAATAATTTTTCAGGCTAACAACGTTGATCTTTATGTAAATGGACACGACCATTGCTTACAACACATCAGCAGTCCAAACAGGTATTATTTACTCATCAAATAATAATGAGATACAATTGAATATTTGGAGAACTAGAAAATTAACTTGAAATAAAATGGAAAAAAGATGCTAATTTGTTTCATTAATTTTGCTTTCAGTCCACTTCAATTTTTAACAAGCGGTGGTGGCTCACAAGCATGGAGGGGTGATATTAGTTGGTGGAATCCAAAGGAAATGAAGTTTTATTACGATGGCCAAGGCTTTATGACACTGCAAATTACTCAAACCGATCTTGATGTTGTGTTCTACGATATTATTGGCAATGTTTTACACAAATGGAGCGTGACAAAGCCTGTTTACGCTGCTGTTTAGAGAGGTTTCGATGAAGGCAGGCATTGTTGGCAGTTGAATAAGCCATGGGGGATTTGTAACTGAAACTTATTATTCTAATTGCATGTAATGGGATTTGTTGCATTGGAAGTAAGCAGAAAGCTGAACTCTAAAGAAATTGTTAGCAAATTGTGCAAGTTATTCAAAACCGATGAGAGATGGCCTAACCATATTTCATATGGCCTATAACATGGTAAGGGAACAGCTTTATGGCTTGACTCACCTTTTTTTTTTTCTTTTTTCTTTTATTTTTTTGGATTACCTTCCTCGTGTGATTTATTAGATTTTTTGTTTAAAATATAACACGAAAAAGTAGTTTGGCAAAAGAGAGACAAAAGAAAAGATGAAAAAATTTACTAAGTGAATAGAACTTCTTCGACAAACTTAAAAATGAAAATTTGATTTTGGTTCTGGCCAAATTCTACCATAGAAGTATGGCAAGTGTGCAGTAATTGGATTATCCTCTGGCCAAACTTCACCAAGACTTCAATTGATTTCTAACTAGTGAAAACCTTAAGAATAATTATTAGATTTTCATTTTAAGACCGAATTGCTATTCAAGAATGGTATTACCAATTTCTAACATCCAATTACTAAACTATACGAATATATATACTGAAGTCGTTGCCTTTACGTAACATGTATTTATAATTGCTAATAACTTATCCAATTACAAAGTATTAACTGCTAATGCACCTTTCTTTTATCAAATCTCAGGGACATGGTCTAATCATGAGGGTAGTATTTTATCCTGTTCATCAAATGTGAGGTTTCATGGGTATAGCCTTCAAATGGAAGATCTCTATTTTACCTTGACATAAACACACTAGACTTCAATCTCCAGATATATAGTGAAGTAAATTCACCATGTTTCATATAATTCAATGGCATTTGATTGGAACACCCAGGTCAAAATAGCAGCCTTTCAACTATAGATACTTACTATTTCAAGTGACTCCTCATATATAGTTGCATTAAAAAAAAAAAAAAAATTAAAGACAGTAAAAATTCAGGGATTTTGTTGAACAAGTTGACAAGGAAGGGTAAAATCGTTATTGCTCTTTACTTTTAAATCATGTTACATTAAGTGAAGAAGTGAATTTGGCTTACTTTTACTTCTACACTGAAGTTGCAAATATTTTTAATTTGTTTTTACAAATTTCTACTATATATCTATCTATGTATCGGCCAACCTTAATCACTTGATTAAAGGTACATCTCTTATAGCTAGGTGACTCTCTCCCCTCCATTATGTAATTGCTTACTAAAATTTCATTCATAACCCATTTCATACATGAAATCTTCCATTTCTTGAGGGAGTTAGTGTCCTCCATGAGCTAATTATCCATGCTAACTCTCTGAGTGAAACTCTTTGGAAACCATGAATTTGTGCAGAACTTTGCCGAAACCATCATAGTACACGAAACTGGCCTCAGCTTCATTTAGCTGAACTGACATAAAACCTTGTCCATCGTAATAGAACTTCATTTCTTCCGGGTTCCACCATTTAACATCACCCCTCCATGCCTTAGAGCCGCCTCCACTAGTTAAAAATTTGATTTTACTGCAATAAAAAAAAAAACCAATCAATTTGATGATTATTCAGCAAAATAGATGTATCAATGAATCGTAAAGAGTTGGATAGAGAAACAAATTTTACCTCTCAATGCAACTGATGTGTTCCAAGCAATGGTCGTGCCCGTTCATATATATATCAACATTATTCGCCTAGAAAGATTACAATGGATTCGTCTTAAAGAAACTTCAATTACTACAACGGCAGTATTGAAAACATCGAAAATCTTGTGTCCTTCTCTTACTCTATCTCTAACTCTATGTTTGAATCTTGAATTGTGGAAAGAAAGAAAAAGATAAGAAAATAAAATGAAGTGAAAGAAACTAAATTTTTTTTTTTAATTGAGTGAGAGAAAAATAACAAGTAAATGAATAAGTGTCCACAAAAAAATTCGTTTTATTGTTTGGTTACCCATAAAAAAATCAAAAATCAAAAAGTATAAATAATTTCATTTCCCTTACATTTTCTTCTTTTTCTCACAAATTCGATATCCAAACTTAAAGTAAAAGATACATGATTGTTTTTTTTCACATTTGCTTTCCAACATTGTTCAGATTACCTGAAGGATTGGAAGTAGATGCGCTACAAGCTCTTCGGTGATACCATGATGCCCTGCACTCTTTATTGTATGATGACCAACAACTATCTTCCATTTGGCAGTTGATTTTCTTAATACAAAATCCATATCCTATTCTATATTGAAATGAACAAAAGGGTTGTTTTTAGCAGTTTTTTCAAAATAAAATTTTCACTTTGAATTAATTTCAGTAGAGGAAAATCCACTTACCTTTAAAAGGTTTGAGAGGTATTTCTCCCTTGGAAGCACTCCTTTCCAATCATAGGTATGGTCCCCTGGATTTGTGAAGTAATCATCTATAAAAGGGGTTGTGTCGACGAAGAAAAATTCCACAATCTCTGTCAAAGAAAATTAAAAAACAAAACCACTAATTTGCATATATGTAAATGGAAAAAATAGAAAACAAATTCAAGCACTGTCATTTTGTTTGGAAATTTGCCCAATTCATACATTCAAACAACCTTAAACAGACAAAAATTGTAGGATCACAATTTTTCTTCTTCTTCATTTTCACCAGTATTTTTTTTTTTTTTTGTCAACAATTCAATAAAGTGAGTGTATTTTGGTAGAGTAACTATATATGGGGGGGCCTCATTTTACCTGCATTGAGAACAAATGATCTCAAGCAAAGCCATCTGTTATCCTTTCCTCTAAGTACGGGGCTTGTTTGTGCCTCAGCATCACCTCTATAATCATGGTTGCCCAAAGCTGTGACAAAACAAATATGAACAGAACAAAACAAAACAAAACAAAACAAAAATCAGTGTTGATGTTATAGAGCTCAGCCTTGTTTCCTTTTTGGATGTTTTTATAATTTTTTGGAAGATGTGAATTAGTGGTAATTTACTTTGGAGGCATTGAGTAAAATTGAAATTTGCAATTTACCACTATACCACTCCTTCTGCAAGCTGGCTGCAGTGTAAATATTGGTAAAAGACTCATAAAATGCAAGATCATCAACGCCAGTCAAACCATCTTCGTAAAAATTATCAACGGTAGATATTACGAAATCTATTTCTAGCTTCTCCCCGATTATTCCCATCTACAAAATAGTTAAATGGAGACAAGGTAAATAGGTTAGCTGAATTAATTTCTCTTCTCTATTTTCTAGTTTTAATGATAAAAGAGTAAATTACTCATCTGCGTCCATAACATAAGACATATTTTCTATGAAAATTACGGGCAGGGCTTGGGAGCTGTACTTGAAACCCGGACTGGCTTGAGACTTTTATATAATATATATTCAATATACATGTATTTATATTTGTTATTTAACTTTATTTTTAAATAAAAAAAAAAACTTTTGTTACGTCCTGTAAAAGGACTAGTTAAAATATTTGAACTCAGTTGAGTAATCAATCAAGTCACTTAGCTACTCATCATTTGTATTTAAATTGTAACAAAAAATTTTAATTGTTATATAGTTTTGGGTTAAATGGATGAGCCTCAACAGTTTAATTTCTTTTTGGGCAAGGCCAGGAAAATGAAGTTCAAGACCATTGTGGGCCTGGTTGATCTCGATTCTCAAGTCACTATATTGCATGCTACTATGCGGTTTAAGCTGCCAACCCATGTCCACCCTAGTTTTAATATTTATAAAATCTTTACTAGAATAGCGTGACCTATGATGGTGTCTTTTGGTAATCATATATCTATATATATATATAAATTGTGTTTGTTCGAATTATTACTCTCTCTCTCTCTTAAGTAGCACTCTCTATATTTTTATATTTTTAAAATATCATTTCATAGGGACAATAAGAATTGGTCCACTAATTCTCACAATGATCTAATAAAATTCTTTATTTAAGTACAAGTCTTACTGCCTCACAAATTCTTATTAAAATCTAACAAAATTTCCTATTAAATATAAAAAAAATATCTAATTAAGTCTCTACATATTATCTTAAGAAATATATTACGTAATCTAATTTTAAGTACAAAATCTTATCTAATTATGTCTCTACAAATTATCTTAAGAAACATAATACGTAATCTAAAGTTCTATCCAATTATTTCTCTAGGTTCCATTACTATTATATACCAGAAACAATCTTATATACAATCAAAATCCATCCATTTTCCATTTATAATAGAGTTTGATATTAAAAAGACTTATATTTGATGTAGGTTATTCATATAAAATTAATATATTACATAAAATTTACATTTGAACAAAGTTTATCTCAATATTACTTACTAGCACCATAATTTACAAAACATGCATCAATAGCTTCAACATTTACATATGTAATTATGTATTGATTAATAAATAACAATAATTTAATTAATCTTTTCACTATAATTTTTAGTTCTAACTTTAACCAATATGCCTAATTATTGTTAATGCTTCTACGAGTTTAGTATTATTACAGTTTCTCTTTATGTTATAAAAAGACTTTTTAAAGTAAATAGATAATATTATATAAGATACATATAAGAAAAACTTATATATTACAAAAGAGCATTAGAAGAAGTGCATATCTATGTAGGTTTAGAATTAAATCGTTATTATTTTATAGTTTCTAGTTGTTTAAATATTAAATTTTCTATTAATATTTGCTGATTTATAATCAATACTACATGTTTGTTTATTGACCAAATTGTTAATATATGTAATCATATATATATATATATATATATAAGTTGTATTCGTCTTTACATTTTGCCTCTCTCTTATGTGGCGCTCCAAATGTTCTGATACTTTTAAAATATCACGTTACAAGGACAATTAATTAAATAACTATTGTTAAATATTTATTAAATTTATTCATTTATTCAACCTACTGTATTAGTTTGTTAAGCGACATCATATTAAATGAGTCTTTATGAACTTAATATTTAAAGACAAAAAGTGATTATAATTAAATAAAGTACTAATATATATATATATATATATATATATATATCTACTTTAACTTTTTACATATACGATACGATCATCTCCAATTCACATAAATTTTAATTTTTGAAAAATATTTTTAGTGTGCTCTTTGGGTATCTATGTGTATATGTCGATCTTGATGATCAAGGCAATTGAAAAATTAAAAACACAATGAAACTTGCATAATTGAATTGATTCTATAAAATAAATAAAAAATTTGTGGTTATATGATTGGCCGCCTCAATTTTGAATTGTATTATTGCTTATTTTGAATTTTAGACTAATTACATATAATATTTATATTATAAATTTAAACAAATCTTACTTTGATATATTGTACAGATTGACATATAGTATTTTTTTGTAAACTTATCTCAATTAAGCTGCCCCTTTCCGTTCAAAAAAGAACGAAAAAAAAAAACAAAAACAAATAAAAAGCCCTTAAAACTCCCAGCCTCACAATGCCCTTTGTACAATAACTTGACTCAACGTGTGATTGGACTCATGAAGACTAAGATGTAAGATGTGTCTTGTCTTTTGAAAGATACATAAAGTTGATGGGAGTTCTACAGCAACTTGGATAATGTTGTTTTAGTGATTGATAAGAAAATTGTAGTCCCTTCCAAACATGCACTGCCAAAAGCTACAATGGAGCTCGTAAAGAATATCCAAGGAATGATACCTCTTATATATATATATATATATATATGTCCATTTCCATTGGTAGGATGTCAGTTATTAAGAAAATGATGATAGGCAATTAAACTTTTTCTTAATTTTACTTTTTTGTATTTTCATACTTGTTAATTTTCTATTTTAAAACTAACATGTAAATGATCTTTAAACTGTGGAAATACATTGTCATGAAAGAAATTAGACAAGGTGGCCGTTTTTATTGTCAATTTCAAGATGGTTATGATCTTTTTTAAAACCATTGAATTACACAGTGAGACTTTGTTAGGCCAAAAAAAAAAAAAATTATTTAGTTATCTAAGAACATCACGTCGTTCTGATTCAACTTCTCACAAAATGGTAGGATTTCGCCTCAAAATATACAATAGGGTTTTTTTTGTTTTCAGTTATAGGATTGTCAAGCCTTCCTTGAAGCACATGCATTTAGAAGTTTCCTCTACCATTAACAAGATGAGATTGAATTGGATCACCAAATGTTAATGAGATTTTGGGATTTTTTTCACGTTGATAGACCCATAAAAGTAGATTACTAACTATTGTTTATGCTGCTGCAAGGCAATATATATAAGTGACCATAAAACTTGCACACGAGTGGTACACACATTGTATCTGCCCATATTTTATAGGACTTGGGATCATATTTTAGGTCCTTTATAATCCCGGACTGGGCTTGGGAAGAATGCTTAAAGTCAGGTCAGGGATATTCATTTTAAATATATTCTTATAATCACATATATCATATAATTAACTTTGTTGATAGAGATGGAAAACGACTATTACAAGTCATGTATAACAGTATAAAAAGGGGGGGAAAAACCCGCTAGCATATCATTTGTATCACGGTTGGATACAAATATATTTATTGTAAATATTTAATGGACTAAATGGGTGGGCTTGGGCTTCTTTGATTTCTTCTTGGGTGGGCTTGAGAACTTAAGTTCCGGCCCAATACAGGGCTCAGCTCAGCTCGGCTTTGACCACAACACTTTTCAAGAGAGGCCCGATCTAAACCCTACTTAACCAATGCCCACCCATATCTTCAAGTGCTTATCAATATTGGCAAAGAAAAAAAAAAAAAAAAAACACAACAACAACAACCATAGCCAAAAAAAGAAGCGTAAGCAGAAACGATATGGGAAGCCCAAATGTGAAACGTGACTTAGAAAATGAAGAAAAATCGGAAAACGCTAGGTAATATAAAATTAAATAGGATTTTATAAAAAAAAATAATAAACTAAAAGAATCTCAAAAAGAGTAATATAAAGTATTTAGAATACTATTATGATAAGTAAAATATTAACACTATACAATATCCACAGCCTTTTATTAAAAGAAATTATATACTTTTTTAAATAATAAGATTTGAAAGCATAAAAAAAAACTAAAAATTATAAAAAATGAGTTTCTAAAGAGTTTTTACGATATTTTTTTTAATAATTCCTGAAAAATTTCTTTAAGTTATGTAAACGTATCGAAAACGTCTCAAAATTGTTCCTAATAGTTTCTCCTAAAATTTCATAAAAATTGCGTCTCCAGTTTGAAAGCGAGTTTCAAACGGATTTCTCCTCTCCAGGAGTTATGAACTGTTTTCTTTGGTGATAAAGTCAGATTATAAACTTTATTTCATAGCACAAAGTGCACGAAACCAAGTGTTAAAACTAGTTTACGTGTATTAAAGGTGCCAAATAATAATTTCTTGAAGGTTTTAAGACATGTCGACGTATCATTCCGACAATATATGATAATCTCAAAACAAAAATGATCATGGAGAAGTTGAGAAAAATATAGGACCTGAAAAGCAACTTTAGATTGGTTGTAAAGGCCTTTACGTCCCCAGTCTCCCACAACCAGAAAGCTAAGTGACCCATCGGCTTTCACCCGGTGATGAAGACGAGGAAGCTCAGCAGCAGAGAAAACAAAACACAATCCTATACTAGCCGCAAATGAAAGCAACAAAAGCATAGGTTTATTAAACACAGTAGCCATGGTTCTTGAGAGAGAGAGAGAGAGAGAGAGAATGGTGAAGCTTTGGTTGCCAAGCTTGCAGGTATTGAATGCCTTGAGAGAGAGAGAGATTAAAAATGGTGAAGCTTTGGTAGCCATGCTTCGTAGAGAGAGAGAGAGAGAGGGTTCAAAATGATGAAGCTTTGGTTGCCGTACTTAAAAGGTATCGTACAACCTTTTATGACATAGTCAAGGAATGCCCAAGGTTTGTGTATGAGAAAGAGAGCGACAGGTAACAAAGTTTCAAAACAACCAAAGAAGCAAGCTTAGAAGACACACATTCGACTGAGGGTGGTGTAGTTTCTCTACACATTGACCATTATACAATCAACAGCTAAGTTTTTTCTTGTACGCATCTACTGTTGGAATATTTGGTGTAAACACCAACTTTGAGCCATTGTTAAGGTGGGACCCACATGTCCGTTTTAGTGGGTCCAAGATGCTTTGTGTTCTCCTCCATAAGGAGATGAAGAACAAGCATTTACTTGCTCAAATCCATGGAGGTTTGAATGAGATAATGGTCTCCAAAGTAGGTACCACGAGTATGGTTTATGGGTGGAACTAAAGGCTTGTCCCACATTGATTTTCTATAGGAAAAGTGATGGGCATATAAAGGCTAAGTTTAAAGATAGGTTTGGGCCCCAAGGGGCACCCTACTTTTGTGAAAGGGGGAGGACCTATGCAACCCATGGGTTGACCCAATAAACCACACGCGCGCGCCGCCGCCCGCCCGTCCGGCCGGCTCGGGTGCGGGTGCGGGTGCGATTAAATTAATTAATATTAAATTAGCTTGGGCCGGTTTAATATTTTTGGACGCGGGTTAAACCATATTAGAGTGAACCGGGTTGAACCGAACCGGTTCAGAATTTAAATTCCAACGGTTGCGTCCTTTCCTAAGGGTGCGTTTGGCTAGCACCGTTTCGAAGGGGTGCGATTCTTTCTATATATAGAAAGAATCCCCCTCCGAACAGTAGAGCGTCTGATATAGAGTTTTTTCGTCTCTCTCTCTCTTTCTCGGCCTCCGACGACGTGCCCAGACTCCGGCGACGTACTGTCCAGATTCCGACGACTGTTCCCAGACAGAATCTGACTGTTCAATCCGACATTTCTCGTGTTCGTTTCTGCCTTAGAAATTCGTATCGAATTTCTATCCAGGTTTCATCCGGTTAATTTCTTATTTTACTGATCGTGATTTTATATATTCTATGTGATGAATTTCAGTGGAAATTCTATCACTTTCTTCTGTGTTTTGTAGTTAATTTCAGTGTTGAAATTCTACAGAATAACTGCAGTTTTTCTGTGTAGAAAATGCAGTGTATTCAATTTCATATCATGTTGATTTTATCAGAAACGTTGTAGGTTTCTGTGTGGAATTAAATGTCATAATTCTGTGTAGAATTAAACAGAAATTCCTCTTTGTTTTATATCATACATGATGCATACATTCCATACATTGAGAGAGTAAAATCAAAAGGTAGATTCGCTGAATCTTGATTATTGTAGTGCTACTTATTCAAGATTGTGATCATTTTATCCTGGAGATAGACGTCCGTTCATCCCATGAGCACCTGTGTGGGGGACGAATCTGTCTTAAGCCAAGAGTGTTTAACACTCGACTTGATCTCCCATGCATCGCATATTTTTTATTATTTCATTATATAAGACTTGTTGAATCTATAATATTACATTATTTCACACACGTTATTCAATGATGTTGATTTCACCTTATGATGATTACATGACATTAATATTACTATGTTTCATTTCATTTTATTGTGGCTACAGATTATATGGAAAACTTTATACAACACAGTCAGTATTTATCGAACATCTACATGTTGATACATATATGCATTGTCAACAACTAGCTAGTTGGGGTAACCATGAAGAAAGAGATTATTCCCTTCCCTTGTCCATGTTTACGCATGCAAGTCATTCCATTCCTAACATAGAACGGCCTCCATAAAATTTTGAACAAAATAATGTGGTAATTACAATTTTATAATTAAGAGTCGTCATAAAAGTTTAATTTCTTATCCAGCCACATCACATTCTATGTAGAAATTTTGTATTTGTACAACATTACTTTGCCAATGGTAATATGCAGGGATGCTTCTTGTAGAAATTTTGTACTTGTATAGCATTACTTTGCAAACGGTCATATGCAAGGGATGCTTCTCCGGAGAAGGGAAGCAACCCTTCGGCATTCGTATCAATAGAATTGAAAGCCCTTTTCTTTTCATCCTTTCTTCAAAAATAAATTTTATGAGATGAGAGCTTGCCCCATGAGCATTGAACTTACATGGCAATAAACTGAGATATATACAGCATCTTCTTTCTCTTTTCTTCCAAACTGTTCTCCAAATGAGAGAGAGAGAGAGAGAGAGAGAGAGAGAGAGAGAGAGAGAGAGAGAGAGATGACCTTGTGAGCCTGCACTTAAGGTACCTTAGTCATCTTCTGATTACTCAAGCTTCAACTATTATTGTTTCGACCTAAAATAACAATAGCAGTAACAAAAAATGACAAGCACAAAAAATTACAACAAAACGAAACCTTCATCCGTTCTTCATAGGCTTGAAAGGCTTAATCACCGATGAGAATTAATGGCTACGAACAATATTGGAAGATCATATATTTACATTCCATTTAGAACCCAAATTTTCAGTGAAAACAAAAATGTAAGAAAAAATAAAACAAAAATAAAGAGTAAAAAAATAAAACAAAATTAAAAAGTAATTTTGTTCCATTTTCATTTATCTTTTCCTTTTTCTTTGCTTTTTCTACCAAAAATCCATTCCAAATGGAGCTTTATAATAATAACACAGCACGAATATGAAAAAGAATCAACAATATTGTGCTCTTATCATTTACTTTCCAAATGTTCATGTCATTAAAATAAGGTCTTAATGATAAGAAGCCCCAAAAGAGTCTATTCTACAGCCGGCAGCGCTTTGCTCTTATTAACAGGGATTGACCACATAATATACACAAATTCAGGTTAACATTAGAATCACGAAATATGAAAAAAAAAAAAAATGAAGAGTTTGAAACGATTGATTGGCTGTGCTTTCAAATGGAAGTAAAGATTTAAGTAATCACTAATCCACACCAGAGTAAAGATTAAATGAGAATCCTCTCCCTATGGTTTCGATATATCAAAAGAACGAGAGAGAACAATAATCTTCATCCGATTATGAATAGGCTCTACGGTTCTATGCCAACGTGACAAAATCCAAACCCCACAAACAAGCAGGTAAGAAAACTCCTATTAATACCTTGGGGCCAAATCCCGAATCTGATTAGTGGAACAGCAAATTCAGCGATGAACTACGACGATGACTATGACTAATCTCTTCATCATCCTTAAGCAATGGAGCAGTTGGAGAAACAAAATTTGTTGTGAGAAACAAAAGCAGGACTCTTCTGCCATAATCTAGCAAGCTTAGTTGCAAACCTAAAGAGGCATGAGAGAGATTGCAAGAGAAAGTATACCGGGTATGCTTATGCTGATTGACTTAACAGTTCATGTTGAAAGCATAGAGTCGAAAGCCTAAAATTTAACTTTCAAGCGGCCAACATGGAATGTGTGTGTTAAGTTTCAGTTCCTTTCTCAAGATTCAACAATGGAACAGAAAATATAGATTGATGTTTTCTCCAGTATGGTAAGCTCGTAAACATTTCTTTCTCTAGCTTACTACAATAAGCTTCCCGTGCAGTAATTGCAGCAGCAAAACTGGCCCAATTGAAGGTATGTTGTTTGCACTTGAAACAGGTCGTGCAGTTCAAAAGTGTCTCTGCCAGTTGTTCATCCTTTAGAAACATACCTTTCAGCCTGTTAACTTCTTCCCTCTGTGATCGGGATAAAGGTACCACGTTTATTTTCTTTTCATGTTCAGATGCTTGCAACTCCGAGGACTTCCAACAGTAAAATTGAACAGCCTGTAGCACAAGAAACAAGTGAGCAAGGAGACATTAAATTAAGGAAGTCCAGTTCTAGTCAATGGTACAGAAATGCATTTTTCATTAGAGACTAGATGTAGTCAATCGGAGGTTCCAACGGTTACAATCGAAGGTGGACCCACATAAAACATGTATCAAGGCCGAAATATGCAATGTCAGATTTCAAGACCGATTTCTGTAACTTTCAGCAACCAAGGCTCCAATTCCACAAGTAGAGAATCACAGAACCAAGAATACAAGAAAATCTGAATTTGGTGGGGGCTCAAAACCAAGCCCTAAAAAAGTAGAGAAACAAGAGCACAAGAAAATGCCCAAATATGAAATTTTATTCTCCATAATCCTTCTCCAAAGAGAGTACAGACTAGACTTACTAATTACTATATGGTGTAGCTCTAAGGAAAAAGGAAAGACAGAAGCAAATAAATGACAGGTAACTTACATGCAATCACCTTTATGACACACAAACATAGTTGTCAATCCTATACCGGTCAGCGTGTTGTTTTTGTTATTGGCACAATATGTACAGATACCGTTGTGTTTGGACGTACTCTTTCGGATTATAGCAATAAGTATTTTATATACATATCTATTTATAGAATTCAATATAAATAATGAGAAGCTAAAACAATTTCATTAGGACCTAATAAGGTTTGTAATTGAAGAAAATGAGCACATTTTAAATTCTTAAATTTCAAGAGTTGCAATGTCCCCAAAACCAATGTGCCACAGTTGTCCCACACAAACACCAATCCATTCTCCCATCTGTTTATAGAAAAGCAAAGTCTCACCTTCCCAAAGCACGAAAGAAGAAAAGCAAAAGTCATCGTCAAATCTATTCGAAACTCTCTCTCTCTCCTCCCCAAGTCCCAACTACCCACATCATATTCCACAGCAAGAGCCTTCAATTTTTCTCACAAAACCGACGCTGGTTGTGGGGAAGAGAAGTCACTGTAGATACGGCTTGAAGCACAAGCTTGTCACTGATGAGGCTGAACAACACTCATTGCAATCGAAGAGGCTAGTTCAGATCAACGACACTGGTTCAGATCGACAAATGTGACTGGTTCAGAACAACCCTGTTTCAAATCTCCCAAGACCAGTGCCACTTACCATGGTGGTTGAGGGTGTACTGGACAGAAACCGGTATAACAACGGTATGGATGAAACACACTGAAATGGCCGGAAGATGCCGAAACGGTACATCTCAGTCCGTAACGACCGGTACAGAAAGGGAGTAACAACTATGTACATAAGTGACAAGCTGCTCACAGTCAAAAGAAAAGTGGTTTACAAGCAGCCACCTCTTTGCCCTATGGCTAAGAAAACATAAAAAAAAATACTTGTAAAATAAAATCTATTGTAAATCTAACAGTACAATTAATCATACAACTTAATTAAAAGAAGATCCAGCTCCTTAAATGTCTTTTCCACCCTTCTTGCAAGGAACAATTAACCATTTTTTTTTCATAAGAGCAGAGCAATAAACCACTTTTCCCCCCTAAAATAGCCTTGGATCTTGATCATGTCACAAAAACTCTCAACTAGATCTATATAAAGACTTTCAACTTATACTATACAGTTGAACCATATTACTAGGTTGAGGCCTTAAGGCTATTCCCACTCATTTACTTTTTAACATCAGTGTGATCACTGATCATGAAATCTCAAAAAAAAAAAAAAAAAATGTAAGCAAATAATAATCAGATAAATGAACAGTAAACAAAAGCCCTCAATTTTTTTTATCAAAAGGATAAAGAACTTGCCCTTTCCCTTCCCAAAAAAAGGAAAAGGAAAATGAAAAAGAAAACGCATCTCATATTGAAGAATCCACAACCATACGAATATGAAATAAACTTCAGAAGAGCACATAAAAAAATCTTAAGTCCTTATGCAAAAGTACAGGCGAGCAATTCTTCAAAACTACAGAAATAATAAACAGTGCCACACAATAGATGTTCCATTATAGTTTAATTTGGAGAATCATACCGTCACTAACTTATTCAAATTTGTTCTATATGGGACTTGAGTTTCCGATTGGACAGGCATATTGGTTGATCACATGAATAGCAGTTGAGGACAATCCAGACTATTCACATAACAGGTAATTCTCTAATTAATCACTAACAGGACCCAAGTCCATGACCAATTCTACATGTAATGTGCTATGGTCCTCGGAATGTTTCCATTAAGCCTTGTAAAATGAGCTGGAGAGAACAAAAAGAGCATGCATGGTAGAGAATAGAGAGGGAAGAATGAAAATATCATTTTACAGTTCTCTATGTTGAGGTTGTTATGTGGGGTCTAAGAGAAGGTTGAAGTGCAAAACTCGTGTAATCCCTTTCATTTCATGGTTTTCAAACTGATATAGGATTGTGCTTACACATGATTTAGCTCTTCAAATCAACATACAGTTAAAAGATTACCTGAAGAGCATGCAATATGTTGACAAATTCCTCATCAAATAACTCATCTTCCCTTGTTAGTCTCAATGGTTCCATCAGTGTTTCTGAAAAGTCATTAAATGAATCTAACGATGAAAAACAACTCTTGTCTTGAGGAGAACAAAGATCAAATCCAACCGCATGTATTCTCGCAAAGCATATGTCAAATCCTGACTCATAAGTTGAAGCATGGTCAGGGGGGAACCAGTACATTTTACTTGACGCTGGCAGAGGTAGGAATGAAGGAGGCTCATGCACAGAACTATGTAATTGACTTTGGGAGAGAAAGGAAATAAGTTTAGCATCCTCATCATGGGTCCCATCACGGCTAAACCATAGTGTTAGCGAAAGTCTCTCTCCATGAGTAATCTGCTCCAAAAAGAATAAATCTACAAATCAATAAAATGTTACCAAACAGAACTACTGTTTTTATCTCAACGTTATAAATGAACACAAACGTGTCATGAGTTTGTAATGCATTTCTCCCAGGTAAAACTAAGTTAATATGCCTTACCAAATTGCAAGTCTCTTTGACTGCCCTCCATTAACAAAATGAATTCTATGATATTATTCTCCCAACAATAGAAGACAGCATGTGCAACACATAAGTCGTAGAGATATCTCCTGATCTCTGTCCAAATGGAAATAAAATTGTTCTACTTTATTTTGTCCACTTCCATCTTTATGCACCTCTATTATCATCCGCCTCAAAGATATAACACATTTAATGGTTTCTAGGTCATGAATGTGGGCCGAAACCAATGCTCTCTACAATTGTGGATTTGTATTAGAGACAGTAAAAGAAGAATGTTGCTGAACAACTAGAACACATGCATATTAATGAAGCAACGCCTTTTTAATAGTGAATAGTCAATGAATTTTATGATGATAGGATGATAGGATGATAGCATGGGCTCATATAGATCCTTTAGCTTATATTAGTTGAGGTACTCTGACATTTAAGAGCAACATTCCCTTAAAATTAAGAGAACAATCAAATCAATATGAAATGAATAAATTCTCTTGTTTATTGTAGATTTATTGCATTGTGATGAAGAGTAAAAAACACCCCCCTCAAGTTTCAGTTAAGAAGCACGGACACTTTTAAGGTGTCATGTCCATGTCAGGCACGACACTCGTTGGACACTCTCAACACGTGTCGGACACACGTCCAAACGTTTACTATTATTTTTTAAGTATTTAAAAATCAGAAATGCTTTCCACACTCAGGGGACTCACTTGTCCATCATTTGGACATCCATGTTCATCACTTAAACATATATAAAACACGTGGCAAGTTTAAGCAATATAACTTGGGGTCCAATCGTAAAACAAAAACAATGTGCTTTGATACTTAATTTTATATTTAAGCTATGGAATACACAGTCTTAATTTTAATTAGTGTTGGCTTGTAATTTTCATTATCAATGCGTAAAATAATCCTATATGTGACACATAAATGATATGTAAAATATAGGCTCTGTTTAGTTGCGGTCCCGTTTTCGTTTTCATTTTCATTTTTCATGTTATCAGAAACAAAAAAATTGGGAGCTTCTCGTTTTTCATGTTCTCGAAATGAAAAATATGAGACCATCTAAAACACCATCGGTTTCATATCGTTTTCTTTTTCATATGAAAACGGTTCTGAAAACTCAAAAAACACCATTTTAAAGGTTTTCAAAACTGTAGTGTTTTGTAAAAAATTCCCCGAAAACAAACTCCGGAACCGGCTTACCAAAGGCGGTTTCAACAGAAACAGTTTCCGAAACCAAAAATGCAGTTCCAACGAATTTTAGAAAACAAAAACCGAAAACAAGAACCGAAACCATAACCAAACAGAGCCTATATTTTTGTCATGTCCACGCTTGTCGTGTCTCGTGTTTTTTCTAAAATTGTCATATCGACATGTCCGTGTCCGTGTTAGTGTCGTGTCCATGTCATGTGTCCGTGTCCCTACTTCTTAGGGTTTCAGTCAATTGGCAAACACCCCCCTCACGTTTCTGAATCTCGTTATTCCCCTTTGACCAGAAAACTAATTAGCAGATTCCCGCATTTTGTAACAGAAATTGTTTCTTACCGAGCTACCCTTGCTGAACTGTTGCTAATTCATTTTATAAAGTCGTCAGGGAAGAACATATATATCTTAGAGACAAAACAACAATCAGAAAGAGGGAGGGGCGGGGACCATGATTTCATTTTCTTCTTCAATTGGAGCTAGATCTTGAGGGAACATTGCTGTGATTTTGGAGAAAGAACGAGACATGCATAGGGTTGTATGTGTTACCAGAAATGTCTGCATAAATATTACCACCTAATGTTATCTCTCTCTTTCTCTCTCTAAAAGAAAACAAACCCAAAAAAAAAAACTTCTTTGATAAAGAAAAGGCAAATTCATGTGAACTATTGTTGCATGTGCAAGCAAAATGGTCAATCAGTGAATCATCTCCTTATACACTGTTCAGTGCCGGAGAGTTACGGTCTTTGATTCTAGGACTTTTTGGAATGGAGTGGGTCTTCCCAGTTGGTGTTGAAACTGCTTTATTCTTGGAGAGGGGCTACAGTGTCGAAGAGGAAAAAAAGGATTGGTCATTGGTTCCTTTAGCTATCATGTCGAGCATTTGGTTAGAGCGCAACAGGAGTATGTATTTACATAAACATAAATATGTTTGTTCTCTCCTCTTTCACACGTGGGCATGCATGCACATGAACAAACCCAATTTCTTTGTACATCACCACCATTGCCTCCATCAACAGTATCCATTGAGCCATGAACTATCACCATCTTCATGACCAATCAAACCAGTATGGCAAACTACTGACCCTCTCTTCTAATATAAAACCCAATCCAATCATAAAAACCTAATTATAATTATAGAATAAATCTAATTCAATTAACAGACACCCAACTGTATCCAATCTATAATTGCAGAACCCACCAACGAAGTAAAACCATGTTTACTTGTAGAGAATGTAGATTTTGTTTTAATAAAATAAGTCATAAAAATTATACAAATTTTAGAGAGAAAATGCATGGAGGAAATTGGTTAGACCCTAAGTCATGGTGGCTATTGAATCAAATTGAGTGGTTGTTGACACAAATTTCAAACCCAGAAAGTTTGAGTCCGAATTTCAAATTTGCATTCACAAAATCCACTGTGTAGTGTTCACAGTGTTAATTATTTACTTTGTATACTCCTATTTCCAATCAAGACCTCCGATTAATAAAGAATAAAACCAAGAGAAAAAAACTTGTAAAGAAAGTACTTTTATTGCATTTTATAGGGTTTCAAAACCTTGTTTACAAAATACATGGGCTTGACACCCTTTACAAATAACATGAGAGTTGGAACCCTTTACCTATCGATCGCTATTCATGGGATTGCTCGAATACTTGACTATCGAATCCTTTTTCTTCAACAACCCTTCAGTATTTCTTAAGTCTTGAAGTATTTTTGATTCTCCAATACTCCTTTCTTCTCTTTCTGTATCTCTCCTTGCCGAATTTTCTAAGTTTCGATGTTTGAGAAACGTGTATAGTCTCAAATTTCCCAAGTCCTAAAAAGTTTTCTCTTCCAAATGATGACCTTCTTATTTATAGAGAGTCTTTCGTATGAAGTTGCTTATCTTTTCTTTGAATTTGAATTTAGGATGTTTATCGTCATCCTCAATTTAAACCAAAAATATCTTCCGCCAAAATTTGAATATATTGTCATCCTTGTTTGAATTTTGAATTCAACTTGTCGATGCTCTGATGTTACAAGCTTCACAGAGGCTTTGTATGTGTCACATCCTCATTTGATCTTTGACCTTTGACCTCTAAAAGCTCCACGTGGCGCACCATCCTCAACTCCTATTTGGTTGAAATTTGTGTGCCAACAGTGGTGAGTGGTGTCATGTGCAAGATGATGGTGGCTTAGAGAGTAAACAGAAAATGTAATTTGGGTGTAAGTTGCTGGTAGCATCGGGTGCAAGATGATGGTGTTGAGAGAGAGAGACAGAGAGAGGGTGCATGATTATTCATTAAATTATGTCATCTAGGTAGATCCCCTAATGGCACCTGACGAAAGTTTAACAGAAAGGGAAATCTGCCAATTTATTTCTTGGTCAAGGGGGGAATAATGAGTTTTAGAAACGTGAGAGGGAATCTACCTATTGGTCGAAACCTGAGGTGGTGTTTTTTGTTTCTTACCATTGTAATTGATTACGTAATTTTATCTTAACCTACACAATAGTTGTGATTTCTAGTAATTCTCCTCAAGCTACATAGTTTTTCATAGTATATCTTGATCTAGGCATTTGATAGTTCACACACAAAAAAACTGCAATTCTGCAAACCTACAGTATAGAACATGTGAAGTAGCACACATTATATTACTACCAATGCACTGTACTAATTACACTATCATCCATGTGATTTAACAATTCAGGACAAGGTATCACACAACACATTTCTCATAGCTGCAGTTTGTTTTGGGAGGGGGGAGGGGTAAAGGATGTAAAATAGAAAGAGACCAAATTACCACAACCCAAACAAAAGGAACCTAAATGAAAAATTAGAGAGAAGTAGAGAGAGTAATTGAGAGCTACCTCATCAACAGAATGAATATTTCTGCTGTCAGCCGTGTACATCACAACATCCTAACAAGATGCCAATTGAGTTAGTAATAATCAAGTAACTAAAACCATAACAAGTTAAAAACCAATCACTCACTTTCCTTTAACATATATAGTTTTTAGGCAGTACCAACTCATCTAATACAGCAAATTATTTAGATTTGATTCATTTTTCCATGCAAATAGGAATGGGCCTGAGCGACTGAGTCATATAAATATGGTCTTGGCATAAGTTTGAGAGAGAAAAAAAAAAGACGGGACGCAAAGTTCAAAATAAGAGAAAAGAATGGATTTTAAAAAATTAAATTAAGCCTCTTCACCAAATCATGTCTAAAACAGAGAAAAAGGCAAAGAAGATGACCACTTGAGTCTGACAACAGAGCTATTCCACCCAACTGAGCTCACATGGACTAAAACCATCGTCTCGTAATCCTCTTTTACATATCCTATAATTGTCTTCTTTCTTTGTATATTTAAATTTAACAGTTAGAACACAAATATTAATCATCTCTGCAGATTTTCAATTTTTGGAACCTTAAATGCAAAGTTCCAGTTTGGTCGTGAAAACATGGAGCTTTCTAAAACAAACATTAGTGTATTCTATTACCACTTCTTTCAAAAAGAATAGTCTGTTATTTTGACGTATAAATACATATATATTTATGTATTTAGATATCATCGTCCCTGTGTCAAGGATACGTTAAGATTTAAGAATATTTAATTTCTAAAGCATGCATACAAGTTTAAGAACTGCATTCAGGTCAAAGAATATTTCATTTGCACAAAATATATTGGACAAAGAAAACTCACGAAACAATTAGAATAAAACACTTACGCCAGCCATAGGCACAATAGTTGTAGGTTCCCAATCTTGGAAGTGAAAAAGTCCGCCTTTAAAATCCTCGCCACAACTATTCAGATAACAAACTGCCTTTAGCCCACAGAAACCAGAAAAATGGTCAGGAGGGAAAATCAATACATGGAGAGATGATACTGCAACAAAGATTATCAATGAAATCATATTTGGACTGTAAAATATTATGTATCATATTATAAAATCGATGAGAAGAAATATTGGTATATCCCCCTATATCCTGTTTGTTTATAAAATTGTTTTTTGTAATGGAAAGAATGAGGACTGCAAACAAACTGAGACAAGCTAAGCCAAGTTATAGGCTGTTCAAGCTTGGCTCTGTCAACTCAGATCTTGTTCAGACTTAGCTCAGTCAATTTAGATCATGTTCAGACTCATTCGAGCTCAAGTTGAGCTTGGCAAAGCCTGTTTGAGCCGAGCTTGTCATTGTTTGGCCAGGCTTAAGCTTGGTTTGCAGCTCATCACAGAACTGATCAGTGAAAGATCGAAGAATGGAGGAAACCCAAGCCCCAAAGTTCCAGATCTGGGTTCAAAAACCATTTCATCAAATGCCCATGAACAAATCACAATAAAGAATTTACGTAACACATGAAATCACATAGAGTTTAAGTACAATAGAAATCAAATCTCCATAGAAACAAAAAAAAATTCTGGTACAGGACAGCTTAGGAAAAGTTAATGTTAAGCTGGCTACTACAGTTAGAACTGTGGTGGATCCATTGCAAGAAAGGGTTGTCACATTAGAATTAAATAGGCAAGAAGGAATTACATTTGGTTTCCAAAGGGGAAAGCTTGCTGGATTTCACAACCAGTATGCCACAAAATTCCTGGAATAGCAACTATTTTATGATATACTGGCGTGAAATTTAAGGCCAAAAGGAGGGAAAGGGTTAAGGGTTGGTTAGAACTTGATTAGAAAGGGTTTAGGGCATAAAATTGAGACCGTTCCGTTATCAATAATCCGACAATAGTGTTTGCACAAAAAGGAGGAGAAGAGAGAGGAAAGCTCTAGGAATTTCGCCTTAGACTTCCTTAGGAATCACCCGTTACGTTTGACAAAGTGAGAGAGCTTTGAGCCAAAAGAAGTGATTTCTCTCAATGAAGAATTCCTATTATATAGCCAGAATACAAGCTGATCTACAGCCTTTAAAGTAGCTAAAAAACTATATACAAATCTGTCTAATGATAGCTGTCAAAGTTATACAGAATATAGAATCTGCTGGCCGTAAATGGCCAGCTAATAGTTGGACAGCTTTGGCTGTTAGCTTGCCTTTGACATCCCCCCTCAAATTGATGCTGGTAAATCTACAAGCATCAATTTGCTAACAAGAAAATTATGGCGTTGACATGTCATGAATTTGGTGAAGATATCTGCGATTTGTAGAGTAGTGGAAATGTGTGGAAGGGTGATAACCTTGCGGTCATAGGCCTCCCGAATGGAGTGGCAATCAACCTCTATGTGCTTCGTGCGTTCGTGGTATATAGGGTTGGCAGCAATTTGGATGGCGCTTGTGTTGTCAGCATGTAATGGAGTAGGGTAAACCGCGGAGAAACTAAGCCCGGTGAGGAGACCACGCAACCATATGATCTCAGAGCATGCAGCAGACATTACACGGTACTCAGCCTCAGTTGAGGACTTAGAGACGTAGTTCTGCTTCTTGCATTTCCAAGAGATAATAGCATCACCAAGAAATATACACCATGCGGTAGTAGATTTTCTGGTGTCTGGGCAGCCAGCCCAATCAGCGTCACTATAGGCTTGTAGCTGGAGGGAAGAACTAGTAGGGAAGAATAAGCCACGGCTAGGTGTGCCAAGGATGTATCGAATGATGCGTCGGACAGCGGATAGGTGGAGATGTCGAGGGGCTTGCATGAATTTGCTGACTGTGTGGACAGCATAAGAGATGTCCGGTCGGGTGATGGTTAGATATATAAGACTACCAACCAGCTTCCGATAGAAAGTAGGATCCTCAAGAAGCTCCCCTTCATCACGACGATACTTCGTATTAAGCTCCATGGGGGTGTCAACAGAAGTAGCGTCTGTGAGGCTAGCTAACTAAACCAGATGCTGAATATATTTGTGCTGATTCAAGAAAATACCTTGAGGCCGACAATGCACCTCTAACCCCAAGAAATAGGTGAGTTGGCCAAGATCTGTCGTGTGGAAAGTAGAATGCAATAATTTTTGAATCTCAGAGATGGCCTTCATATCTGAACCAGTGACAACGATGTCGTCTACATAAACAAGGAGGACAACTATGCCCTTAGATGTCCTTTGAAGAAAAAAGGAGGAATCATACTGACTCGGAGTGAATGAAAAGCCAAGAAGAGTGGATCGAAACTTTTCATACCATACTCTTGGGGCTTGCTTTAAACCATACAGAGAACGTTTTAGTTTGCAAACATCAAGAGGTGAGGAAGTAGGCATACCACATGGAAGTTTCATGTAAACTTCCTCCTTGAGATCACCATGTAGGAAAGCGTTCTTTACATCCATTTGATGTAAAGGCCAGGATTGGGATGCAGCAAGGGCTAGTATGGTTCGCACTGTGGTCATTTTGGCTACTGGTGCAAATGTCTCGTCGTAGTCTAGGCCACACTCTTGCTTGTTGCCAAGAACCACTAATCGAGCCTTGTGACGCTCTATGGATCCATCAGAATGAAGCTTGATAGAAAACACAAACTTACTGCCAAGGGCTTTCACGAATGGGGGACATTGAACAACATCCCAGGTTTGGTTTTCTTCAAGTGCGAGAAGTTTTGTATCAATAGCTTTCCGCCAACACTCATGCTCCATTGCCTGCTTATAAGACGAGGGAATAGGAATAGAAGACAAGGAGAGGCTGTGAAGGATAAAGGAGGGGTGAAACCAAACCTATCTGGGGGTCTACGAACCCGAGTACTATGTCTATGAGGAGCTGGTACAATTGCTGGAACAGAATCTGCAGTCGGGAAGTGAGCTTGAGGGGGCTCGGGAGTGTCTGAATGCAGATTTGATGTGGAGGAGGAACGTCTCTGGTACACTAGGAGAGGCTTAGAAGGAATGGGATCTGCAGGAAAGTTAGTAAACAAGGGTAGAACAGAAAATGAAGGAGAATGGGGATCAGGGTTAGCAGGAAAAAAATACTTGTTTTCTAAAAAAATCACATTTCTAGAAACCCGAATACGACGCAGATGGGGATCATAGCAAAGAAAACCTTTCTGATGTCCAGAATATCCTAGAAAAGCACATTGGACGGACTGAGCTGTGAGCTTTGTGCGTTCGTGTGCAGAAAGATGAACATAGCACACACAACCAAAGGTACAAAGGTTAGAATAATTTGGAGTGTGACCAAATAACCGAGTGAAAGGAGAGACGTGGTTCAAGGAGGGAGAAGGCAATCTATTGATGAGGTGGACAACAGTGGATAGAGCTTCACACCAGAATCGTGAGGGCACAAATGACTCTAATAAGAGGGTGCGGACAACATCAAGAAGGTGGCCGTTCTTTCTTTCAGCCACCCCATTTTGTTGAGGGGTTGAAGGACAAGACCGTTGAGAGATTATGCCATTAGTTTGCAGAAATTCCTGAAACAAGTGATATATGTACTCACGCCCATTATTAGAGCGAAGGATTTTGATTTTGGCAGAAAATTGGGTCTGAATATGTGCATGAAAAAGCTTAAAAATAAAAAATACTTCGTCTTTAGAACGCAGGAAATAAATCCATGTGAAACGACTATAGTCATCAATAAAAGTGATAAAGTACTTGTAATGAGCATGAGAAGTAACCAGTGCCATACCCCACAAATCACTATGTATCAAATCAAAGGGTTGGACTACATTTGGTGTGTGAGTGGGAAATGGCAGGATTTTACTTTTGCCAAGCCTACAAGAATTGCAATCAAATTGAACAGCACTAAGAGAAGGTGACTCTTTATTCCCAAGTAAACCAGAATTGAGCAAATTATGAAGGACCTTAGAGTTTGGATGTCCGAGACGTTTATGCCATGCTCGGTAATCAACATGAGCTGAGTTACAAGTGACAAAGGGAAAAGTGAAACATGGAGACAAGGAGAATTGGAGAGGAAAAAGACGTCCTTCTTTAGGCCCCCTCGCGATCATCTTGCATGATTGCTGATTCTGCACAATACAATCAGATTTAGAGAATTCCACTTTACAATTATTATCAACCAACTGACCGACAGAAACAAGATTAGTGGAAAGGCCAGGAGAGACAAACACATTGGTGAGAGAAGGAGAAACATCACCAATGGCAGTAATAGGTAAATGGCTGCCATCGGCAGTATGAATCTTGAGATTTCCAATATATTTTTTCACATTGGTAAGAGAATTAACATTGTTTGTCATGTGATGGGAAGCCCCAAAATCAAAGTACCAAGGATGAGATGTAGTGAAGGATTTACCTAACAGTCCTAATGCAGAGAATGTAGAAATGATCATTTGTTGGATCATTTCAGGGGTTACTGGTTGAACAGGAGCAGGAGCACTTTGTGTTAGAGGTGTGGTATGCACAAAACCACCAATACTAGAAGAACCAACTGAGACAGAATATGCTGTTTCAGATTTCTTAGGGGGTCGGGTAAGACATTCCTTAATAATATGGCCATCCTTTTTGCAGTAGTTGCAAAATTTATTCGGACAATTTGAAGCGAAATGGCCAAATCTTTTGCAGCAAAAGCACTGAACAGTGCTCATATCCCTACCTCTTGGCTTGCCTTGTGTTGCATAAGCCATGGGAATAGAGGTGGATCTACGTTATTCCATGGTGGTTTGAGTGAGCAAGCGCTGCTCCTCACGAAACAAATCATTGAGGCATGCATCTAGGGAGGGGACAAATTCTCGATTCATAAGATTGAACTGGGTGCCTTCAAATTCAGATCTCAATTTCATAAGAAATTGATCCCTTTTAGTAGTTTCATGGACAGATTGAACAGAACTAAGACCTTCGGGAGGTAAAGTAGCATAAACTATGTCAGTATATTCAGTCCAAAGATTCATGAAACTAGAGTAAAAATCAGAGATAGAGAGACTGTCCTGTTAGAGAGTGGCCAATTCATATTCAAGCTGGAATCGACGAGCAGTGTTGTGCTGACAATAGAGCTTCTTCAAGTAAATCCACATCTCGGTTGCAGTCTTGAATGGTCGAAGATTCAAGATGATGTTGGATTCAACAGATCCTATAATCCACGACATGACTTGGGCATCCTTGACCTCCCATTTGGCGTGTAGAACCTTATCTTCGTTGTTGTGAGGAGCAGGGTTGCTGCCATCAACATGGCCCCATAGATCCTTGCTTTTAACAAAAACCTTGAAGTGAAACTCCCAGGCTGAGTAGTTTTTGCCATTAAAACGAATCAAGAAAGCATCAGACTTATCTGAAGACATGAGGCTAAGAGAACTGATTGGAGAATAACCAAGAACAAAAAATAAACTAGGACTAAGTTGGACAAGAGGACTAGAGAACAAGAGACACGTGAGAATTCAGAGTTGTGGCTCTGATACCATGACAAAGTGAGAGAGCTTTGAGCCAAAAGAAGTGATTTCTCTCAATGGAGAATTCCTATTATATAGCCAGAATACAAGCTGATCTACAGCCTTTAAAGTAGCTAAAAAACTATATACAAATCTGTCTAATGATAGCTGTCAAAGCTGTACAGAATATAGAATCTGCTGGCTGTAAATGGCCAGCTAATGGGTGAAAAACTTAACTGTCAAAGCTATACAAGACATAGAATCTGCTGGCTGTAAATGGCCAGCTAATAGTTGGACAGCTTTGGCTGTTAGCTTGCCTTTGACAACGTTAAGGCTACACAAAGCTTCACAAAAATTCTCCTACCTTCACTCCATTCCTGTAAACTGACACATCAGAAAAGTCAAATTTGGAGGCCAAGTTTTGACTCTTTTGACACTTAACCCACCAAAATATGACCCAAACAAGAAATATAGACCCATTTTACAGCCCATGGATCCAAGCTACAACCTAACCCAGCAAATTTGAAATTTAACTAAATACCTTGTTAGGATTTTAGTGCCGGCAAATTTTGTAGAAAAAGCATTTTAGTTGAAATTGGGTCTAAAGCATAGTTACTAGAATAGGAAGCAAAAGCAGGAAATGATAGGGAAAGTCGAAGCGGGCATGTGGCCAAAAATATAGGGAAAACGGGATGCAGGGAAACAATTAAGAATTGAATGGGAAACTAATAGGAATCTTAGTAAGAAACTCTTGCCAAACAAAAAGAAAACCTCTAATAGAAAAACTTAGTGGATTATTTCCATTAATATTTTATAAAAGTATAAGGAATGCTTAGTTGAAACTTATGAAAAAAACAATGTTTAAAAATGAAGACTGCAACATTCCAAATAGTTCCAAAGCTTTTCCCACCAGTTTCTCTTTAGTTTCTTTAGAGTCTCATTTTAGTACCTGAAACATTTCCCAGGTGTAACTGAAACGCTATTTCAAAATTTCCAAAAGAGTTTCATGCCTGTATCAGAAGTGAGTTTCTCCACTCAAGTGGAATTTTTTGGTAACTATGGTCTACAGCACGTAATTGGAAGCTAGAGTACAAGCTGTTTAAAACTAAAGCAAGCCATTGCAACATAAAAATCTGAAATTTTGTAAGGCCATAACTGTCTACTTAGATGTCCATTTGCACTCCATAATATATTGATTCCATTTAACTTTTCGAGATCTACGTAGTTATGTGTACCAGGCATTCAAATGGGGTGCCAATCGGATCAAACAGTAGACAAATTTTGAGTTTGGATTAGTTTTAAACTCTGAATTCATAATAGATTGGGATTTGCCCATTCTGGGACCTATAATACTATAAATATGAGTGCAGGGGGCTTCTTTGGAGAATCCACATATCTCAGATATTAGAGAGAGAGCAATACATGTTGAGATTGTATTTAGAAGAATATTTGAGCATTCAGTCATTCCTTATGTTGAAGAAGAAATCCTTTGTGCTCGCCTTGATGGAGTTATGAGATGTTAAACTCGTCCTATTGGATCATCCTGTGTGGATAATTGGCAATATCAAGTACTAGGAGAACAGTTGGGAGAACAGTAAACATGGATACGGAAAGAGCACTACATTCAGATTGGGTGTTGTCCTGTGTGGGTTTGTGCGTAGTTCTTGTAACTATTTATTTATTATAGTGCTTGATTGAGTCGGACCTGTGTGGTCCTGTGGTCCCGTTTGGGTTTTCTACATTAAAATCATGTCTTTTTCTGTATGATTGCTTCTGCTTATTTACTTCAGATATACGATTCATACAGATGCACTTAATTATTAGTTGTTAAATAATAAATCCACCCTCCAAACTGCATTATAGAAAATGCACATACATTCATAATCATGTCCTTTTACATAACCTTCACTATCAACCCCAATAAAATATAAACAAGATTGCATAACAACCTATATACACATAGTAAATAAATAAAAAAGAGACTCAATTTAACTCTAAACTTCATGAGAAGATGCACTAAACGTGCTCCATTCAAAAGTCCATCTTTGCTCAATTTCTTTCTAACATGCTTTACACAAATTTGATACTTCAGAAGAATTTGTACAGACAAAAAGGAAAGATAAAAAATAATTTGAAAAATAAGAACAGGGGACACAAAGAGGAGGAGGTGCCGTCGTGGTTCTGACAGGGATTGAGGAACCACTGTCATAGGAGCAACAGATCTGGCAGTTGTAGTCATTTATTTCTACCTCCCTCCCTCCCATGCCCTCTCCATTTTTCTAGTTTCCTCATGAGAGCTCAAGGAGGATATTGAGAAGTGTGCTGACCAGTGACCATTCTCCAGATTCCCTCTTCCACATTGCTGTGATTACGTTTAAGCATATAAAACTTCGTACAGATTTACCTTGGCAGGCATGGATGGCAGGAAAGGAGAAAATTAAATTATTATAAATTTTTACATAAAGTTATCAAACTGACCTTAGTCTTTATCAAACTCAGCTTGTTAACTATCGAGCTCAAAAATCAAACTTGAGCTCGCTTGTTTGCTCTAATAGATGAGCTTAAACAAGTTGCAAATGAGCCAAGCTGAAGCCATTCATCAATTGCTCAATTCGTCTACAGCCCTAGAAAGAATGATATCTTTCTTTGACAGTTTGACTTAGAAATGCTGTACTTAACAGTTCAAAACATCCGTGTTTTCTTAGCCATACAATTGAGAGCGTGGGACCCATATACTTTTATTTACATAAGCTTCAATCACTTGGGTCTAGGAGTAAGAAAATGCAGTGACTTTATCTACTGGATATAGAATTTTTTTTAACAACTTAACTTGAAGCTATGGAAACTAGTACTAAAAACATTTGGAGTGCATTAACACTGGTGAGTTAAGCACTTATCCTTCATCTAAAATTAGTGTGAGTGAGAAAAATGAGACCTCAACAATGATCTAGAGAATTATTATTCAAATGTTTATATATACATGCATTTGAGGCTGATATCAAGCCTTCCACCACCCAATGACTTACGGAGGGCCAACTTGTACATCTTAAAAACTTTAAGCAGTCCAATAAAATTGGGAAGTACAATATGCAAGTAAATATATAATGTGTTTATTATAGTTGAACCAAATACATTTTTTTTTTTTTTTTGGGGGGGGGGGGGGGGTGTTTTGGGGGGTGTGGAGGGTATGAATAAAACAACTGAGCCTATAGAATATAATTTGAAACAGAAAAAGTGGAGTTGATTGCTTTAGTACTTGAACCAAATTACAACTCACTACCACCTTTTCTTTATCTTTTTCTTTTCATTTTCCCAACGTCTTCCCTTTTTTTGGTCACACAAAGTTTCAATCTCTTTCAACATTTGTCTTATTATAAAAACTTCATGACTTAAATTCATCATTTTAACACTAGTCAAGCATGCCAAGGCACTAACAAAAAGAGGACAGACAAGAAATAAAAGCTGTCATATAGATCAGATAAAATAGGGAAAAATGGTATTATAGATGGAACCTCAATGAATGTAAGGGACATAACATATGTTCAATAGATTGCATACACACCGCGAAGTCCCTTTGCTTCAGATAAGGTCTGTTATCGTCACTGTGCCAGCCAATGCTTGCTCCTCTATTCCAGCTGATATATTATATAGGGTAAAATCAGTCACATCAGCGGTAACAGAGTACAAAAATGTATATGTAGTACAAAAATACTCCCTAAGGAAGTAATGAGCAAAAAAGTTATAATTTGACAGTCTAAACTATACACTAGATCCAAACACATTGAGAAACAACTCAAATGGATAATCTCAAACTGTGGCATACTCCCATAGCGTATCCCCATTGCATGCTTGCATAATGACTACTCCTTAAATGGAGGGGAGACCTAATTTGTATTTCTTGGAATTTGGAGAATAGTCACTTCAAGAAAAGAAAAGGTGATTTTTTTTAGGCCTTCTACAACTCTAGAGGCTGGTTTCACAACCCTTCTGCAACTTTAGAATCAGATTCTGTTCTATACTGACAGGAATATCCATTTTTCACTTCACATAACATGCATTCTAATTGGATACCCAAACAAAACTTCTGCATTTAATTGATATGTGCAATAGCAGATGCAGGAACATGAAGAAATCTTCCGTGTTTCTGAGAAATCCACATGAATAAAATCTAGTAGAAAATCATTATCAGAGGATCTCTTGTAAATCCTAAAGGTTTTGCTCATATAATGAGAAAGAAATGAAAGTGGAGATGGCAAAGTGGAAGGAAAGAGTTGTAACTTGTAAGACTCTAACAACATCACACAAGACTATTGCTGCTTCAATCAAAGCCATTTGAGCTGGATGAGATACTTCTCAAGGGTGGAAGGTTAAGAAGTGGAATAGCAGAAATGGGCATTCAGGTAAAATGAAAATATTGGTGTTGCTGTCAAGGACAACTGTCCTTTCAGGACTACCCAGAGCAAAGTACGAAGCTAAGAATCTATTATACCCAGAAGGTATGCACAGTACAAAGTTCTGATATTTAAATTCTGCTAATCTTTTGGTAACTTGAATCACATTGATCCATTGAGATGGTACGCAGAATAGGAAGTTCTTATTTTTAAATTCCGCTAACCTTTTAGTAATTTAGATGCAGATCAACGTGATTCCAATCGCTATTAAATTTCCAAATCAGAAAACCACTACTGGATCAGGATAACAAGTCGCTCTTGGATCATGATACGATCAATCGACATACATAAATCTCCCTTTTTTGAAAAAAAGTTATACATAATTCAATACCATAAAACATCACTGTTCTTAAAGCCTTTTCCAAACATTTCCCCTTCAAATTTGATTTGTACATGTCAATCAAAGAACTTTTTGTAACTGTCAATCCCAACCATTCCATTACTTCTGTTCTCAAGAAACATAAATCTACAAATAAATTTTTCTAAGTCCTACTCAATTGAATGTCTTTCACATGAAAACCTTCTGCACCATTTTCTGACGGCATTTCATCTGTTCCAGTCTCATCAACTGAAATCATATCATTTCCCTAACCATATGACCTCTTCTAGATGTGAAACCAAGTCATCCCTGACATGTGGCAGAATATCTGTTATAGCTACCCAATGTCAACTAGGACAATCCTAACGTAAGTGTGTCTTCCATTTTCAAAATTGCTGTGTCCATTGTGCAGATCGGTGCTTCTTAGTGTAAACCTAATATCATTAGAATGGCACCAATCACATCCTCCAATTGTTCACACACCTGGGCCCTGTTTCGTGGTGCTATGACTTTTAGTATAGTTCTTTCAACTAAAGCTAAGTAGCAGTAGAGAGGTTTGATGCTGTTTGGTTGTCCACTTTGAGAGGAGCTTTCACTTTCACCCTCAGTCCTTCCGATAAAACATCTTGTTAATGCTTCAATAAAAAAGTGTTTTCTGGCAGCAAAGAACTAAAAGTGGAAGTAATATAAAGCTGCAGCTAAACAAACCATTCTTTTTATAAGTAAAAAGCAGCTAAACACACCATGAAGCACTTTAAGGGCCCCGTGAAGATCTTCCAAGCTAAACACTCCACAACACAAAATTGGGCCTAACTATATCTATACCTTAAATGGTAGTAGTAGTATTAATGCGCACGATAACCTGGTGTTGCGTGAATCATCTGTCTACATTTAGGGGCTACAATTTATAATAGCTGCAAAATCTAGTGTTTTAAGATTGTGAACACCTTAAAAGAAAGATGTATGACATGAATCACCATCTCAAAAGCAACTCATCAAAAAGAGGATATAACATTCATAAATATACAAATGTATATATATACACACACATGATTTCAGAGTAAGCAAAATAACGCCCCCGCAATTATTGTTTTACTTCTCTGGGTTTCAATTCACATTTCACAAAACATATCCCACAACATATATAAGACATATGAAAGAAGAAGCTGACCTGATCAAGCCAGTGAATTCGACAAAGAGCTCGAACTCACACCCAAAAAACTCCTCCACCTTCTCTTTCAGCCTCTCTATAATTCACACAAACAAAAACATAAAGACCCAAATACCCACTTTTCTTTTCATTTTCTCCAACTTTTTCAGCAACCGAACAGGAGGGTTTATGGGTTCGAGAATTTGATACCACGGATGGGCACGAAAGGCATGATCAAATAAGCGCAGTTAGTGGCGATGAGATGAGATAGAGTGGTCGAAAACACATTTGATCTGTACCCGACCGTGCCACAGCTCGTGTATGAACTCTAGCTCCTGAAACCAGATTACCCAAAAATAAACCATCAATCAACTGCAGACACATAAGTATATGAAGTCGCATATAGTATATATACATATATATGTACCTTGCAGAGATTTAGAGAGAGAAAATTAGGGATGATGAGACGGGGATGCTCTGGATTCGCCATTCTTCGAAAAATTCACAATTCACAAGCTCTGGTAATTAGTAAGTTCAATGGTGATTAGAACCGAGTGAGGTGGGTCGGTCACGGGCAGGTCAATGTCCGACCCATGCCATTGCGTAATCTAAAACTCTAATCTCTCTATATTTTTAATATAAACTAGGTGTCGTAGACGTGTAATAAATATCCCTAAATCTTTTTATTGGATATGCAAGACGTCTAATAATTATGTATAGTTTTGATTAAATAAGAAATTTACTGAAAAAAAAAGTTTTAGCTTTTTAGAATTCTTTATAGAGTTTGATATATAAATGTCCTATACAATGCTGTGTTAAGTAGTGAACTATTACAAAAATAATTTTAACTGTTTAGAGAGAGAGAGAGAGAGTGATTGACATAAATTTGAAATTCTATAAAAGTTCTCTCTCACTTGAATTAATTGAACTAATCATATGTATATATTATGTTTGCCCTTAAATTTTTTTTCTTTTTTAGGTGGTGCTTAGGTGGCACTCTTTATATTTTTATACTTTTTAAATGTCATTTCACAAGAGCAATGAAGATTCTTATTATTAATCTCATCATATATATATATATATATATAAGTTGTGTTCGTCCGTGTATTTTTTCTCTATCTTACATTGCATTTTAAATGTTTTGGTACTTTTAAAATGTCACGTCACATAGACAATTGATTAGATAATTTTTTTGGTTTCTCACGTAGTGTCCGGATCAGTTTACACACACCTCGACTAATCTTCACTCGCGATGAGAGCTTGTTACTGGCCACAAAGTATCGTATATATATTAGATATGTATTTAACTCGCTCTATTACTGTTATAAGGCGACCACACATGCATATATATAAGAGATAAGATATTGTGTATACGTAAAATTAGATTGTCAAGCACAAGTCATCTGGCCGCTGTTTAATTAGATAAATAACTATTTATCTAAAAAATTGTTTGGATAACTATTTAATCCACCTATTCCTATCGTAAGATAAACATATATATAAAATAATAAATATACAATATATCTACTTAACAAGTTTTTGACTCTTACCAAACTAACTCGTATATGATACATATAGTGATATATTATTGAAGTAGTTCTTTTACTCAAAAAAGAAATCTTCATTATTGGTAAATTTTAATAATGAAACTGCATTATTTATAATCGTTATATTTATAATAGTGGCCTCTTGGTTGATTTCTTTTTTTTTTTTTGTCAGAAGTCAATCAATTGCCTAGCTTTCACAACAAAGATCATCTTTAATTGATGTAAACTTTAAATTTTTAAAAATATTTTACAAAATAAATTTTGTGTGCTCTTTGCATATATATGTCTACGTGTGTGTGTCTGTTGATCTTAATAATCAAGTCAATTTTAATACCCTAAACTATATAAATGCCTGAATCTTTGTACGGAGTAGATTTGTAAGTGATATTATCTGTGCATTGATGTAAGCCCGTAAGTAAAACGTGATACTTTTATTCTGACCATCAGCTCAACGCAAACCCAATACTGCTGGCTGGGAGATCATTCAATGCTTATGGGGAGATGGATTACCAATTTTGAATTATATTCTTAATTATTTTGAATTTTGTATTAATTATTTGTAATATTTTATTATGAATTTGAACAAGTCTTATTTTCTATGCAATTGCACAAATTAACACCTAATTAAGTTTAATAAGTGAATACTAATTAGAATTCAACGTATACATACAATACACATGTCATAGACCAAATCATCAAACCAATGAGTACTTGACATGTATGCTATTGGGCATCACTGAACATCTTTCTCTCATTGGTATGTTTGTGCTTATCTCAAAATCCTGATTTGGAAGACTTTTAGCTAATTTTTTCTCTTACCTATATATTCAAATTAACTTTCTCATCTTTCTAATAACCCTTTTCCGTTTCACTAATTTCTTTCCACCCCCTATTCTTATTTCATCTGCCCTCCTAATAAAAAATAAGAAAGACTTTTGATTGTGTATGAAGTCAATTGAAATAATAAATCTTCAAAGGCATGTCTCTTGTATATATCCATTTACCGTTTGCAATAATAGAGACGTTGGCCTTAAAGAATTGGCCTACAATTCTTATTATGATCCATTGAAATTCCCCATTTAAATATGAGTCATATCCAATTAAGTCCCTATAATTTATCTCATGAAACACAAAACATAATCTCCCTACAAATTATCTCCATCAATGATTTATTATTCAACACACCCTAAGCATTTAATAAAATAATAAAAAATAAAACACCATAGGCAAGTCTACGTAATAAAGTACCCAACAGATATATATGATAGTTTTTATACCTATATATACATAGCTATATATATCCATGAGATGTAGATATATAGGTGATATTAATTGCGACAATTTCCACAACTTTTCTCATCATATAGTAGTTATCTCTGTAATTATTAAATTAATGCAGGGTTCCTCTCTCTCTCTCTCTCTCTCAATTGTTCAATTCGCTGTTAATTGTTATTCATTGCTAGATGTTTTGATTATATTTCATATTTGTTTTCATTTGGTTTTTATGTGTAATTATTTTATGATATTTTGGGTCCACTTTCCTATTTTGTGTTGTGTTCTTTTTTTTTTTTATGAGATATTTTATGTTGTGATTGAACAGTAGGTTTTCTGCATTGAAATTTATATTATGACCATGAAATACAAAAAGGGGGAGTATTGTCGAGGTACTAGGCAAAAATGAGGTGCCAAACCACACCCTTAGATACAACATGGACCCTTGTGCTACTGATGAGGCAATTGTTGAAAGGGTATCTAGGACGTCAATTGGGCCCTGTCCTCCTATAATGAAACTATGGCAGAATTGGGCTCCTGGTCTATAATGAAACTATGGCAGAATTGGGCTCCTGGTGATGTTGTAGAGGTATTTCAGAATTAGTAATCCACGAATGCTTTGTCTATTGTACTGGAACTCGTCCTGCTTCAATCTGAAAAATAAAATTAAACTTAAAAGTATATAATACAATACGATAGTAGTACAAATGCTTAATCAAAATGAAACTCAATATCCAATAAGATTTGGTTGATTGGATTAACACAATGATAACTGATAATCGAATAAAATCTTGTTAATCACGTCATTTCAATATTTTTATTAGGCCTGATACTAGCCATTTTTCATTACCCTGTCAAACGCCACCCGTGCTATGTAACAATACTAAATTTCTTAACCAACACTTCATAGGGTCACTCTTCCATAACCATTTTCAATAACAGGCCAACAAGTGTGTTTGTATAGGTACTAATCAGTTCCCTAGCACATCAATCATAATAGATCCAACATATAATATTTTTATAGAATTAACAACGAACACGATATTTGAGAGGAATAAATACGAATAAGAGACACTCTTTGCAAAGAGATTCAAGACGGGGCATATTGTATACAACCAGTTTACTTTAAATATTTTTTACAATCTTTGCAAAGATCATCACACAATTCTCCAATTATTTCATATTCAACACAAAGTCGTAGAGGTTTTCTTCCTTTCTCTATTTCCTTTAACTTTACCCCAAACTCTTATTTATACTACTTAAGAGCTTGTCTTTGGTTGACACCTAGTACGACACTTATTTTGTAACAAAGTGTTGAGATATAATTCTTAAGTAGGAGGTGTTATCAAAGTGTGTGAGTCATAAAAATTGACAAGACACTTGTCTTGCAGTAAGGTGATGAGGTGTAAATGTGTTAAGTAGGAGGTGTCACTAATATAGGAAAAGGTGTGTGTTTCATCACATAACACTAACCATCATAATTAGTTATAATTAATCTAAGTCAACTTTAATTAATCAAGGTTTAGATTAATTTAATATTCACTTTAAAGTTAATCATGCTTAAACCTTTTTTTTAATAAGTAATCATGCTTAAATTTAATAAACTCCAATTAGTCTAATTAATCACAATTAAGTTTAAATAATCAAAATTACTTTTCACAAAGTATTCAAAAATGTCATCAACAATAAATAGAGCTAATTAAGCATCTTGATTAAGTCACTTAAACACATCTATAGTATGAAAGATTCAATTCTATCCCTGAACATATATTCAATATATATAATGGAGTGCGAAATGTTAGGGTGTTACAAGTGATATAAACGATAATGGGAGGGTAAAGAGGAGGGTGAACATGTGTGTGTGAAAAGAGATAGAAAAAAGAGAAAGGAGCTGGTGGAGGTGACAACAACGGTGGAGGAACTTGTGGTGGTAGGTGCACCAATTAGGTTGTAGAGGGAAGGGAGAGGGAGGAAGAAGAAAATGGAGAATTATGGGTTGGGTGTGATTTTCTGGTTTTAGGGCACACAGTGAGAGAGGAGAGGGGAAAAGAGGAGAGAGAAAGGGGGAAGGAAGACCGCGTTGGTGAAGATGGTTATTTTGGAAATTGCAGTTTTTATAGGAGGGTCTTTTTGTGATATTTAAGGGTACTTTGGTAACTATAAAATATACATATATATATATGATGTCAGGAAAAAAAAAAGTTGCATATTCTAATGGCAAGGAAAAATCTGTTATAAGATTTTAAAAGTAAAAGGGATTAGTGTAATTTTTAGAATGAGAGAGAAGCTATCTTACGTTTTAGTAAACCTCAACGGAGATTAGTGTAATTTACCCTATTACTTAACGTGATTGTTTTGGAGATTTGTTGACATGTTTTTGGCATTGCACATGTAATGTAGTAACACATGCCAAACATGTTAGTGCCAATCCCACATGATTGTTTTGGAGATTTGTTGACATGTTTTTGGCATTGCACATGTAATGTAGTAACACATGCCAAAACATGTTAGTGCCAATCCCAATACATGTGCAGTGGAACATGTGCAATGGCCAAAGTGTCTGCCAAACATTTCGGTTTCTATTTTTTGTTTTTATTTTTAGAATTTGTTAAATTTATATTTGGCTAATTAGTTCAGAAAACTATTCTTACACATTTAATAAACCCCATCCAAATTTGTTTCGAAAAATTCTCAGAAACAATTTTATGAACCAAACAAAGTTGTTTTTCTAAGTTTTCAAAACCATTTTCATATAAAAATAAAAATGATAATATTTTTTATGGTTCTATATTTTTGTTTTGTTTTTGAAAACATGAAAAAAACAGAAGTGAAACAAAGTTGTTTTCTATGTCTTTGAAATCGTTTCCAGATGAAAATAGAAACTATAGTATTTTCGATGGTTCTAATTCTTTTGTTTTGTTTTTGAGAACATAAAAAAAATGAGAAGTTTTCACTTTTATTTTGGTTTTTAAGAACATGAAAAACAAAGTAAACAATGAACTGTAGACAAATTGGGTGCGCAATCTAAAAAACAAGTGAAATGCCGAAACAGAGTTTATTGAAAAAACATAGCGATTTTAAAACTTATTGCTCAAATTTAGATGGTTTCAAACTTACTAAATTCAAATTGCTCCAAAAGTTGTATCATTAAAACACGACTTCTATAATTTAAAACTTGTTTCAAATTTCCATAGAAGTTATATTTTGAAAACATTTTTTATGGAGCAACCTGAGTTTGATAAATAAGTTTTCAAGCCACCAAAAATAAGTTTAAAACCACTACGATTTGGTGATAAATTATCTAGTAGGTTTGAAATATCAAGTGATGTGGCCAACCTATCAAAAGTAAACATGCTATATATTTCTTTTGTCAACTTAACCATATGGATATTAAACAGAGAATGTTAAGAAAGTTGTGAGTTTTATTATTTTAAAAGTTAGGTCAATCAACATAAAAATAAGATTATGTACTCACTTTTAACAAGCCGTGCACATCATGTCGTCATATTGACGTAGTGTTTGGAACCTATTAGGATAATTTCTTCTGGTTTGGACATAACCTAGAAGTAGACACCTATAGTAAAAATTATGACTTTCCAAGCCCACCCATTTAACTTAAAAGTATTTTTTAATAAACATTTTTTTTCAAAAATAACATTAAATAATATAAAAGTTATATACATAAATATAATAAACTATAAAAATATATTATTTTTTATATATTTTGAGCTGGACTAGTCTTTAAGTACAAATCTCAAGTTCAACAATTAAATTAATCGGGTCTAAAAAAAACTCCCAAATACTATAAATAATGGCCGGAATTGGGAGGGCCAAATAAGTTATGGGGCTCATGTCCACTTCTAACATAACCTGAACAGATCTTGTTATAAAATTGAAAGTATATAAAGCAGATAAAAAGACTTAATACAAAATAGTGAATAGTTCTTTAAAAACTATCAAATATTTATCATATTAGTTATTTTGAAACTATTAGAGTTAAATCTTCTAGATCACCCAATACTGTTATTGCTAATATAGAATCAAAATAATACAATACGAGTTTTGAAACATTACTTATACTATTTTTTTTATTTCTATTCTCTCTCTTTCTATTATTTCCTTTTATTCTTTTTCACTCTCAATTTCCTTAACCCCTAATCTCTTATATTTATAGGACTGAATCGCCGCCCTCGTGAAGAGTTTGGGTGACTTGAATGCTATGAGTTCATCCAATAACCCACGGAGCTGTTTTCTGAAAAAATTTGAAAGGCCAAAAATCTGGAATCAGTGGGTCCCACGGGCTTTGCTTGTACATATATACATCGATACATTTCCAGTTGTATAGTAACGTACCCCCGCTCGCTGTGTCTCTCTTTGTCTCTCTCTCTGTCCTCATTTTAACCTTTTGAAATCTATTCGACGACGCATACCATGACCGCCGGTAGTCTATCTCAGTCGACAATCATTCCGCTAAAGACCTTATCGCCGCCTCACAAAACCCTAAACCCTCGGACTCTTCCTCTCTCCAGAGTCTCTCTTCCATCACACAAGCCCTTTCGTGGTCATGGGTCGTCGTTGTTCAGAATCGAAGATACAACTATTTCGAAAATGCCCATGGCCGTCTCTGAGAAGACCTCGCCGTCATCTCCAGTTGTTTCCAACAAGAAGATGACGAATCCGATTGTGGTCATTGATAATTATGATAGCTTCACTTACAATCTTTGCCAGGTTTTTACTCGTTTTCGCCTCTAATGCCAATGCTTTGTCTCTTTGGTTGCTGAGAAAGTGCAGGAAAAGAAATAAAAATTTGAATTTGAATTTACCTGTAAACTCAAAGAACAAGCTGATCTTGAATTTAGTTTGTAGTATGGATTTCATATCTTGGATTTAGAATTTTTAGTTAATTGTAAACTCAGAGAACAAGCTAATTTTGAATCTAGTTGGCTGTACAGAATTCATATCTTCGATTTAGAATTGGTCTCAAATTCCGATTCAAAGGCGTGGATTCCGTGCTGCCTAACATTTTGCTATTTGAAATAGATTTATTTTTTATTTAATTGTTGTGGAAACTCATTCAGGGAATAACGCAAATTTTAAAATTTTCCAAAAAAAGTGCAACTCTGATTGCTAATTTTCTTCCCTTGTTCTGGTGAAGATATGACATTTGAAAAGAAATTCACTTATAATTACTATGGCGTTTCCTAGAAGTTGCAATGTTTATTGTATATGATAGTATACATCAAACACTTGTTTGGCTCCCTTTCATAAACGACTTGACTCAGGCTTATAGGAGAAAGGCAAAAAGGCGAACCCATATTAATTTTTTATATTATATAATTGTTGAGATAGCATTTGGATGCAAAAGCCAGGCATCAATGTCTCATTCATGGTACTCGTTTCATATTTTGCTATTGTACAGGACCTCTAAGAATAGTCTGCCAAAATTGGTGTCCTCCATGGTTGAGTATGCCACCTTTTTGGCACTAATAACTCCTTATTCTATCCCCTGTTATCAGCAGCCTTTGGTTTCTTGGCTCTTCCACAGTAAGCCTCGGTCAGTTATGGTAAATTGATTGTGAAAATTTGACATGTCACCCTAGGAAAGGATTAAGAGACACCATCTAGTTAACTTGTGCATATAAAAATTGGCATGATTTAAATACCTGACTATCGCCAAGGCCCCTAAATAACCCCTAAACTATGTGTAGTGAATATTGATAGTTTGATAGAGGAGAGTAGGGGTGCTGAGAAAGCCACGACGTTTTCTACAAGTGGGTACCCCTGAAAGAGTGCATAATAGCTCATTTGATGAGCACTTGTGCAGCTGTGCCTAGATGAATGAAGCTAAGTAATCCACCAAATCTGTGGGATGTAAAAATACATTGATGTTGAGAAGTTTATGCCTTTGAGAGAAGCACCTGCCAGCCACAAGCCATGTAGAAAAAGTGGAAATGTCAATCAACTCTTTGAGTGAAGATTCCATTATGGACTTGCACTGCAGCTATAGTGTATCTTAGTTAGTCACTTTAAAATTCTCTGAAGTCTCAATTTATGTATTTATTTACATTTTGAATCATGTTGCATACACTTATTTATTTGTTTCTTTTCCCTGGTCTACAATAGGGTATAGTTGTTTAGATTTTTTAAATTCTTGAATTGTCATGTTACTCCTTAGTGCCCATAGTTCATCTCTGTCGACTCCCCCCCCCTTCTCTCTCTCTAGAAAGAATCGGAATTGATCAATATATTTCTCAAAACAAACGCCTTTGGTCCTATTACTATAAGGTGATGGGAGGGGTGCGTTAAGTAACTCCTCGGGCTATATTAGTTATTGGATTGCCCTTATATTTGAAGACAGAAAAAGAAAATTTAATCTGCTTGTTTGATTAACTAAATGAGATGTCTTATTCCATTCCAATTTTTTTGAGATAATTATACTTTACCCCCCTGTGGTTTGAGTTAAAATTAGATGATCTCCCTATGGTTTAAAAGTGAACACATGACCCTCTTTTGGATTTGGACTTATCTGAAAAATGGATGAAAACTAATAGATTTAACGAAAATTATGTCATAGAGGTATTTTTGTCATTTTATCTTCCCAAATTAGAACATTAAAAAGATGATTTTGGTCTTTTATGCCAAAACAAAGAGTTGTCTATTAAGGATTTTTTTTGTTATTTTACCAAATCATTTTTTTTATGTTATAATTTGCAGATATAAAATGACAAAAATACCCCTATGATAGAATTTTTGTTAAATATGACAATTTCTATTCATTTTGTATATAAGTCCAAGCCACAGGAGAGTCATATGTTCACTTTTAAAGCACAGGAGGGTCATCTGATTTTAGCTCAAACTACAAGGGGGTAAAGTGTAACTACCCCCCTTTTTTTTTTTTTTGTCTCATCTCCTTTTCTGCTTCACATTTTGTTGGGGCTTGAAAACATCATGATGCAGGATCTTTTGTTTTCAGCACCAAATCAAAGTTATAATTGAGATTTGGTTGGAAAAATTGCTTGGGGATAATTGGGAAAGTTTAGCCAACAGTTTTGGTATTCGGGTTATGGTTTATAAGACGGAATAACAAATTTTATAAAAGTTTAAAGGCACACCAGCAAGCAGGTCTGTAACTGCAGAGAAAATTTCCAGAGTAGAATAAGAGAGAAGTAGAAGGAAAAGAGAACTTAGAGAAGGAAAAGCTCCTTCATTAACACCTAGGTTTTTAGGCAATCACACGTATGAAAAGATGTATTGCACATCCACAATTTACAGGCAGCAAGAGGTTTCTTCTATCATCGAAGTAGGCTAATACATCACAGATATAGGGGTCCCAACTTGGTTGCTAGTAGAACTTGGGACCAAGCTGTTAAACCAGGTGGCAACCCAAGAGGGAGGGGGGTGAATTGGGTTTATAATTAAAAATTAAAATTTAGAAAAATCCAATACACTTAATTTCCAAGAGGTGAGATGCAATAGAAAAGATATAAAATATTAATCTAGTTAAGTAATGAATAAGACAAGATAAGATATGATCAATGTGAGATTAGTACAAATGATTCAAGTGTATGTGTGTCTCAAGTATATTAAGACTATATGTAAGAAAGATATTAAGCAAGATAAAAAAAAAAAAAGAGAAAAGACAAGAGATCAAGCACAACAATTTAAAGTGGTTCGGTTGGCTCCTCTTGGCTCCTCTTATGCCAATCCTACGTCCACCTCTAAGGCTCCTTCCTTGGGCAAATCCACTATTCTTCAAATAGCTTTACATCACTAGCTTGTCCGGTTGCTAGCAAACCTTTACACCAAGTGTTTTGTTCCAAAAACACTTAAAAAAATAACTCTTTGTTTTGCTCTCCAAAACAAAGCACCAAGAGGATCTTTTTCTTCAAGTGTTCCTCTCAATCACTCAAGAAATAAATCACAAGGGTTTAGCAACCCTTTTACAAATGATATAGGGGAGTTGAATCTTACAATAATAGATACAAAACTCTCAAAAGTTGAATAAAAGAATGAAGCTCAAAGATGAGATGGAATGATGAAGAAGTAAAGTTCAAAACTTGAAGATCTTGATGAATATCACTTTGTATGCTCAATCTTTGTAATCTCTTGTGTGTCCTTGCTTCTCTTGTGTATCTCTATTTAGAGAGGAAGAGTAGTGGATTATTTGTAGTTTAAAATCAACTTCTAGTCGTTGGAGAGGTTTGAACACATTTCTTCCCGTTTGAACAAAGTTGCTGCCAGTCAGGATTTGAATTTAAGATATGATTGCTTCAGTTCCTCCTCGATTTTCTCCTTGATAACATTCGAATTTACAAATGTCTATAAGAGACAAGTTGTAGATATGGACGTCCGCTTTTCAAAACCTCAAGAATCATGTCGATCTAACGGCTAGATCAAAAGTTATTATCAAAATACTCAAGCTGTCTCCCAGTTGGCATATTTAAATTTCTGCAGAGTTGTCTTCACTTGCACCTTAATTTTCTCCCTTATAACGTTTGAATTTGAAAATGTCTGTAAGATAAAAGTTGTAGTGATAGAACTCATCTTTTTAAACCTGAAAGAATCATGTCGATCCAATGGTCAGATCAGAAGTTATCATTAAAATACTCAAGTTGTCTCCCAGTTGGCATATTTGAATTTCTGCAAAGTTGTCTTAACTTCCACCTCGATTTTCTTCCTTATGGCGTTTGAATTTGAACATGGCCATAAGATAGAAGTTGTAGCCCTGGAAGTAATCTTTTCAGATCAATAAGAATCATAGATATACAACAGTTAGATCAAAAGTAATGATAAAATTACTCGAGCTATCTCCCAGCTGTCATATTTTGAACTTCTACTCCAATGTGTCACATTCCAGCTCAGTTTTGTCCCATAAGACATTCTATTCACGAAATCCTCATAAAATACCATTTATAGGAATTTGAGTCTTATTTCCAATGCCACAAAAATCAGATCAATCCAACGGTTGGATCAAAAGTTATGTACATAATACTGAAACTATCTTCAATGAGCTTTCTTGCCATTATCTTTAACTTAGTCTTCTTCTGCATGCTATGCATTCCTTTTAATTCCAAGACTAACAATAACTTCAAGAAATGTTAAATAATTAACATTTAAAACATAATAAAAAGTTAAGTGATATATCATTGAAATGCACAATATATTTAAATTTTTAAAATAAAAAATATTTAAAAATCTTAACTCATACATCAAACTTATTTTATTATGAAATCTTGAGATTAACCAAATTTTAATCATTAAAACATTTATATTTGTTATCATCAAAATCAATTAATGAAAACTTGAGGCTAACACAAGCAAAAGGCTAAGACAAGTGCTGTACCTGGCCTCTAAAGCCTATTAAACCTGACCCAAACCAAGTAAATCACCTGCACTCACTTTACAGCTGAAAACACAAAATTGCTAAACTGATGCTAACTTAAAAATTAAAGAAAAAGATAAAACAGTAGTGAAAATCTAAAATAATCAATTTCCTGGCTAGTTCTCAATAAATATGATAATTTTTTTGTTATATTTTTGTTTGTATGTAATTTAATTGATTATATATCTATTTATTTATGTTTAATTTAAATTGAATATTGATGTGCTCCTTTGTTTAATGTATTTCTATATAACCATCTATAGAGAAACAAAGAAGTACTATTAGCAATTAGCATAATGAGATAATTCATAATTAAAAACGTTGGGGGATAATAAAGTTTCTTTGCATTTGAATTTAATTAATACAATGTATAGTGGCATGAATTGCACACCAATAATAAATTTTCATGAAAATCAAAGTATTGCATATTCCTCACGTATACAAACACCATAAAATACATGAACTAAATAAATAAAGTGAACCATAGTTCAAAAAAATAAATGCAGTGAGCCGAAGAGTCAATTCAAATAATTATCTATTATTTTACTTGTGAAAAAAAAAGTTTATAATCAAAACTTAGAGCCACTCAAAATGAGCCACTAACCTGACAACAATGGCCTCCTTTTATGAATAGTTTATAGAGCTTTTTATCCTTTGTGTTGCTCCTGTTATAGAAGCACAAAATTGTGATTGTACTCTTTCCACTCAGGAGCTATTAAGCATTGGGGCGCTCTTCTGGAATAAATTATTCCTTGACGAAAACCTTTTCAACATGGAGTTGTTCTTTCAAAAAGCAAACTTTTTGGTATTGTAAGAATGTCGTAGTACAGGGATAGAACTTAGAAGCATTCCAATTGTGAAATTACGATAGAAAGATATTGTAAAGTAAAAAATAGCAGCTTTCTTGCCCAAATTTTCAAATTTGTAAAAATGAGATATTTTCTTTTTCTTTCATCTATAAACTAACTGTTGCTTCTCCCTTATTTTGACTTTGTTATGTTTCCCTAATTTTTCTTTTGTGTTCCTTGCAATATTTTCATTCAAAACCAACTTTATCATGCTCACAAATTTGCATGTGTATATATTATTTGTTTGGCATATTTGTGTGCATGTGCATCTATGTGTCAATTTTTGTTCAGATGCTTCTTACATGCTCCAAACCTTTGAATTTGTTAGGGATGTGTGCTCTTGTACTCCCACACCCATTCCCACTTCCTTTGTTGCTCTCATTTTGTGCTTCTAGGGCTTTAAGTTGTTTATTGCTTGTTGCATTTTGAGATTTTAAATCCATAAATCTTGAATATGCATCCATAAGAAGAGGGGAAATACTTTAAAAAGAAAAAAAACGAGGGCAAACAAAAAGAAAGAAAAAGAAAAACGGCACATTCTTTTGATTTCTTGGGAAAGTGCATTGGACAAGAAAAATCTAAAGTCAATTACTAGAAAGTGAAGTTTGTCAAGAGTTGGCAAACCTTGAGAAACTGTAGGCTTGTTTGGTTTGTGTGTTGTTTCATGTTTTTCTGTTTTATTTTCAAAACTTTTGAAAATACAAAACAAAAACATGTTTGGCGCATGTTTTTGCTTTTAGTCTTTTGAAAATTGTTTTCAAAACAAGACTCCAAAATAAACATAAGAAATGTGCAGATGAGTAGTGAATGGAAGGCCATTCCCACTTGAAATTCTCTTGGACAAAAAACATGTTTCTTATTTCTTGAAACACAAAACATAAAACATGTAACATAACCAAACAACCCTCCGAAATTAGCTTTTGTGCCCCAAAGTTTCCCTTGGATCCTTGTTCCATATCCATGACTAAATTTACTTAATTGCCTTTGAGATTTTTTCTACCTTTGTTCCATGATGGCATTGTGGCAAGAATGGTTAAGGTTTGAGACTACTGGTTTATGTGGAAGCTAAGAAGTATGAACACTTTTGAGAAGGTGCCATGTCCATGTCAGACACTGTGTCAGACACAACAATCGTTGGACACTCCTTGACACATCTCAGACGCACATCCAAACATATTCCAGTTATTTGTACCCTAGACCTCAAAACGCCAAGTTTAACAAAATCAAATGTTCCTAGAGTGAAAAAATGTTCCAACTCCCAAATTAGGAGTCTGGTGTGAGTGCGGTTCATTCCCGTCACTTGGGCCTAGAATGTGCTACGTGCCAATTTCAATGGCATTCCAAGGCCGTTCCAGGATTTTACTCCTATAAAACCATGAAATGCTAAGTTTAATAACCAGAAGTATCCATGGACTGAGAAATGCTCAAACTCTTAAACCAAGAGTTTGGTTTGTGTGCGATTTGTTTCTACACGGCAATCAAGTTTAGACCGTGCAACAAGCCCAGTTTTATGGCATTTTGAGACTACTATCGGATTTTAGAGCCATAAAACCTTGAAACGCCATTGGACACGCATGTTGACACTTAGACACGCATGAAACACAATGCAAATTTGAAGAAAATAACTTGGAATGTAATTGTAAAACAAAAGTAAATTGATTGTATACGTAATTTGACGCTTTAAGTTATATAGTAAATGTTTCTTTAATTCTAATTAGTGTTATCTTACAATTTTTCATTATCTTTCATTAAAATATTCTTCTATATTACATATGAAAATTCCCATGTCCCCACCGTGTTGTGTCTTGTAGTTTTTGATAATCCCCATGTTCATGTATATGTGTCATGTTGTGTCCACATTGCGTGACAGTGTCCATGCTTCTTAGTGTGGAAACTTGTTGAAATAAAAAAATAGAACTAAGAATCTCAGTAAGGTTTTCTGGGAACCTCACCTAGAAAGAGTCCATTAAAAGAAAGAAAAATCTGAATAAAGTTTTATGAAGTGTTTTTGTGGTTTCATTCATGAGCATACTAGTCATTTATTTTTGGGGAGGCATCTTAGCATGATTAATGATTACCTGTTAAAGCAAAAAACTGAAAACTGTTTGTTGTTTTACTACATTAGGACTGAGGGAAGCAAGGAGAAGGAAATAGATTTTTGTTAAAATCAACCTGCTCCTTTCTGTTGATTGCAATGAGCAAAGGAGAGAGGAAAATGTTTGGAAAGAAAAGGAAAATGAATTAAGCATATCTCTAGTCTCAACTGAAGGGATTTCTGTCCGAAGACGGCAAGATTCAAAGAAACATTGGAGGAGTAGGACAAATTTACCGAAGACATTCTTTTTTCCTCAAAAAGATTTGTACACTTTTCACCTCAAAATAACTGGACACTCACTTTTATCTCTTCTCTTTCCCTTGTATTCTCCGCTATAACTTGTCTCTTATCCCCACATCTTTTGAATTAAGAGAGCACGTAATTCTGAAGTAATCTTGTGATATTAAAAAGATTGCACAAGGGAACTCTTTGTTATTTAAATCATTTTTTTTTGTCAATTTATTATGTTTGCTTAAGTGAAAGAGCGTTACACTAATGCCCTGTTTTCCTGATTTTGAAGTATATGGGAGAGCTGGGTTGTAACTTTGAGGTTTACAGGAATGATGAGCTTTCTGTGGATGAACTGAAAAAGTAAGACTTTATGTTTCTTAGTTTAAAAGTGTGTCTAGTCTGTTCATTCATGCACATGATGCTATCACTTTTGGGTGCTGAAGATTTGTGCTGGATACATGTAAACATATATATTATACATGTATATATATATCTGTAGGTTATTTGATTTGCTAGTGATTATGTGCATAATTCCTTTTGCTTTGTCATTTTTATAGAAAAAATCCCAGAGGAGTGCTCATATCCCCAGGACCAGGTAACCATTACCGGTTGTGCTTCATTTTTCGTTCCTTTTGATCTCAGAAATTATAATAAACTAGTTTTTCTCTTGTTATAGGTACACCTCAAGATTCAGGAATATCATTACAAACTGTATTGGAACTTGGACCTATTGTACCTTTGTTTGGTGTGTGTATGGGACTGCAGTGCATTGGGGAGGCTTTTGGAGGTGAGTCTAAATATGGTATCAGTAGGCATTTTTTCTTAATTGTGATGAAGATTCTGGTTCCTGACCCATTTGACGTGGAGTTTCAAATTCCCTTGCATTGGATATATAAATAGCTTTGATATGTGCTATGAGAAGTAACAGACTAACAGTGATACATTAACAAACACGTAAGTTTGCACAAAATGTTCATATCATGAACGGCTTTCATATGTACTCCCAAATGCTAACCAAGAATTCGTCAGGTGCGGGATCAGTTAATTTTGTATGGATAATTTCCTTAAGAAGAAACCTTGCTAAAATGTTTTTCCAAGGTGTCTTACTAAACTATTATGTAGCTGGTCCATTTATCAGAAAGACTACTGATTCAATCCTCCAAAGAGAATACCTTTTGGCACTAGAGCATGCCTAGATTTTTTTTTCCTTTCCAGCTGGAAATTCCTAACTGATTGGCTTATAAGTTGCAGCATGAACTATTAGAAAACCTACTCAAGACACATAGCAGCTTAAAAAATGAAAAATCCCTTTATAGGAAGAATAAAAAATGGAATGTAGTTGAAAGAGGAAAAACAAGGAAGAGTCCTTTGCTGACCTGATGAGCATAAATGAACAAAATGCATATAGTTCTTCCGTTGATTCAGCAAAATTCGAACAGGTAAATGCTCTTCAACATGAGTTTTACAAGGAAATGATCTGGAAAATCAATTTTTGGCTTTTGTCATTCCAAGTGCAAAGCAGTCCCTTGGTAAAATTTTTGTCTACATCAAATGAATGGGTCAACTTTCAAACATTCACTTTGCTCTCAAAACATAGACAAGAATAAGAGAAAGAAGGGAAAGAAGAAGAAAGGTCATTGGATTGATCATTATGCCTTTCTACTGCTTCTTAATGTTGGTTGTCTTTAGCTATGGTACATAGACTTTTCTATACTTGTGAAGTACCTATATTGGACACTTAGCACTTGAGTAAGAATATGTGATGTGTCTAGAATGTCTAGTTGGACATGCACCCATTGATTATGGTTACATGGTCGACTTTGCTTCATAGCTGTGCATAAGACTCTCATTTTATGCATAAGTTAGTTTAAAAGTATTTAAGAAATATAAAATATGTCCTGTGTCTTTGAACATGAAAAATAGATGAATTCGACTCTTACACACATACCCACACTTGACACTTGCATTCGAGTCCATGTAACGTAGGTCTTCAAGGTTTTGTAAATAATGAGGAGATGAGTATGATATACCAATTAGGCTTTTTTTTTGGTTTTATAAAAAGAAACCCATTCCATAATTGTTTCTAAAATTCCCTCTAGCATATATAAGAACACGAAGTGGTAAAAAAAATTCCTAAGACCTTTTTTTCCAGCTTGAACAACCAAAATAGCCAGAATACTTGAAATTATGTAAAACTCCCCGGAGTATAAAACAAATGCCATGAGAGTCATTGTTTTCTTCCAGAAATGCTGAATATAGAACATTAAGGGAGAGTCATTTTTGGTGGCTTGCTATTATGGGCGACCTTAGAGGCCGTGGGTGTATGTGTACCTTCTAGGAAGTATTATAGTGATTCAGTGATTATCGAACCAAGAAGAAAGCGAAAGGGGGAGGATCAATGGCAGTCCAAGAGAGAGAGAGCAGAAAACTGGAGAGGCAATGTGAGTTTGCTAGAACTCTCAATGTCTTGATGATGCTCTTGACAACTAATGGAATAATTGTGTGATGGTGTGTTGTTATGAGGAGGGGTGAAGGTTTTAATATAGGTGACCTAGTGGAGGGAAGGGATGGAATGTCCCTTTCGTGCTCAGGGGATCTACCCTGCGTCCAAGATCCGGCTGTGGGTAGGTGAAATACTCGGATGCAGAGTTGACCTTGGGCATTAAATGTTTTTGTCCCATCCTCCTTAGTGACGTTGCTGGAGCATCTTGGGAGATCTCTTTCTCATTGTGGTAGGTCAAGATGATCCCTTTGAGGAGAGAGATTAGCATCTTGACAATCCCATAGATCTTAGCCTCCAATCCATAAGTCCCTGATGGTCCCGTATGGAGGGTCATGACCAACTAGAGAGGTGCCATGACTTATGCTTGGGTGAATCCTTGAGCTCTGCTCAAGGGCCAAAGTTCATGGTTGCTAGAGAATCTATCTTAAGGATTTTCTAAGGCGAGGATATCCAAGGTAATGGAGATCCTCAAGGGCAAGGTGACCTCGGGTGATGGAGATCCTCGAGAGTGTAAGGTGAGGTCTTCCAAGGGAGGTTCCTTGGCATTAGACCGGGGAGGCCCTGGAGCTTGCCTCCAAGTGGGTTTGGGCCAAGGCACTGCATGTGTTAGCTTGACCCGATGCGACGTGGTTAGCCTCGATGCGATGTGGTGGTATTGATGGAGATGGTGACATGTCCAATCGCATGGGTTATGGCCTATGTTCCTACATTAGCCCCCCTACGCACGTCCTCGAATTACTGAGAGTATTTGAGTAGACAATTGTTCTATTATAGATATCTGATGTGATGGTGCTTTGTAATCATATGGGTTGTGAACCATATGCCCACATTTAGTCCTTCTGCGCACGTACTTATATTGTGGAAAGTGCGTGGGCAGATAGTTAGCTTTGGTTTTTTGTGTTGGTTTTTGTATTTGTAGGATAATTATCGTCCACTTTTTTTTTTTGAGTAGGCGAATGAGCACAAAGGTGGTACTAGCAATATGTAGAGGTTAAAATATCTCAGAATGGTGTTTCTCTTGCTTGTAATGTCACTTCTTATGGCGATGTTGATGGGACAGTACAGGCTCCACTTTCAAGACTTCATGGCTTGGCTTATAAAAGGGGGTCATATTCTTTCTTCGAGAGTTGTTTGAGAGAGAGGAAGAGAGGTGGTGAGAGCTTTAAAGGAGCTTGAGGTAGTGTTTCTTCTTCAAGAGTTATTTGAGAGAGAGGAAAAGAGGTAGTGAGAGTGTTGAACGAGTTTGAATGGTGATGTAGGATTTTTGAGTTTCAAGAGCTTCCTAAGGTAAAATTTTATTCTTTCCTCTTTTGCCTCTTTTTTTTTGGTTCATGATTTTGGTTTTGTTGTAGATTTGGGAAGAGAGAAACTTTGGATGGGTGGGTGGGTGGGTGGGTGAGATTGTGAAAAGTGGTGCTGGGGTGGTTTGTCGGGGCGAGAGGTGGGAGCGCTGGGGTAGATGGGGGGTGGGAAAGCCTAGGTTTGGGGTTGGGGTGGATCATCGACCGTGCCCCGGGGGCCGAGGGGGGTCGCTGGACCTATGCGAGAGGGAAGTGGGTGGGTCGCTTGTGTGTTGCGATAGGGTGGGTATACGCAGCGAAGTCACTAGGAGTGGGTGAGGGCGCCTGGAGGCACGAGGGTGTCGCGGTTTGGAGGTGCGCGATGAGTGATAGGGTCATAGGAGGGTCCTATCGAGGGGTTGGCAGCGTTTGGAGAGTCGCGACGAGGGGTTTGAGGCATTGGGAAGCCGCGACGAGGGATGAGGGGTCACTGGGAGTTCACGAAGGGGGTTTAGGGTTTCGTGGGAAGGGCGCAATAGGGGGGTGGGGTGGGGTGGGGGGGTGGATTTTGTCGTTGCTTGGCGTCATAGTGTTGCCCTTGTGCTTTTTGCGCTGCTGTTATTTCGGTTTTTTTTTTTTTTTTTAGGACCAGGGTCGCTGGAGAGGCGCGAAGGGATGGGGGGATCGCGGGGTTGTGGCAAAATGGTGAGGTTTCGTGGGAGTGGTGCTAGAGGTCGCTGAAGGGGTGCGAAGAGAATGAGGGGCCTTGCTGTTGCTGCGAAAAATTGTCGCAGGGTTGGGTTGCCTTTTTTTCCCTTTCATACGAACTTGAAGGCTTTGTTTCTTGTAGGTGTTGGAGATGGCCAGGGTTGGTGCTTCCGGAGGTGGTGAGAATTCAAACATTCCAGTAGTGGATCTGATTACCGAAGTCAGCTCGTGCAAGATTTCTGGCTTTTAGAGTGATGGGTACCCAGTTGAGAGTGGGATTTGGTTTAGGGCTCCTTGCTTCTGGGGTGACATTTTTTGGGGTGTTTGTCATACTTTTGTGCTACCAGATAGAATGCGGAAGAAGTTATACTTATGGAGAATGAGGCACGTACTAGTGTTGAGTGGATTCCTCGGGCTCCTGCTATTGCTCGCTTATGCATGGAACGTGAGGATTATCCTTATTCTTTCTGTATTACGAGTGTCAAATGTCTCCTCCAGATGGGATGGATAGGTGGACCAATGATATTTTGGGGACTCCGGCGTGTTGAGGTTTGTTACTCTTTGTCGGTATTTTAGATATAATCAGGGCTATTGCTAAATTAAAACTTTGCAAGCATACCGTGGCATTGGATTTCCTTATTCCTTGTTAGGACTCGGATTGTCGTACTTTTATTTCTACATTTGGGGGGATTGGTCCCATTCCGAAGGATGTTTGTTCCTTGCTGTATCTTTTTGTTTTGGTGTTGACTTGGAAGTTCCCATGTCTATCGAGGTGGAGGAATGTTTTAGGATTCTTCTTCATGGGTTTACTATGTTCAAAAAGGTGGAGAGAGGTGGCAAACCTGTGAAGAATACGTTCCATGGATGGATTAAGTATTGGCGATGTAGTTCCAAACCTGATGGTAAGCATCATCTAGCTGCCTATCTGGTGTGTTGGCTTTCTGAACTGATTTTCATGGGTCCTTCAATTGACAGGGTGTGCTTTCATTTGTTCGGGTTGGCCGCTATATTGAGTTTGGGACAACTCGTTAGTTTAGCACCGATGTTTTTGGGTACTCTTTATGCCTGACTTGATCTCGTTAATGATGGGCTTACCACTTTTGTCGAGTGATTAGACGTGACTACTTATGCCGCCACTCTCTTTCTGCAAATGTGGTTGTATGATAGATTTCGCAGCTTTGCTCTACTCCCTAGTGGTCTTCTGACAAATTTTGCCGAGGCCACGATGTTTCAACCCTCCACGGCCAATGCCTCCAAAGCTTGCTGGAGCTTCAACGTCTCTGCTTTAACTGGAGCAAGTTTAGCCTCAATTCTCCTTTAGCCTTGCGTGAGTACGCAACTGTTGTAATCTCTGCTCATCCCAGATTTCATGTACACTGTAGCAAGTCCTTAACAAATCCAACCTCCAGAACTGAAACGTCAGGCTAGTCCACAGATAGCAACATATCTCCCCAAATCCTCAAATTTCTTGCCAAGAACCTAGCACTCCCCTATAAGCACGGGCGAAGGTACTCGGCTGTCTAAAGTACACCCTATGCAACATCCCAAGGCAAGGATCTTCCAAACTAGAGAAAAGCACGTCCGGTTCTACACAACCGGTGACATCATGCTCCTCACAGAGTTAGGGTCGTCACTAACCTCCCATTTCCCAGTAGCTTCCCTCGCCAGGGGACATATTCATGATGACATCTTGAACTCTAATCATGACGAACTAACCTCCACTTGCGTCACGTCATCCCCCTGACGAGTATCCTCCAAAACAACCTCCAAGGATCGCCGCACTAGTGCCTGCAAAGAACCAACTCCCGCTACCATGTTGCCACCAGTCTAAGTATCCTCCGCGATAATCTCCAGGGATTGCTATACAAGTGACTAGAAAGAACCGACCCCCGTTGCCACGTCGCCTCCTACATGAGTACCCTCCATGACGATCTCTAGCGGTAGCTGCAATGGCGGCTGCAAAGAACTCACCTCCATTACTATGTCATTATCCACCTGTCAACTACCCTTCGCGATAAACTCCAATGATTGCTGCAAGGAACTGACCTATAACCGTGCTGTTACTTGCTGGATAGTTACTCTCTGCAACAGTCTCCAGAGGGTGCGATACCGGTGGTGCTACCATGCCACCACTTGCATGATGAACACCTTCTACAATACCACTCAAAGGCCATTGAACATGTGGAGGAAGAACTTCCCCGCCTGCCCAATGTAGAGGGGCGCTCGTAGTGCCAAACGATGCAGTCCCAGTAATGCCACAAGTCGTTGAAAATGGGCCAATTATGGCCTCCCGCGAAGTACCCTCAAGAAACTGAGCAGAACCAGCCCCTGTAGATCTAAACTGTTGAGGCGGCAAAGGAGCCCTTGTAAATCCAAACCGTTGCAATGACAAAGTGGCTTTTGCAAACCTAAACCGCTGTGAGCTCATACCTTCAAAAGCCCTAGAGCTTGGTTGAGTAAAAGCCCCCGTCCTACCTCCAGACTCAAGACAAGTAACAGACGGCAAAGCACCACCACCCGACGACGAAAACACTATCGCCCGAGGAATAGGACTCAATCATGACCTTTCTCAGCAAGAGATGTAGAGTAGGTATCAACACTCTCTAAAGCCTCCCCATCATCTGAACCACCCTCCTCTCCCTCGTCACCATCCACATCACCATCATCATTCTCCAATGCAATTGAACTCTTGAGCTTTGAAGGAGGCTGCGTCATAAGCCCCTTGTCCTTCCTATAACGAGGAACTTTGCTACCTGACCAATCAGAAGCCAGAGCCATATCAAGGGTGCCACCTGCTCTAATAATGCTACCACCTTGCACAGATGCCTGTGCACAAAAAAGGGGGGACACTTTTAACGCTCAAACATGTTGAAATAAAATAACACAGGGGATGAGTAGGGTACTATTGAGCAAATTCTCTTTAAAGATGTTGAAATCCTCCTACCTGAAGTCCTAGGTGCCCGCTTCCTCCTTTTATTCTTCAACCCATAAAGGACTACCTCCTCAATCCTGTTAAACTCGAACGCTTGCCAAAATCGACAAAAGGGCCCAGAAGCGTCATCCTTGCGACATTTCTTGCAAGAGATCAATGCTTGATCATCCTTTAGGGCCAAGCAAGCTTGTATGCTACTAGCAAAGTCTTGTGTGTAGGCTTCAAAATCCTTCAGAGTATGCCTCCAAGAAAGTTTTGCCCAAAAAGTTTAATCGCCTTTCCGAGATCGAGGAGGCATGCAACAAACCTCGATGTCGGATTGATCGAACGTCAACACTCCCTGATGAAGAAGAAAAGGAGTAAACACCGTAGATAGCTCCCCATCCGGCCACAAACCCATGGCGCCCTGATTGAAACCAAATTGCCAAGCCATTCGAGCAAGATAATACTAACATAAGTTAATATCCCCTCATTGGTCAGAGCTGGAAGATAAAAGGGGAAAATCCAACTAGCCCACAAATGTACATCATGACCAACAACTTCACCTACCTGATGGCGAAAGCCATGATAGTCAATAATGGGGCGAACTCCAAAAATCTCCTCTAAATAAGGCCTCCAACAATATTCCGCCTCACGATAAAAAACAGTAGCCAAATTACATCTCGCATTCACACCCATCCAACGAAAGGTTCGAAACATCGTAGGCTCGGCAACAGTGGTCAGAAGATCACTAGGGAGTGCAGCAAAGCTGCGAAATTTCTCATACAACCACATTTGCAAAAGGGAGTGATGACATAAGTAGTCACGTTGAATCACCCCGACAGAAGTGGCAATCCCATCACTAACGAGATCGAGTTGAGCATAAAGAGTACCCAAGACCATCGGTGTTAAACTAACGGGTTGTCCCAACCTCAATCTAGCGGCCAACCCGAACAAATGAGAGCACACCCCGTCAATTGGAGAACCCAAAAAAATCAATTTAGACAGCCAGCACACCAGATAGACGGCCAGATGATGCTTACCATCAGGTTTGGAATTACATCGCCAATACTTAATCCACCCACGGAACGTGTTCTTTGTAGGGTTGCCACCTCCCTCCAGCTTTTTGGACATAGCAAACCCATGAATAAGAATCCTAAGACATTCCTCCACCTCGATAGACATGGAAACTTCCAAGTAAACGCCAAAAATAGGAAGATACAGTAAGGAACAAATATCCTCCAAAGTGGGACCAATCCCCCCAAACGCAGTAATAAAAGTATGACAATTCGAGTCCCAATAAGGAAGAAGGAAATCCAACGCTGCAGTATCCTTGCCAAGTTTTAATTTAGCAGTAGCCCTGATTATATCCAAAATATTGGCAGAGAGTAACAAATTTAGGCATGCCGAAGTCTCTAAAATATCATTGATTCAACTATCCGTCCCATCCGGAGGAGACATCTGGCACTTGTAATGCAGAAAAGAATAAAAATAATCCCCACATTCCATACATAAGCGAGCAATAGCAGGAGCCTAAGGGACCCATTCATCACTAGTACGCGCCTCATTCTCCATAAGCATAACTTCCCTTGTCATTCTATGTTTTAGCACAAAAGTATGGCAAACATCCTAAAAAACGTTGCACCGGAAGCTAGAAGCCATGAACCAAATCCCACTCTTAACTGGGTGCCCATCAATGCGGAAGTCAAAAGTCTTGCATAAACTGACTTCAGTAATCAGATCCACTATTGGAATGTTTGAATTCCCACCGCCTCTGGAAGCACCAACCCCGGCCATCTCCAACACCTACAAGAAACAAAGTTTTCAGGTTCATATGAAATAAAAAAAAGCCCGCGACCCAACCCCACGACAATGGTGCGTAGCAGCAACGCAAGGCCCAGCGCCCCCCATTCTCTTCGTGCCTATTTAGCGACTTGTCGTGAAACTCCACCATTTTCACCATAGTCTTGTGACCTCCTCTTCCCTTCACGCCCCTTTAGCGACCTGTCGTGCCACTCTCGCAAAATTCCAGCATTTTTGCGACAGCCCCGCGACCCCCCTTCCCTTCGTGCCTCTCTAGTGACCCCAGCCCCCCCAAAAAAAGCGAAACAGCAGTAGCGCAAAAGCACAAGGGCAGCATAGTGATACTAAGAAACGACGAAATCCACCCCCCCTCTTGTCGTGCCCTTTATGCAAAACCCCAATGCCCTTCGTGAACTCCAAGCGATCCCCTATCCCTCGTCTCGGCTTCCCAGAACCCGCAACCCCTTGTTGCAACTCTGTAACGCCGCCAACCCTCTTGGCAAGACCCTCCTGCAACCCTATCAATCATCGTGCCCCTCCACGTGAGACCCACCCTCGTCACGCCCCTCCTGTGAGACCCCACCCTTCCTGCGGCGCCCCAGCGACCCACCATGATGACCCCCGACACCCTCACGCCCCCAGGCGCCCTCACCCACGCCTAGTGGCTTCGCTACAAACACCCATCCTCCCCGTGACACACCGGCGACTCACCCACCTTCCTCTCACATGGCTCCAGTGACCCCCCCGGCTAGTGGTCCACCCCAGCCCCGAAGCTAGGCTTCCCACCCTCGATCTACCCTAGGGCTCCCACCCTCGCCCCCGAGCATACCACCTCGGCCCTAAAGCCAACACCACTTTTCTCGATCTCCCTAACCCACCCACCCACCCACCCACAATTTCTCCCTTTTCAAATCTACAACAAAACCAAAATTACGAACAAAAAAAGAGAAATAGAGGAGGAAAGTATAAAATCTTACCTTTATAAGCTCTTAAAACTCAAAGATCCTTCAGCACCATTCAAACTCATTCAACACTCTCACTACGTCTCTTCCTCTCTCTCAAAGAACTCTTGAAGAAGAAACACCACCTCAAGCTCCTTTAGAGCTCTCCCCACCTCTCTTCCTCTCTCTTAAAGAACTTTTAAAGGAGTATGATCCCTTTTTATAAGCCAAGCCATGGAATCTTGAAAGTGAAGCCTGTATTGTTCCATCAACATCACCAGAAGAAGTGACAACACAAGCAGAAGAAACTCCATTCTCGGATATTTTAAGCTCTGCATATTGTTGGTACCACTTTTATGCTCGTTCACCTATCGAAAAAAAAGGGGCGACAATTATCCTATAAATACAAAAAATAGCAAAAAAAAAAAAAAAACCAAGCTAACTATCTGCTCATGCATTTTTCACAAGATAAGTACGTGTGCAGAGGGGTTAAATGTGGACACATGGTTCACAACCCATATGATTACAAAGCACCATCACATCATATATCTATAATAGAACAATTGTCTGCTCACGTGCTCTTAGTAATTTGAGCACATGTGCATGGAGGCTAATGTAGGTACATGGGTCACAACCCATGTGATTAGACACGTCTTCGTCTCCATCAGTTCCACCACGTCGCATCGGGTTAGGCTAATGCACGTAGTGCCTTAGCCCAAACCCGCTTGGAGGTAAGCTCCAGGGCCTCCCCAGTCTAGCGCCACGGAACCTCGCTTGGAGGACTCCGCCTTACGCCTTCGAGGATTTCCATCACCTTAGATCTCTTGGCCTTAGAGGATTCATAAGATACATTCTCCAGTAACCTTGATCCTTGGCCTTGAGTAGAGCCCAAGGATCCACCGAAGGATAAGGTCATGGCACCTCTCCAATTGGCTATGACCCTTTATATGGGACCATCAGGGACTTGTGGACTGGAGGTTAGGATTCATAGAATCGTTAAGATGCCAATGCCTCTCTCTCTCCTCAAAGGGATTCTCTTAACCTACCACAATGAGAGAGAGAGGTCTCCTAAGATGCTCCAGCGACGTCACTAAGGAGGATGGGACAAAGGCATTTAATGCTCAAGGTCAACTCTGCATATGGGGCATACCACCTATCCCCAGTAGGATCCCGAATGAGGGTTGATCCCCTAAGGATGAAAGGGACATTCCATCCCTTCCGTCCACTGGGTCACCTCTATAGAGGCCTTTACCCCTAAAAAAATAAAAAAAAAAAAAAAAAAAAAAAAAAAAAAAAAAAAAAAAAAAAAAAAAAAAAAAAAAAAAAAAAAAAAAAAAAAAAATAAAAACCTCTCCTAACAACACACCATCACACAATCATTCCATCAGTTGCCAAGAGCATCATCAAGGCATTGAGAGTTCTAGCGAACTCTCATTGCCTCTCCCGTTCTCTGGTCTCTCTCTCTTGGGCTGCCATTGATCCTCTCCATTTCGCTCTTTGCTTAGTTCGGTAATCACTAAGTCACTATTATACTTTCTAGAGGATACACATACACCTGCGGCCTCTAAGGTCGCCTACAACTATTGTGAGATAATACCTACTGACTAGATCCATAGAGTCATATAATTCTAGTTAAAGGCAATGCTCTAAGGACTTATAGGTTTGTAATGAGTAAGTGCTAAAGTTGTGGGACAACACTTAATGACTTTTGATTGAACGAAAATACATCCTGTGAATAATAAAAGCTGTGTAAACATGATTTGTACAACTTATCTAAAAAATTAGTCAAAGACTTTGATGAGTCGAGTTTGATTTTTGAAAAAGAAAATTATTTTACAGTAATGTATAATATGCTTTCTATGTTATTTCTGCATTATTGCATAGACTGTGAGATGAAAAAATAAGCTTAAGAAAAATTTTAAGATATTTAAAAGCATCTCTGCTGGACCTTCTGGATAGCGGGAGCTTTGTGCAGTGGGTACAACCTTCGTATATTGTGATTATGGCTTGTTTAGCATTCTTTTCTCCATATGGGTGGGTGGTGGAGGGTTTGGGTATTTTAGCTAAGTTTGTTGCTTTATAATTTTGAGATATTGTTTTGCAGGGAAGATCGTGCGTTCTCCTTATGGTGTCATGCATGGAAAAAGTTCCCTTGTGTATCATAATGAGGGTGAGGAAGATGGATTGTTTACGGGGTTATCAAAGTAGGTTCTTTTCTCTTTATAGAGTTAGTGGTTATTACTTATATTCAAACTATATTGTTCATGGTCAGGCTTCCATATTGAGTTAGATTAAAATAATTGGCAAGGTTTGAGAGTTTTCCAGAGGTAAATCAATTTGTCTTTTTGAAATATTAGACCATTGGTTGACATTGCTTCACCCTACACAAACTTAGATATTCATATTTTTAGTAGCTCCTTTATCTACTGCTCTATACTGTCTCAGAAAACCTAAAATGTCTATTTTCATAGAGTTATGAAGTTCTCTAACTGAAGTTCTCCTTATTTTCATTGAATCATATTCAAAACTAACTCTTCTGGTTTTTCCTAATCTCACTCTCATTTATTAACATTTTTGGTCTTCATCCTTGATATAGTCAAAATGCTCCACTACTGTGCAATCTTTGCCTTATCCTAGCAAGTTAATGTGTGTACACATGGATTTTTGTTATTTCTGATCATCCAGTGTTTTAAGTCTAGGCTCCCTTACTGCCTTCTCAGCCATTCACCTCTTTTTATAAATTAACAAATTCATCATTTTCTATTAATTTCCTAAAGAAATTGTATGTGGTATTATTGCATCAACATTGCAGGATGTGACCCTGGATAGAGCTGAATGGTGGTATTCAGAGTTTGTTGAGTTGGGTAAGGAAAGAGTGATCAGCATTTAAGTTTAGGGTCCCTTGCTGTCTTCTCAGCCTTTTCACCTCTTTTTATAAATCAACAAATTATTCATTTTCTATCCTTTCCCTAAAGAAATAGTGGTTGGTATTATTGGGTAGACATTGGAAGATATGACCTTTGATAGAGCTGAATTGTGGTATTTAGAGTTTGTTGAGTTGCATCGGGGAGGATGGCTGATACCCACCCTTTCTTTAACCTTTGAGGGTTTGTATTTTTTTATCCTATGTTGCATAGACTCGGGTACAGGTGTTGAGTGTGGGTTTGTGTCTAAGTGTCAGGTTTATGTAATTCTCATGTCCTAGGACACGGGGACACATAGATATAATCATATTTTTTAATATAGTTATTTTATTTTCTAGGATAAAATAGTATTTACAAGGTGATATAAAGCATATTATGCGTAATATGAGAGTTTTATGCATATTTATGTGGTAAACTAAAATTACTAAACATATTTATTAGGAGAATCCAACAATACATCTGACAATTTCTATACCCATACCCTTTCCTGAGTGTGGGAGTTCAAGTGTCAAGTGTCTAAAACGTGTACTTATACATATTAGAAGAGTCCAGGTAACATTGCTTTTACTTATTTTTCTTTTTGTTTTTAAAACAATAATTTTTCTTTAATCAAGTTTAATCATATCTCATATGTGTTTAGACTATCTTCGGAGCCTGTTGTTTACTAAATGGATATGTCACAGTTAGATGACAATATACCCATGTATTTGAAAGCTATATAATTGTTGGTAATTTATCTTTTAGATGAGCTCTTTCTCAGGCTTATTTTATGTGGAAATTTAAACAACAGATTGGTCAAGTGTTTATGCATTTTTGTGTAACCTGCCTCTCAGTTGACTTGGTATCAACTAAATACCCACTATTGTGGGAAATTAACAAGTCAACCCAAATACCCATTATTGTGGGAAATTAGGTTAATCTTTGCATAACCAACTGATATGTTGGCTTGTTTATTTGTTTTCAGCCCTTTCACTGCTGGTAGATATCATAGCCTTGTGATTGAAAAGGAGAGTTTTCCCCATGAAGTACTTGAGATAACTGCATGGACAGAGGATGGACTGGTAATGGCTGCTCGCCACAAAATTTATAGTCATCTAACGGTAAGTTTTGTTTTCCATTTTCACTTATGGTACATGCAATTATAGAATTTCACTATCCTTTTTTTGGGATGGTGAAGCTGTAAGTGTCTTTGGCTAGGTAAATGTTAACTGAAAAAGGTTAACCCTAGGATGTACATGTGATTGCTCCTTCCTCTTTTGCTCCCATATGCTTGTCAAAAACTTTTCAGGATTGCTTAGTTTTACTGTGTGAATGTCAACGATTTGTTATGGATTAAGCTTTATCTTGTTAAGGTAATGGGTGAAATCAAGTGTTCTAGTTCATTTTGAGTGACTAAAGTATGCTTGGCTGCAGTCTGTACTTTGAAAGTAAATGAGGGTTGAAATGTTGTGTGGTTGGAGTTTAGGTTTCTACATTATCATTTCTTGAACCCCATTAATATTATGTTGTATCATGTGCCCGATCATGCTTGTTGAGTAAGAAGATGCTTATCGATAGGAATTTCACCATGCAAAACGATAGTGAAAAAGCTAAATAAGGGGGTGCTCCATATTTCCTGTTGCAAATGTTAATTTCAGGTTAATGCATTGCAGTGTATAATACCTATAGTGTTGGTACCCCCTGGAGATTTCCCTGATGTAGAAACCTGAAACTAGTTTGTAAATAATATCCCACGTGAAGTAAGCACACACATATTGGTACGTCTTATGTTGCAAAATTTGCTACACGGGATTGTAGTTGCTCTCGTTCTATTTTCCCAGTTCTTGTCTTCTGGCATTACGTGTTCTTTTTTCTCTAATTTTTGCATGGTTTATCAGTTTTTTTGGTTAACCACCTTTACTATGGCCTGACAAATAACTCATTTCTTGTAACTTTGTGAGAATGCAGGGGGTACAGTTCCATCCGGAAAGCATAATAACCTCTGAAGGCAAGATGATTGTTAAAAATTTTATCAAATTGATAGAGAGAAAGGAATCTGAATCTCAACATTAGGGGGCTGGATGTTCTACTCCTAGAGCCTCTTTAATGTAAAATATCATAATTGTTCAAACTTTGTTCGAACCGTTGTATTGATTACCTAGGATGAATTCATTTTTCCTTGTTCGTTCTTCAGTGAGGAGAATTTTGAAAATTTGTGTTCTCCTCCTATTAACACTCATATAAGGTTTGAAATTACATGGAGTTGTTATGTTCCTTAGGTTTGTTGTGCCTTCATTTAAGCCAGCTCCATCCTAAGATAGCTTCCCGAACCTGAATTTTAGCCGGACATTTATGAACCCTATTTTGTTAATAGCTAAATTACAAGGCATCAATTAGCAGGCTCCATATTAGATCACCACATGATATAAATTCTGATGATCGATCTAGCGGTAATTATGTGGAGTTCTGTTAAATTCTCATTTACCTCCTTGTGGGAGAGGAAAATGGTGTACTTACCCAGAAAAGGAAAAGGAAAGTGGTGGGGCTGGTGCTTGGTTGTTTGATATGTTTTGGACTACTCACTACTAAACATATGCTGTTTATTCAATTGTCTTTTTTGGTTGAAAGCACTTTAATATGGAACTTTTTCCAGACAACTTACTGTACCACATGTCCTACATATATGTGTATATATATATATAAATGAACATCCACAACTATTAGGGTTATTGAGGCTGTCCCACAACAGATTCCACTGCAAAAAGCGGCCGTATTAAGCTAGGAATTGGCTAGCTTTGGGGTCCCCCTTAGGCAATTCGAGCAGGTAAAGACCTTGTAGGGTCTCAGAAATAGCAGGTTCTATTTCTCATTTTTGAAGATTTTCCGAATTTATTCTGATATTTTTGTCAATCCATGGAATTCTGATTCTGTCGTGTATATTTCACATTTTTTTAATATCTCAATAATTACAGATAATTTTTGTATTTTTCTGATATTCTTGAATTATTCTAGGCAAATTATAGGATGGGGAGGACTGATAATTTCAAGTTTTTAAATATAAATTTCCTTTTCGATCAAAATTTTTTCTCAAATTATATTTCAAGCTATTACCAACATTTTCAAGCTATTGTTGTCTCGCCGTAGTGACTGAGAATAGCTATGACTATTGTGTTCACGTGCGATTATCACAATAATGGGAGAAAAGCAATTTAAAACCGTCCCCCCCACCCCCCGGTGTTAGTTTCGTATTATAGCAGCCGTTGAACAGTGCAAATGGTCGTACTGAAAATTTGCCCTCGAGGTTTGGAACCAATAATTTTTTTATAAAATGACAAAGCAGTGCACTGAAATCAAGCTTAATTGATTTCAACCATTTGACAATTATCAACTTCTATGAATGGAAAACACACCTAATCAAAGATGATTTGAAGGAAGAAAAAAACAAAAAAAAAGAGGCTAAAATGGGTCATTGTAACAAATTTAACTGATGCAATAACATTATTCACTTGATTTACCAAATAAAGCACACATATGATGGCTTTCAATAAAAAAAAAAAAAAATTCATGAGATTTTTAAAAGTCTCCCTCTATATTTATTCACAATTTTCTTGGTTATTCATTTATTTAGAATTTCCCTATATAGATTACATGAAAAGCTGAGGGTTTTTCCACATTTCAATGTGCAAGAATAATTGAATAAATCTCTTAACTGCCCTAAAAATGATGCCCAACATGTGCAACTCCCTCCAACAGATTCAATAGGTTGAAAGCCCCCCCATTCATTCAAAGTTTGAAACCAATGTCCCTTAAAACAAGCCTCAAATTACTCATCACTCATCACCCTATTTTTTATATTTTCCTTTTTTTTTTTTTCCCACTTAATATCTATACTAATCTACTTTGAATATTCCTTAAAACTATAGAGAGAAGAAAATAAAAACATAGAATAATCTTAAGTTCTAATCCCATGGCACTGTTGAAGAACTACATTATCCTTCTTGTTTGGTAGATTCTCTAAGATGGATCCAATAGATTTGCTTGGGACTATTAGATGAATCCACTTAATAGACGTGTTCGGGATCCGCCTAGCCGGAGACTTATTCCATTGTAAGAAGAAAAAGCAGCAAGATTGAGATTTGAGCTGAAGAGCATCTGCTACTTGCAACAATGCTACTAGCTGTCACATCCGACAGCTTAGGATTCCAATTAGCCGTTGACAAAATGTCCTTAAAATATGACAGACTCTGACCTTACAGACTTAATGAGACCAACAGGCCCTAAATTTTGGAGAGGATACAATACAAACATGCTCTTGAACAAACATGCTGTACAATACCAAACCCATTGAAAATTGAAAACACCATGCCCCAACAAAACATATATATCTGTATATATATATATATTAATAACTCCATAGGCTAATTAATATATATTTATTAAAACCACGAGGGTGTGCCATAGTACAGAAATCATCACCAAATTCAATTTATCCAAAGCCAAAGACAACATCAATGAGAAGATGGCTGGAACCTAATAGGAACGTTATATATACATACCCCTTCATGATCATGACTCAAAATGTAAAAATCCTGTCACCCTCAATAAATCTATGCTCTCTGTCTCACCCTTTCTCTATACACAGGAAAATAAAGACTGACCCAACAAATATCAAACTCAAAGGAAAGAAAGATGACGGTAATACCCACATGCAGATATAGTAATTACAGCCTTCTCAAATAGCAGTTGCCTCAGCCCGGCTTGATCGGTTCCGGCGGTGTCGTTTCCCGTGGTGGTGACGAACTCCTCCGAATGTAACCGGATCAAAACCTCGGAGCCGATCAGCTTCCTGGGCATCAATCACACATTCAGGTGGGGGAACCTTGTATCGAGTCCGGTCATAGCAATAGGAGTATTGCATATGCTTCTTCCTGAAATTCTCCATTTTGGCTCGCTGATTAGGTGTGATACCAGCAAGGATGGATTTGGAATTCGGGGCACGGTCACATTTGGATGACTGCTCAATTGGGTCGACCGCACAGCCGTGAAGGACAAAGTCCGAGAATTCGGCAATATAAGGGGCATATTTGTAATTGACTTTGTATCTCCCACCATTTGTAGCCCAGTTGGAACCATCCCATATTGTGGCATACAAAGACATTGGCTTGGATGGAAAGTCCCCACCCATTGCTTCTGTCCTTTTGATCTCTCTTATGGGAACATCGTCAACGTAAAAACTGCAGCAAAATAAAAGCACAAAAACAAACTAAACAGAATTAACATCAAGAAACAAGAAACTCTGTTTCACTCTCTTTCACTTTATAGAACTTCAATAGATTATAAAGCACAAAAAGGTTTCAAAAGGTAAAGCCTCAGTTTAATAATTCTATGGTCTGATTCTCCATGGAGAAAAACAGAGCTCATGCCAGTAATTTATTGTTGGATCCTAAAATGGAATTACAGAAAAACAAAAAAAAGAACTGTTAAAGAGGACAGAAGATCCATGCATAATTGCTCAACCAAAAGTTCTCATATGTGGAAGTTCCATCGAGACTTCTATACTAGATACTGTTCGACACCTAATATCAAATATATTGTTACAATCCAAATTCATATGCATATAGATTTTGGACCGAGCTACAAAACTAGAGAACCCCATTACAACAATAGTGAAACCTCTCTAAGTTTAATAAGAGTACGCGATAATAGGGAGATTAAAATACTCAAAATGGACTATATAAAGCTCTCTCTCCCTCCCTTTAAATAGCATATGGGTCACCAAATTACAGAGAGTAAAAAATGCTTCTAACTTCCAATAAGTCCAATAATTAAAAGGATCTCTAACAAAACAGGGGACGTAATAATTCAACAAAACAGAGCAATTCCAGCACAAACTTCCTGCAAACAGAAAGCATGTCTCAATCCTAAAACAGGTACATCACGTAAAAAAAAAAGCCCTAAAAATAGTAAAACCTCACAACAGTTCATGAGATATTATCAGATTCAGGCTAAGTTAAATAAGAAAAGTGAAGAAACAGTATTAGAGGTTGTTGCAGAGCTTAAAAGTATTATCAAAAGCATAAAACCAAAAAAAGGCATAGCTGTTTTAGAAGGTATTGTTTTTCCCTTACATGATCTGATTCTCAGTCCAGAGAATACTGTACTGATGGAAATCTTCAGAAGGATCAAACCATAGGCCACATCTCTCTTCTCTGCCAATACTAGTGCTTCCATTGCCATAAACATTGGTCTGAATTCTCCAGTTTTTGCCCCTGATGTTTCCCAAGAATTCAAAGTCTAGTTCATCATGGTTTTTCTCATACATGTCTCCATTTGACATCTGTAATCACAAGAAACAGATTAACTCTGTGTGGTTGTTAGAGAGAGAGAGAGAGAGAGAGAGAGAGAGAGAGAGAAGAAGGGTTGATTTGGCTGATCAAAAATCTTAACTACAAAATGAAGAAAGTTGTAAGAATCTATCTGGGTGTAATTGATTTAATTATGCAAAATACCAACATGGGTATGGTTGGATTGATAAAATTTTCAACTGGAGAATGAGAAATCAATCTACCAATACATCGGGGTGATACCAATTCAATCGGGTATCCCAAATAAATTTCATTAAACCAGAAAAGATATCAAGAACTCTGCAAGAACCCTATCGGGTGTGATTATTTTCATAAATTTCTTTTTGTGTAAGTTTAAAACGATTATACATCCTTGTCTAATACATAAACATAGTTTTACATTGAAGAAAAAAGCAAGAAACATACAAGAAATATGACAGACTCTCATCAATTTGATCAGTTTGTTTTTTTTTTTTTTTAAAAAAGAAAAGAAACCAACTTGGAGAAGAAGTTTGTCAGACCCATCCGAGTGTGAGGGGTTTGATCAGATTTTTCAAGGATAATTCAAAATATTAACTCCCAAGAAAGAAATTTTGACCGGTAATATGATTAATTATTGACAATATAATCAAAATCAATTTTACTCACATAAAATGCAACAACAACACCAGCAGTGTAATCTGCAGGCAGTTTGATAGTAGCACTGAAGAATCCATGAAGGTAAAGGTCTTGAGACACAAATCCAGAGCCTATACAAACCCAAAATCCACTGTTAGAAACCTTAAAAAAACTAAGGAAATATTACAAAGAACCAATCAAATGAAAAAAGAAAAGTAGAAGAAAGCATGTAAAGGATGACCTGTTCGTTCATCTAGAGAGAGGTGAACTGATTTCCCATCCCTGAGGACCATGAGATTGTCATCTCCAAAAAGCTGTGAATACCCTTCATCAAACGATAGGATAGGCAGATTTCCTGAAGACCCAGAAGCCAAAACAAGAACAGAGCATATCACAACGAAACCCAGATGAAAATCCATCAGTTTTGCAATGACAATCTCTCACTTCTAATCAGTTCTGAACCTATAGGATTGCGGATACTTCTGGGTTTTCTTGACAGTTTCAAAGAAAGAGTCTTTGAAGGATGAATGTGAGGAGAGGAAAGGCGAGAGTGGTCTCAATCTCTACAGCAATAAAGCCACACAGAGAGAGAGAGAGAGAGAAAGAGAGACAGAGAGAGAGAGACAGAGACCGACCTAATGAGAAGAAACACAAGGGAAGGCCAATTTATTGGAGAGAAGTGTGAAGAGCTGTTCACATTGTAGACAGATTTTTGAGAATGCATGGTATTTTTTTTTATTTAATTAATCAAACATGTTGCCTATTCTTTTTTTGATCTATTACCAATTAGTGTTAATAATTTCCACTTAGTAAAAGATATAGTGTTCAATAAATTTCCTTCTAGAAATTTAGGTTTTTCCTGTTCTGTTCAATGAAAGAACTATAAAGAAGGAAAGGTTGGCCAAGAAAGGAGTGAAGTGGAGGAAATGAAGCTTTTGCCAACTTGCATCTTATACTCTCTTGCCTCTAGGTTTTTCTTATTTCTCAATATACCCCTTTTTTCTTCAATATCTACCAACGTCCTACCCAAAATTGCTTGACTTGTCACTTCCATTGTAGTGCAATGGTAAGGATATCAATTTTTGGATAAAAATTTGCACCAAAAAAAACTGATAATAGAATCATGAAGGTGATTTTTTTTTTTTTTTTAGTGCCACTGGAAAATTGGACAATATGCAAAATGTCAAGTGATTAGCTAGTGTTGTGTTTTTTTAAGTATTCATACCTATCAAATTTTTTATTTGGTGTTTATCCTTAAAAGTCTCACCATTTGCAACAAATTAATGTGCTAATGTAATAAAACATCATATCTCACAATTTAATAGGGTTGACTATTCCAAATTTATTGCCTTACCACTTGACGTTTTTTTGTATTAATAGCATCCTAACGAAAAGTGACACCCATTTGAAGGACATTATTATCTTATGGCAAGTAATATTAATTATGATATAGGTCATTTTTTAGATTATGAAAATATTAGAGTTTTAAGGGAAGCTTGTTAAGCAATCTATGTAAAAGTTAGGAGTTTAGGAACAATTTCAGTCAAGTTCACATTGCTAAAAGACATGATTGAGTTGGACAAATTTTGGTGCCATCTCAATGATCCCTATTCTTTTCAACCTTTAGTTACGTATCATTGTTATACGTTGCTTTCTTCTTGAAATGAACTTTTGTCTCTAGCAAATATACATAATATTTGCAGAATGTTTTCAAGGCCCTGAATCCTAATTACTTAAAAAGTTTTTAACTTCTATCTATGTTAACATATAAGGGGAGAACACCGTGTTGTTGTCCCGTCAAATGTTGTGCTAATATTTTTAATGTTAAAAATATCTTTTAAAAATAAATCAATTACACATTAACCTTCATAACATAAGGGCGAAAATGTCATGTATTAGTTTAATCACCTTCCCGCATTCAGATAACAACTTCTCTCCATTATGGAGTACCTATTTATATTTATACACGCATACGTGTGGCATAAATGCTAGTTTATTTATATATCATCGTTATGTGTTGTTTTCATCATCTTGAAGGATTTTTTTTTTCTTCTTATGGCAAATCTAACTGGAGTCAAATCTTTTATATGCTCAGCTCAACTCAACTTAACAGCCTTTTGTCCAAATTATTTGAGATTTATTACATGGATGAATTTCCTAATCTTAGGGTTTATGTTTTGGCCTTGAGCCTTAAGACTACTTGTGTAAAAAATGAGACGTTAACCACAACAGTTGTGGAGTTTAGGTCAATATTACTAACAAAATATTGAGACAGGTACAAATTCAAGGGGCATCTCTCTAAGTTTTATCAGGATCCAAGGTGTCCTTAAGCCTAACATTTTAATGTCACAGCCTGACAAAGTCCAATTTTCGACCATCCATAACATTTAAGCATCCAAAGTGTTTAGCTATTCAGAGCATTCCGTTGTCCATAAAGTAGTTGCCATCCAAAATACAACTCAACTGGGATAAGTCAGAAGTTATTGTTTTTGTTTCATAAACTATAAATCTTCAAATGACTTATTGTTAAACTCACTAAAAATGTCGAATTGATGAACAAAAGTAATATAAAAAAAAAACAAAATTCAACTTACCAAAACTACATATAAGCTAGATATTATCTATTTATTTTTCGCGGGTGAGCAGAAAGAATAAAGAGAAAATGTTATTGCTAACCTTGTACGTAATTATGCTTCCTCCATAATACAATGGAGCACCTTTGCTTTCCTTTTTTTTATAATGATTTTGATACTTTATCCCTCCTTGAAGGCTTTAAAGTTAATATGAATAAGAATGAAATTCAAATTTTAATATCTTGAACTAGGGATAAAGTGACAAAATTATTATAAAAGCAAAGGTTGAAAAAAAAAAAAAGAAACAAAAAAACAAAGAAGTTGAATCATTAGGGCAAAAAAGTAATAGATAATACTTTTGGGGCAAAAAGAGGTTTCACTTTAATAAAAATTTTATTTTATTAATTTTTATTAAAAAATTGCATTAAACAAAAAGGAATGTGGAACTAAAAGCGACAGCTCCTAACGTTTTCTGACCACGTAACCGCCCCAGTCGCCGCCCCGTTTTAGTTTTAGTGCGTTACGAGACTACATGTTTGCCTATGTTATATTCCGAATATACGGATTTGCCCCAACCCACGCGCTCTGGGTGTCGAGAAAATATTCAGTGTAATAGTGATGTTATGTTATCATGTTGATGCAGTATCACAAGTTAATAAAAATGTATTAAAATATAATTTTTATTCTTATCACCTAAAATTAAGGAGTTAGTTAAGATATTTTATTCACACTACCTCATTAACTAATATGACATTTCATCACATAATACATACATAGATAAATTTTATTAATTTATGATACTACGTCAACAATAATAACGTAACACCACCGTTACATTAAATATTTTTTTCTGAGTGCCCAGCGGCTTAATGGAACAAAAAAAGGTTTTCGGAGGGGGACGCTTCTCACGCGCAGTGCGTGGGACACTGTTTGACCTAGGAGCGTATTAATCGCCACGTGTACGAAATGTTGCCAAAACAGACACTTCGTACAGATTGGCAGATGAGGTGTACAAAGTAGCCGTTGCCCCCACTGGGTCCCGCATGAGAATCTGAGTACTTAGAAAGAGGAGACAAAAACTTTTTAGAGAGAGAAAAAAAGAGGACAGTATCCTAGCGTAATTTATGGGCTTTACTGCGAAGTTAACGGCGTCAATTTTGGGGTCAATCCCCGTTAAAGTGCAATAAAGCTGAATGGGTCGGCCTCGAAGCAGTGACTTGAGAGTTCAGAACTTCCGTCGAGAACGGCGTCACACTTTTTGTAGTGGACCCTACCTTTCACGCGCAAGAACGAAAATATATATGTGAAGATGGAATACCACAATCTAATTAGTAAATACTGGTAATATTCATATAATATATATGTATGTATAAATAATTTTTTTTATTTTTTATCTAGATCTCGAATTTAATAAAAAAATATTTTTTTTGAGTTGGATCGTGCAATATATTTATCAAACATTTTGAGTATTATACTTTAAAAAAAATTGATTAAAAATTTAATATAATTTTAGCATATTATTAATTCAAGACTTAATATATAATTATAATAGTAAAATTATTGATCATTAAACTCATTCAACTTTATCAATTATTAAAAAAGCTTATATAACTCATGATGTGTGAGATACTTTTTTAATACTATATATATTTAAATTATTAATATATTTTTATATAGCTTCTTATCAATACTCAATATATTAAATTAACCCATTCTGATATCAACTATTGAAATAATAAAATTTATATATCTACCACTTTAATTTAACTATTTGTTAGTAATATATTTTGAAAAATAATATATATGAGACAAAAATACTACATACTATTTGTTATTAATTTAGCTGTTTGTTAGTAATATATCTTAAAAAATAATATATATATATATATATATATATGAGACAAAGATACTATATACTAACATATATAAAAAGAAATTATTTATAAATGTTACAGTATTTTTTGTCCTTATTTTTTAACTAATATTTATATAATACCTGAATAATTATATATTCATATTTTTTACCTTCTCGTATTTTTATACCGAATTTTATTATTGTATTTTAAAAAAATTATATTAAGCTCATACATATTACGTACCGTCTTTTTATTGTCCCTTATTTTACTAACTAAACTACATTATGTTTTATTACTCATTTAGTTGAGTTGGAAAAACAGGTACATGAAGTCTTAATTTTTTTTTTTCTCAACCTTCGCTTTGTTTTAACTAATTACCTGGGATTGATTTGCTCAAACAAAATTTTTTTTTTGTTTATTTTAATAGGTCAGGCAGGAAGTAAACTATTATTTATTAGTTTGTGATGTCACCTCAACATATAATATTTTCTCAATTTTGGACTCTTTTTGCCTCAACCAAATAGATATTTATTTTACTTATCTAGAATTACCCCATTAGTTGAGAACGTTTTATACATACAATTCCTCAATTGATTTGCCATTACTTATCACAGATATTTTAAGATGCTTATATTTGATTGGCTCTAAATACAAAGTCCGCACTGTGCAAATATTTTTTTCCGCTCGGGAGGGACAACAATGGTATTTTATGAAAAAAGTATAATGATTAGGTAGAATTGAGTGTTCGATAGTAATTCTTAATAAATAAGGACACGTGTTATGTTAATATATTAGTAACTTAAATTTGTGATGTAGTGAAGAGAATTTTAAACAAATATCCTATCAAATTTTGTTATGTAATATCTTCTCTTAAAATTCTCTTCACTATATTATTAATTCAAATTGCTGATGTTTTAACATACTAGTTGTCACAATTTAATGTGGATCACTATCGAGTTGTAGTTGGGGTCTATGAGCTTGAAAAAAGTCTAGTATTTAAATAGTATGAAACTTTTTAGTACTCACGCATATCAAATTTTATCATGTTTTATTTATTGCATTAAAGTCTTCACATTAATTACAGATTTATGTTGCTAATGTAAAAGAAAACACCTCACATTATAATTTAATAAGAATGAGTATTGAGCCGTTGGTACCACCGAACGGCTAGGCTGTTTTCCCTGTGAACCTATGAGATAGCGGTTCAACTGCTCTAACGGACATGCGATCTAGAGATCCCAAGGTGCATAGTGGGTGATAGGATTGTTCAAAAAACCACCTACCCGACTAACTTGACTCGATCCAATTCGATTTTGTGGTTCCACCCATTAGTTTTGAGTATATAATGGATGAATTTTAACTAACTCAGTTATATTCCATTCAGATGGCGGACCTTTATTACTCTATTCTAACTTAACTCAACCCAATCACTCTATATATTAAGCGCGATTTCAAAATTTTTTAACCCAATCTGATTGAATTAGATGACAAGTGACTTCCCAGCCCAATTTGTGAACACTCCCAGTGGGTGATGCTGGCGCAAGTTGCAGCCTCTCGGTTTGATGATCTCCACAAGTGAGGTCCAAGTATCCACGCATGATAGCATCCCTATTTGGGAAAGCGTAAAGCAATTTTGGTTTTTAATTAGCCAAGAATCAAGATTTTTTCTTATTTTATTGACTGAATTTGATATAATTTTTCGAATGTTTAGTCAATTTTTTAGAAATTCAGCTGGATTTTCAATTGAATTAATAAGAGCACTCAATAAATGAATTTTTCTCGAATTTTGAGTCCGAATTTTTCCATATTTCTCCAACAAATTTGAACTTTCAACTGATATTTTTATTTCAACTGTGACCAATCCAAATTCAATTGAATGGTTTAGATCCAACTTTTTGCGAATTTAGCATGTAAACTCGGCTGAATGGTAAAAGCATGAACACGAGGTCGATTTATGAATGCGATAAATTTGCGGATAAGGTATTGATATTGTCAAGGTAATTCTTCGCAAATTAAGTATTCAAAAAAAAAGTTGATTAGGTAAAAGACTATTTTTTAATTAAAATTTCTTGTTAAATCATATAAAATTATTTTGTGCATTAATAACAAAACATGTGACAAATGATGGAATTGCTTGTGCAATAGACCACCTTGTGTGAAAAAAAACTTCATAAGTAGGTATTAGGTAGTACCTATATTCTTAGAATATTACCTCCATTTTTATTCTCGGGAATTTTGTACTATTGATCTGTTTGGTATAAATTTTTTTAAAATTTTTTGATTTGGCTTATAAATAAAAAAATAAATTTTTTGAGAATTTTTTTTAAAACTTTTATTAGCTTATAAAATAAAAAAAAACTAAAAAAATTCAGCTTTAAAGCAAAAAAACAAAAAAATAAAAACAAAAACAGAACTTAAGTCCTATCAAACGGAGCGTGTTAGAGGATGAAAATTTGACCTACCTTGTGAATATATCATTACAAGCGTAAGTGAAATTGTCAAAATTTGCATGCTCTGATGTCAGTCACCAACTAATTTTGTTAGCAGTTGCCAAACAAAAATCAATGCATATTGATTTTGTTGACTTTTTAACCGCAGAGCTTTGACTATGGTAATAACTTTTCGGAGCGACAGGTTTGGACCGGTCACACCATTAAATTAAAGAAAACCATGGCGCGGCCCACAATTTCAACGGTCCAGATGCTTAAACAGTGTCAGTTAATTGTACACCGCCAGAGGTTGGACTGTTCTGCACGTGGAGGAAGTGGTGTAGTTGTAACATCAGTCAACTGACATGGGTGCTTTGGTCATTGAAAAAATTTTGGGCAAAGTTTTTATTTATTTGCCTCACCCAGGGGCCGAAGCAAACAAAGTGCTCTTTAGCTGGAAGGATGTTTGCCTGCCTTCTAAGTTCCAAGGCATCCATCTCTCTCTCTCTCTCCCTCTCTCTCTCTCTCTCTATAAATCTATATAATATATGAGTGTAGATTTTTAAAAATGTTTTAAATATACAAATAGCAAATAGATAGATAAGTTGACATTTAATGTTTTTTTTTTTATCAGGGAGGTTTAACTTTTTAATCCTAGAATCATAATGAATTTTTTACTTATTACTTTTCATCTAAAGTTAGTCTTAGTTTTTTTTAAGCAAAATATGATTAAATTGCATTATCAAACATTATTTTGTAAATCAAGTGACGCGCATATCTGGCCAAGTATTTATCTTAAGGAAATTCAAATTCAAAATATAAGCATCTGTTTGATGCTTGTGAAAAGGAAAAAAAAAAAATAATAATAAAAAAATTATTCCCTTTGCTTTGTTTGATTTGTAAAGAAAAATCACTTTTTTTATTTGAAATTAAAAAATATATATATAATATTTATTTCAAAAAACTAAAAAAGTGAAAAAAAATAACTTTCTCTCCCCCTCTCTTCTAAATTAAAAATTGAACAAAAGAGAAAACTTATTTATTTTTCTTTCTACAAGTATAAACAGGCCTTAAATCAAAGTGCGATCATATAAAATCCGAGTGGGTTGTGGGGTCCACCAATCATTCTCAACCACGTGTCAAAAGTTCTGGTCCTTTAGCCAAGTTGACGAGGTGGCAACCAGATAGGCATTGCCACGTTAGGAGGACGACTTTCGCGGCTTCTTCTAGCGCCGAATTGAGGTTTATCCATTCACACGTGGCCAAACCACACCATGGCCTTACACGAACCGCATTATCAGATGCCCCTAAGGACCGAAAAAATATCCGGTCACGTCATAATGTGGGATAGTAGATTAATAATATATAATTATTTAATTATTTAAAATTTTAATTATTTTGTTTTAAACAAAAAAATTTAAAATTTAAACATAGTTATATAGTCAGATATTATTAATTTATTATACCACATCAAATGATAATATGATATTACTATTGTACTGAATATTTTCTTTTAAATACTAATATAATCCATCATTAAGTCACTGCCAAAGTGAGAGAAATTATTCAAGCCGTCACATCACATAATTATATAAATGTTGTGTAACATTTTACTTATGTTATATTGTATTTTTTGTTTTTTTTGCGAGTGCTAATACCATTTGAGAAATAGACATTATCATAGTTTAAATGGTTAATTCTCATAAGTGCCAACATTTGGACGGATAAATTTTTAGTGATAAAGTATTGCCAACTAATGCCATTAAAATTTAAGCACTATAATATTGGACCCGCATAACCTAAAGAGTAAAATATCATAATCAAAATAGTATCCTAAAAATATAGATGTTACATACCTACTAAATATCTTTTCGTTGTAGATAGGTGATTTAAGCCCCTGCTCTGTTGCAGGAATGATATCATTTTATTTTAAAGTAAATTAATTAATTTAAAATTTATCAATTTACTAAAGATATTAACTAATAAAGTAATTCAATTATTTTTTAACTGTGAATATAAGATATTTTCAATTTATTAATTTTAAACTAGGTAAACTTTTGATTGAACTGAATTTTCCTTTATGGGATTAGTTTTTTACTGGGCGGATTTTGGTGATTATTGTATTTCAATTTTAATGTTATAAGTTTAAAACACAGAAATAATCTTTTGCGCATGTGACTAAAATTGGATAAATCTTTGTTTTTAACTCTCACAATGACAGGAATCTAATGACTAGCTAGTGCATTTTATTGTCTTACACCAAAACTTTTTGGTTTGGTTGATTTTGTTTATGAGACAAAACGTAAACATGGGAGTCTGATTTTAAGGAGCCAATGGAAGTCCCGTGAAGCCTTGTCTCAAGCACTAGGGGCCGCTAGATTGTTTGACCTTTAAAAACACTGGTCAATTCCATTGACAATGTGTACAATTGGTATTCGGGAACCTTGTGGTGTGGAGAAATTATTGCTTTTGAAATATCACGTGTCTTTCATTTTTTTTTCACTTGATAAATCTTGATTTCCAGCAAAATATTAAAGTTTCAGTTGAATCTATTGTTAAAATTAGATGTTTGAAGTTAAGGTCATGTTTGGAATAGTTTTTAGAATTTTATATCTAGTTTTTGTTTTTAAAAAAAGAAAAAGACCAATTAAAAGTTCAAAAATAGTAGTATTTCCATTGTTTGCATGAAAAACAGTTTTCAAAAATTTAGAAAATAGTTTAAAATTATTTTTTAAAAGTTGATTCACAACATTGTAAAAATAATTTACTTAAGAGGATACCAAAATGTTATGCGTATTCACGAGACTTATTTATTTATATTGTACTTAAGCTTTAAAAGGTACGTGTCACATTTCTATATCTACTTGTGTAAAAGAAACATTATGCATTATCAGTAGATCAAAATTAAATTCCTCCTAAAAATAAAGTAATTTGCAAAAAACTTCTCTAAATATAGTTTTTAGAAATAGTTTGACAAACAAGTTTTAAAATAGTTTGCTTTTTTGACATAATAGAGAAAAGAAAAACCTAAAAAAAAACAAAGCCTTAGATTTTTTCCAATTTCTAACTTTTAAGTTTGAGCTTCTTTGAACCACAGATCAGCTTATGAAAAACCTAAAGTTGATCCTCTTGGGTTACTTATTTACTTATTTTCTCTGTTCCCTGTGCTATATATACCTTCTGTCATGCTTTTAAAATCCTTTCTACATGTGTTGATTAATAATTGTTGTGTCTATATATACACATTGGTCAACTTATTTCTGTGATTCTGTTATAGACTATTACAATTCTATTATATACAATTTTATTATCTTAGAGTGCTCGTTCTAAATGCAACTACATGCACTCATAATCTTTAAAGACATGTTTGATTTTTGGAACATACAAAGAGTCTTGGGACTAAGAGCCTAAGGATTGATAATCCTAAAACTCCTAGTCCCAAGCTATCTCCGTGTCCCATGTTTATTTAATTATGAGATAAAGTTACAAAATAACCACATTACTCCTATATAACAAAATACTAATAAAACTCTCAATTAATAATATTAAATTATGTTATTTATAATATATAGTAGTACTATAATATAATATTTTATATATATATTAAATCTATTAAATTATTATCTGATAATATATAGTATTGCATATAACTATGATATTATAGTATCATATTTTATTATATCTTATCACCATATTTTTATTTATTATATTGTAGTACAATATTTTCTTATATAATATAATATAATAACATGTATTTTATTATATAATAATGTAATAATTTTTAAGTAATATAATGTATGTATACTAATATTATAATGTTATATAATATTTTATAAATGTAATATTACCATATTCTAATATATCATAATAGAATATTATATACAGTAATGTATTACGTATATAATATTATACAATATTACCGTATTTTAATATTTATAATATAATATAACATATAAAATATATAATATATATGTTAATTAGGGGTAGTTAAGTCATTTAAACATTATTCCCTCTCCACTCTAGTTCTAGGATTAGGAAACCCCCACCCCATGGGATTAGCTAAGAATTAGTATTGAATGCTTGTAGTTTGAATTGGACTACTAGTCTCGGTTTTATTTGGCAATCAAACACGAGACAAGCTAGGACTCGTTGTTCGATCCAACCTTGTCTCGCGAATCAAACGTGCCCTTATAGACAGTTACCCATCTAATTCCATTGTCCTCAAGCACTATCATGTGCTTATAAAATCACCATAGTTTCTGCAAATCTATGATGCTTCCTAACAACTTGGTTCTTGACAGCAATGTCATTAGCATTAGGTACATCTTTCACTCCTTTACTTATACTTCACATGTAATTTTCATTTTTTTTCCCTTAGCTGTGGCCAATAGACATTATTCCATTAATTTTTTCATTCATACATACGTGGTGGAGAACCCATAATTTGTGTTGAGAGAGGGGGCTTAAGGTAAATTTTTTTTTAAATTTTGTAGGGACCAATGTAAAATTTCTTGAAGTTTAGAGGCCAATACACTATATCAGTTCATGAATACCCACAAATTTGTAAGAAGTATAAATAATTTTAAAAGTTTTGGGGTACGGACTTTTCAAACCCAAATCCTCACCATAGCTTGATGGTGAAGCAAGAAATATTTGGAAAATGTTTATGTTTCAAACAAGTCGATCGTCTTTTTTCTTAATTAATCACATTTAGACTTTTGCTTATGACAAACAAGGGATTACCAGCAAACAAGGCATATGTTAGCTGAAAGTGACAGGTATTTGAATAAACATGTTTACGAAGTAATTTTAAATTGTAAAGCATCGCTATGACTTTCGGTGTGCAACTATTTTTTTAGTTAAAAGCTTGTCTATATATGGAGACTATATTTTCATTAACATTAAATAAAAAAAGCTAGTTTATCAACGGACAACAGTATTGCCTAAGATGAGAGTTTAGGTGGACTATTTGTTGCCTAGCTAGAATAACGTCAAAACCATCTAACTTAAGAATAATCCATTTAATGGTATACATAAATTAAGAATAAGGTGCAAAACTCAAGAATCCATTGAAATTAATACTCATATATATATACATATATAATCTATATGAGCTCTTTAAACAAAAATAACTATTTAAGGAAAGTATTTATAAATTTTAAGGAGCTAAATTGAGAAACATTTATAAACTGTAAGTAAAACTAGAATTTTTAAAATTTTGAGGGGAAAGTTGCCCCCTTTGCAGTAGGCCCAGAATTGCAATGAGGGTGCAAGAGCTCTAGAGCATCATTTATAAAAATATCTTGAGAGCGGAAGAGTCTTTAGAGTATTTATATACATACATATTATATATTTAAATACTAATGTATAAACATATACATATTTAAATAATTATTGATCTTGTATGCATCAATTTTTTCAAAAATACCAACTTTATAATATTTAAAATAAATTAAAGAAACAAAGTAGTCATTACTTTAGTAAATTATAAAAGTTTTTATGCAAAATTATAATAAAAGATATGTTATTTTATGTTTTAATATCCTAACAATACACATGACAACCAACTATTAGTCAAATTAGAATTTAAAAATTTGACCATTTAAACTTGCGGAATTGATAGGAATTGGCTCCCAGTTCGTGAGTTCCAGTTGAAAAGATTTTATCTCAGGCCTAATGTGGCTCCGCATGATGCTTATGATAGTTAGAAATTAGTGATGGACCAACTTTTATTTTTTGATATTTGATGGGTAAACACTGGTAAACTTGCATTATAAAATCACGTAAATAATATTAAAAATAAATAAATGGATAATGAGCTGTATAAGAAAAAATAATGAAGCTAATGATTTTAAGGTTTATGTCAGATTCTTATGGCAAAAGTCTCTTGCATGGTGCCCTGCATGAGCTTCGTTACAAAAACCAGTGTTATAATGACCGTTGCCTAAACATTATCATAAACGTTGTCATGAAAACCATAATGGTGGTGGTGGGAGGACAAGAGAAGTTAATAAAGGACTCATATATATATATATATAGTATATAAATGCTATAGTTAATAAAAAACTAGATTCCACCGAAAAGAGCAATGAAGCCAAGGAAGAAAAAAACATTACAATCTCTCTGCGACATGCTGTGGTGGGGTTCTTCGTCCTCATTCAACAACTCCAGCCTTAATGTATCATCTTGTTTTTATAACTAAATCTTTGGTTTTTGTGGGCCCAGTCCTATCTTTTATTCCCGACACATCAAGCACATAAGACAATGTTTAGTCATAAGCATCTCTCTCTCTCTCTCTCTCTCATCATCATCTGTTGAGATGATATTTATAATGAGAACTGTGGCCAAAGGTGAAGACACACACATGCTCGTACCTCTTCAACCACCCGATCATGATAATCAAACTCAGCATGGTGTGGTAATTGATGCCTAAAGATAATCATAATAAAGGAATTCTCAGACCCATTAATTTCATTTAATCATGATTAGCCAACAATTATAGGTTGTCACCGAAAAATATGATGACGTTCTACTATTTTTTTTGACACATATATGAGCAATTCAATATTACTGTAAATCGTCATATCCTTTCCACTATCCTATCAAGTGAATCAAGGCCGGCTCAAGTGTAAGGTGAACGAGGTGGTCGTCTAAAATTCTTGATTTTTTAAGGCATTAATTTTTTAGAATATTATATTTTATAGTTATTTTATAGGATGAGTTTTGCAATTTTTCTTTTGTAAACGACTTTGGACTAGATATCAAAAAAGGCCTAAAACTAAATACACTATTTAGCTAAATTGATGATTATTATAAAGTTTAGGTTTAAAATAAATACATTGATGATTATTACCTTTTCAAGGTAAGACAAGTCAAAAGTCTTAATCCTAAACGATTCTTCCTCTCTCTAAGAAATAAAGAAGTCAAAAAGTCTAGAGACTTTAAACCTCTCTCTTTATATCCATCTCTTAAATTATCCAACTTTATCAATTTTTTGTTTGCCTTTTCTGTTATACATATTCAATCTTTATTATTTAATTTTGTCTTATGGATATTATTTATAGAAGTGAACTTATGTGATTACTCTATTAATAATTTTCTAGTAATTTAGATTGATGAAGGTTGTATCCTAATATGAGACTTGCTTGATTACTCTTACACTTTTAATTTTATAGGAATTCTTTTTGCTCTCTCCTACACAATTTTTTTTCTAATGATTTGTCCTCTTTTAGTACTCTTCCTTTTTGTTGTATAATAATACTCTATATTTGTTGGGACACCTTTAAAAATTAATGACGAGATAACATAACCTGTTAAAAAATCTTTTAGGATTGAATATTTAATATTTTTTAATAACAATACTAAAAATATAAAAAGTCTTATAAAATTTTTTCGCTTTAGGCCTCAAAATGGGTGGAGCCGGCCCTGAAGTGAACTAATGGTATGTTTGGATGTTTAATTTTTGGATGAAAAGGGAAAAAAATGGAAAAAGACACAAAAAGAAAAGAAAATAAAAATGATAAGTTCTTTTTTTATTTTTTTTGTTTGGTTGTGCTAGGATCATTAGAAGAAAATGAATAGGTATTTAATAATAAAATTTAACTTTTTTTGTTGGATTTTTCATTAAGAAAAAGAACATGTAAAAGAAATTTCATTTCCTCTTCATTTTTTTTTTTATCCCAACAAATTCAAGATCCAAACATATTACAAGATCACTATGTTGTCATACTTAGTTGTCTATTTTGGGTTGATTTTATTAACATTTATAATAAGTATAAGTGGGATTTTCAAGAAGGCTTGGCCGATCACTCGAACTAATATCGAAAAACACCAACTCGCTGTAAAGAGACATAGAAGTTAGAATAGGTCGATCCTCTTTAGGCTGATGATCACTCCTGAATAGTGCAATTTATATCCGCCAGTGTGCGGTTGGGATGCAATAATAATATCTCGGTAAGTCCGAGGTCGATCCATAGGGAACACAAGAAATAAACTTTATGAATAAGGTCTACAATCAGGACAAAATAATAATGAACTCAGAATCAACTAAATCTGCAGAAAAAAAACCTCCAAAGAGAAAATAAAAATAAATTGTTTGAGATGATTGATCTAAATTATCCGACAATAAAATTAAACTAACTTTAAGGAATTTGTTCAAATATGATAAAAGGTCTTGGTAGGGTTTGATCCAGTAATAGGCCTACAGGTAGGTTCCCAAGATAGTTTGGATTAAAGGAATTCAAGATTATATTACCCTTTTAGAGTTGATATTCAGTTATTTACTAGTGTTCATACCAGGGTCCCATTCATACCTGTTCCAGTTTATAAACCTACCTACAAAGTATGTTTGAAGCTTAATCAAGAACAATAGATTTCTAAAGTACTTTTAATAGGAATATATATTCAGTTATTATCAATATCCTTATCAGAAATTCTAGGTATACGTATCCCTGCTTACAAATCAGTCTATACATACATGGCTAGATATGATCACGAATATTGTTTTCGAAGATATTCATGGGCAAGAAAATGAATCTTGATCCGAGTTCTTAAAATCTTGGAAAATGAATAATATCTTGAATCTCTACCTGTAACCTAATTACTTTCTCAACCCATACCAAGGACAGATTTAGCTACTGAAAAACATGATAGAGATTGCAATAATGGAAATAATAATTGAAGAAATAAAACGCTGCATTAAAAAAATATAATATAACATTCATAATAAAAACAAGAAAGAAAACTAAAGATAAAAACTAAAAAGTAAAGATGCTCCCTTGAAAAATGAAAAGATTCATAACCTCCAAAGGATTGGATAATTCCTCCTTCCAAACCCTAGAAAAACGTAGAACTCCTCAACTTATTCTACTACCTACTAATCTATATCTAACTAAAAAGTGTATTAATCTATATATCTCGTCGTCAGTCGTATGGACGACTTCTACAAAGTGCTCCGATGGGCTGGGTCACTACATGAAAGTTGTAGGTCTCGAAAAGTTATGTGAAATCGACATATTACGGGCTTGAATAGTCTTCCTGGTTCGCGAGATATGGGCTCCCAAAGTTCCAGCTCTGGGTGCTTCAGTAGCTTGTATCACAGCTTCAGCAGCTTGTACCTTGCCAGCAACCTCTTGAAACCTATGATCAAATTGCATTCGAAATCACTCTATTTAAGCTCAAAACCTACATAAAACATTATAAACTCAATTAACATCAAAACATAACTGAAAAGGCATATATACTCATAAACTAATACTAACAAAGTACCAATTAAGGCATTATAATTGTACTTTTGAAGCACAATCACATCCCCTAACTAGATTTTTGCTAGTCCCTAGTAAAATACTAAAACCAAAAACATAATCTTCACTTTCGTAGAAGTCACGAATGCATTTAGCCTATGCATCAAGCCTTTAAATCCCTAGGTTACCCCTAGTGGACGAGTGATGTCTCGTGAGGGCTTGCAGTGATGATACCCACAAACATCAGTTCATTTCAAATAATTAGTGGTAGAAAGAACAATTAAGGCATATGAAAACTTGCTTAAGGTAATTCTCAACTCAACTGCCAACATGAGTCATGCAAAGTTAAGACATGAAAGTTACAAAAAAGATGCACACTATAATGTACTAACCGTGCAGTATAACTCAAGTGTATCAATATCATGCACTAACATCCTTCACGCTTTGATTCAAATGCTCACCAGGCATACACTCACAAAAATATGAATACATGGGTCTCTCAATGGAAAGCTCGTCATAAGAGTAATTGTATAAATCATGCAATAAGAGCAATCCAAAAACAAAAACCGTCAAAACGTAAGTGTATAGGACTTGACATAGCTTCATGAAAGAATATCCACCGTCAAAGTAATAATCAAGAAATTGACAAGGATACTTATACGCAAAAGAATTTTTAACTCATAGATACTTCGGATCAAATACTACCATCTGTATAAAGAAGAAAAATGTAAAGAGAGAGAAAGAATAAACTAATCCAAACATTGATGCTCAAGACATCCAATAATCGCTAAAACCATGCTTTCAACTCCCAATTCATATGATAATGCTTCTCATTTTTTCTCGTTCTTTTCTTCCTTGTGATTTTTTTTTTCTTTGATTTTTTTCTTTCTTTTTCTTTTTTTTATTTTTTTCATATCTCCTTCCTTTTTTTTTTCTTTTTTTTTCATCGCACTACAAATACATCATCCCCTTCTTTTCAAGCTCTTCACTAGCACCAAAATCACATCTCTTTTATAGGAAATATTTCAACAATGATTTGGTTTTATCAAGGATGATATATACAAGGCTTAAGAGATAGAATCTAGAAATTATGTGTCTAAGAAGAATATAATGACCTAAAAACATATCCGAAGTATATTAAGTTTGAAATTCAAGAGAGTATAAGTGTCAATAATCTCAATCACTACCAAACTTATGAATCAAAATCAAGTGTAATGAAGCTATTGAAAGAATAGAAAATGAAAGAAGTATCCTCGAGTAAATGTAAATCCACTCCAAAAAGAAGATAAAGTGGCTCTAAAGCTCACAAGGTACAATCTCCACTATTTAAGGATGAAAAGTGCACAAACTCATCAACACAGGAAATCATATAACATGACAATGCATAACGATGTAATCTCTCTCATGTAATGCTTTCATGGCAAAAACTTAAAATTCATCATCGTAAGAAGTTGACTCGACAATTAAGCTCAAGTTTAGTCCAATGAATGCCTCCCATCATTCTCAATTCTAAGATTGTATTGACATGAACATAAATATGGTTCTAAAAAAAACATTTTCAACACTCTTAACATGAATAATATTGAGCAATAAAAATATAAATGAAAGTGCTGAAGATACCGACCATGATCGATGAACCATATGCTACTTAACCCTTACCAACTTAGTTCCGGTTTCCAAAGGCGAATTAATGTGAGCACACTTGTAACTGGTCAACAAGGCATAACAAAGTATATATTTTTTCATTTTGTTTTTTTTTCTCTTTTTTTTCTTTTTCTTTCCTCTTTTTTTCAAAAGAAATAGAGTGCCCAAGGAAAATAGAAATAAAGCAAAACAAGGAAAAAGAAAAAAAAAAAATATCCTCAAAGAAAATAAAATACTACTAACTATACAACTACTAAATTAAGTTTTTCTCAAGAACTCTAAGACAAACGGGTAGGACCATGCTCCGGAGCCTTTGAAGTCGAGGCTACCGAAGTGTGACTCATTAGCGAATCCACCTTCACCATCAACTCAGAAATTTGCCTTTGCAAAGATTCAACAGTTGCGAATGGAGTGGACATGGCAGGCTGTTGCTGTCGTGGAATCAAGGTGAGTAAGTCACTCTGCTGAAGCGCTCGGGTACTCAAAGCATCCAAACTAGATAACGGATGTCCCGAATGTGCAATGGTGTCTGAAGGCAATGTAGGTACTCCAACCTACTCCAAAAGTTGGGTAATGAACAACTCATAGGGTAACTCGCCAGACGAATAGCGTGTTTCCCTCATAACAGTCAACATCATAGTAGGCAGATCAATCGTATACCCTTTACCGATAATGTACAGCCAAAAACACCTATAGTGATCTACTACAACACCCGAATCCACCTCAAGGAGAATATTGGAGAAAAAAAATCAAATTCAATAACCGGTACTCCCTTTTTAAAGACGACGCTGGTATGATGGAATGATGACCCATTGATGGTATTTTCTGTAGTTCCGCACACAACACATCAATGGGAGGTGAATTTCCTTCAAATAGCTTAAAATCCGGCCTCGGAACCCGTGGCAAGGTTAGAAGTTCACAAATATCATTCACTGCAATAGAAATCACATGTCCTCTCACTTTGGATTGAATGGAGAGCTCGGGTATCTCAGACACTCTCGAATAGGCATAAAATTCTCGCACCAAGTCAATGTTTACCGGGCCATCTCTCGTTAACATCTGAAGCCAACCTCTCTGTCTAAATGTAGATTTCAAAAACCTATTAGCAAAATCTGAAAGTTGGACTCGACGTTTAATCAACACTTGCCGCCCCTAAAACGAGTTCAGGTACATCTCCCTCTCTCGAGAGTTAGCGAACTGTTTGATTCCTTGTTGTGATTCGTTTTTACTCCTTTTGAGTGACATGGTTATTGAGATTGCTTTATTTGTCCTGTTCTTAAGAAAACTTATAAAAATGAATAAACCCAATACAATAGATAAAAGGAATGATATAACGTAAATTAAGATAATAGTACTCCATTAACATAAACAAATAAACAAAAACTAACACAAATAGTTTTAACTAAAATAGAGTTTTAGACTACCACAACATGACGCACAATCTAAACTCAAAAACATAAATATAACATCCAAACAGAAAAGACATAAAAGTTTTAAATCAGTTATACAATAATCCAGAATGCTCATGATCTAAACTCAAGTAAACACTATCCACTACATATCAGTGGACGGATCCCACACTGAACGGGAAATCTCTCTTTGTAGCTCCTCAATAGCCTAGTTATGCCACTTCTGCTCTTCAATCTAATCAAACCAGCCATAAACCTTCGTCTGAAAAGTCCCAAAAGCATTGGCTTGAGCCTCCAAAAGCTAGGTGTGGTGTTGCTGCGTAAGTGCTTGCAACTCTAACATCTCTACTACCTTATCCAATGAAGACTGCCCAGCACGGCCACTTCCCTCAGCCGATGGTCCTCCTTCCCCCTCTTTATCATCATCCTTGGCCCTCTTCTTCTTGTGACTCCTATATTGTGCTTCAGATTTGTGAATAGAAGTCATATTGATGGCACGCATGGAAGTTTTTCATGAAAAAAATGAAGGTGTATAGACTCCAAACTCAAGGATCAGGGAGGTAAGCATACACACAAATGGAATGCTGTCCCCACGGGTGATATTGGTGGCATCATGATAAAGCTGGAGGAACATATACCTCGACAAGTCTATGGTCTTTTGGGTTCCAATGGCCCACATTAGCTGGGCTCCGGCTAGGTTGACCTGGGAATAACGGGCTTGGGGTAACAAACAATGGCATGAGAAGAGAAAAAGTGGAAGGTACCTTAGTTTTAAAAACTTTTTTTCACATTGGGTCTTCCCCTCAACCCAAGGCTGATCATCTTCTAAAATTTTCCGTGCCATCTCAGTGAGGCTCGGAGTTCCAACCCCATGGCAAAACTCGGCATTAGGTTCACGCCTAAGCCCATAATGATGATAAAAGGTGGCCAGGGTAATTACTATGTCTCTCCCTCTCACCCAAGTCACTAGTCTCTCATGACCCTCATCTTTGTCCGCCACTCGAATATCAGTCATAAGTTCCGCACAAAGGGTTAAAATGTATTTCCCCTTATAGGCGGCTAGATCAGTCCAACCTCGCCTCTCAAATTCGGCTTCTAAAGCAAATCCACCCCCAAAATTCCACAGTTCTATGTTTCGTTCTACGGCCGCGGCTTTACTCGCCTAAGTTTTTCTAAAGTCCAAAAAGGCTTGATGACCGATGAAAATTTCTGGGTCATAGTCTGAAGATTGGTCGGGTTCAAAGGGTTCTATGGCTAAAGATTTTTTCGAAGATTTTTTACTTCCTTTCGGTGCCATCAAAATAACTTCACACAACAAATCGCAACAAACACCACCACACAATCACAATTATAGCGCAAATCCCAATCCTAACTACGCATAAATATTAAAGAAAAACACTTTTGAAAAGGGATAAGAGAAGTTGCGTAGTTACCTTGGAAGACGAAAAGCCGCGAAATTGAAGGGTCACGACTCTTCAAACTGGCAGGACTTCGTTGCCTCGTCCGGGGACGCTCTCTCTCTCTCTCTCTCTCTCTCTCTCTAAAACAGGAATTTCGTGGTGTGTGAATGAGACAAAACGAAGAAATCCGGAGGTTTTATAAAAACGTAGGGGCGTCCGGACGGCCCCTCAGAGGGCATCCGGACGGGGTCCAAAACGGTGCCGTTCGACTTAAATATGGGTGTCCGGACGGGAAAACAAGGGCGTCCGGATGGTTTATAAGGGGTGTCCGAAAGGCCAGTGAGCTTGTCATAACCGACTTAAAATTTTTCTAACGCATGAAAGGCATCTAAACGAGGCGTCTGGACAGCCAATGGCGTTGCATAAACTTGCTTGAAAATTTTTCTAAGGCACGAAAGGCGTCCGAACGGCCAGTGCCTGTGTTCTTCGACTACTAAAAAAAATTCTAAGTGTGAAATGGCATCCGGACGGGCTCTGTTGGGCTTCCGGACGGGCAATATTTTTTATTTTTTTTTGTTGAAACTGAAGAAATAAACATAGTGTGCAATTTATCACAAGAATGATCTCTCCCCCCCCAAACTTAATTTGCACATTGCCCTCAATGAACGCAAGAGGAGAAAGAATGCCACACACGTAGTGATGAAAGGCACACTAGTCATTACAAAAATAGAAAAACAAATACAACAACACTACTATACACGATTACCTCTCTAGATATTACTCTAATGGAGGAGGATCTTCGAGACGTAATGTCTATATTTCTGCCCCAAAATTCTTAACATACAGTTTTAGCCGATGGCCATTGACTGTGAATTGATTGTCATTTGTGGGGTTTCGAATTTCAATGGCCCCATTCTCATGGACAGCCCTCACTATATAAGGTCCCGACCATTTACTACACAACTTTCCAGAAAACAAATGTAACCGGGTGTTGTATAGTAAGACTTTTTGACCAATGTCAAAAGATTTTCGAGAAATGTGTTGGTTGTGAAGAACTTTCATCTTTGCCTTAGAAATTCGCGTATTTTCATATGCGTCATTACATATTTCGTCCAACTCTGAGAGTTGAAGTTTTTGATGATGTCCAGCGTCGTCGGGGTTTTCATTCATTTTCCTAATGGCCCAATAAGCTTTGTGTTGAACCTCAACGGGTAAATGGCAAGCTTTGCCATAAACGAGCTGATAGGGTGACATGCCTAACTGTGTTTTGTATGTAGTTTGATACGCCCAGAGTGCATCCACCAACCTTAAAGACCAATCTTTGTGGTTGGGGTTCACAGTTTTTTCTAAAATATGTTTTATTTCCCTATTGGCGAGTTTGACTTGGCCACTAGTTTGTGGGTGGTAGGGCGTTCCGACTTTATGGAGCACTCCATATCTGTGCATCAGGACTCCTACGGGTCTATTACAGAAGTGGGTTCCACCATCACTTATAATAGCACGCGGCATCCCAAATCTGAAAAAGATGTTTTCTTTTAGATATTTAATCACTACTGAGTGATCATTTGTACGAGATGCTACTGCCTCTACCCACTTAGATACATAATCAATACCCACTAAAATGTATAAATGAACGAAAAAACTAGGAAACGGCCCCATAAAGTCGATGCCCCAACAATCAAATATTTCTAGAACCGTTATGGGATTCAATGGCATCATATTTCTTCTAGTGAGAGTACCTAGTCTTTGACATCTATCACAAGCAGTACAAAAAGTATGGATATCTTTAAACATAGTGAGCCAATAAAATCCACGTTGGAGGATTTTGGCAATTGTTTTCTTGGTGGAGAAATATCCACCACAAGCATATGTGTGGCAAAAACTAATTATGGATTGGAATTCATTATTCGGTACACAACGTCGAATCACCTGATCAGAGTAATACTTATAAAGGTATGGGTCATCCCACATGAAAACTCTAACATTTCGAAAAAATTTCTTTTTATCATTGGATGACCATTAAGATGGAATCTTACCTGAAGCCAAGTAATTAGCTATATCCGCAAACCAAGGAGTATTAGTATGAGTAACAGACTGGATGGAGAAAAGTTGTTCATTAGGAAAATGTTTCGAATGGGAGATTTGTCTTGGTCTCGGCCATCCACAGGGAGGCAAGACAAGTGATCAGCTACCACGTTTTCTACCCCCTTTTATCCCGAATTTTTATATGAAACTCCTGAAGGAGTAGAATCCACTGAATTAATTATGGCTTAGCGTTTGGCTTAGTGAGCAAATACTTAAGTGCGGTATGATCCGTATAAACTATGACAAGTGAGCCGACTAAGTAAGATCTAAACTTATCAAATGCAAAAACCACAGCAAGAAGTTCTTTCTCGGTGGTAGTGTAGTTCATTTGTGCATCATTTAAAGTTTTACTAGCATAATAGATGGCATATGGTTTCTTGTCTTTTCTTTGACCAAGTATCGCTCCTATAGCAAAGTCACTCGCATCACACATGAGTTCAAAAGGTAGAGACTAATCGGGGGCTTGCATGATGGGTGCAGTGGTCAAGAGCCCTTTTAGCTTGTCAAAAGCTTGTTGGCAATGGGGTGTCCATTCAAATGGAACATCCGTGGATAACAAATGACACATAGGACGAGAAATAGCACTAAAACTTAGAATGAATCGCCGATAAAACCCGGCGTGCCCTAAAAATGAACGGACATCTTTAACATTTGTAAGGGGTGGAAGGTTTTGAATAAGGTCAATCTTAGCTTTGTCAACTTCTATCCCCTTATTTGAAATTATGTGTTCTAATACTATCCCTTGTGTCACTATAAAATGACACTTCTCCCAATTAAGGACCAAACTAGTTTCCTTACATCTTTTCAAAACTTTTTTCAAATTTTCTAGGCATTGGTCATAGGTGTTCCCATAGACAGAAAAATCGTTCATAAAGACTTCCAAGATTCTTTCTACCATATCACTAAATAAGCTCATCATGCATCTTTGGAAAGTGGCCGGTGAGTTGCACAGGCCGAAAGGCATTCTTCTATAAGCATATGTGCCAAAAGGACAAGTAAATGTAGTTTTATCTTGATCTTCTGGGGCTATTTCAATTTGATTGTAGCCCGAGTACCCATCTAAAAAACAATAATAAGCTCTACCCGACACACGCTCTATGACTTGATCAAGGAATGGTAATGGAAAATGGTCGTTGGTGGTGACGGCGTTGAGACGTCTATAGTAGATACACATGTGCCATCCTGTCTGGATCCTAGTTGGTACTAATTCATCTTTGTTATTTTTCACCACTGTTACTCCAGACTTTTTAGGGACTACTTGGGTAGGGCTCACCCACCTAGAGTTTGCTATTGGGTAAATAATACCCGCATTGAGAAGTTTCAACACTTCTCCTCTAACTACTTCTTTCATATTCGGGTTCAATCGCCTTTGCATTTGGCGAACAGGTTTAGCCTCTTCCTCTAAGTATATGCGATGTGTGCAAACTAATGGGCTAATACCATGTAAATTAGCAATTAACCATCCTATGGCTTTACGGTGCTTTAAATGCACTTTCTTCAATTGATCCTCTTGGCCTTTGGACAGGCTAGAAGATATCACTACTGGGTAAGATTCACCATCGCCTCAAAATATATATTTAAGAGTAGATGGCAATGGCTTTCGCTCCCGAACAGGAGCTTTCACTTCTGATGGTTCAGGTTTACAAACACTGAGCCCTAATGGCTCAACACATTGGGTCCAATGACTCACAGACATAGCAGGAACGCACTCTACTGCTTCCTTATTTATCTCTGTTTCTTCTAAACACTCTATTTGCTCGTTCTGAATTAAGGCTCTCTAAAGTGGATCTGTCAAGAATTCTCTATTAAAATGTTCTTGTACTATAATATCTATCATGCTAATCTCCCTGATGTCTTCACACTCTCCCGTTTTTTTACCTGCATGGAAGATGTTCATATCTACAGTCATGTTTCCGAAGGATAAGTTCAACTCCCCGCCCCTACAATGAATAATAGCATTGGATGTTGCTAGGAAAGGACGACCTAAAATGACAGAGATAGGAGAATGATCATTTGAGTTTCCCACGGTGTCTAGCACTACAAAATCAACCGGGAAGTAGAATTTGTCCACTTGGATAAACACATCTTCCACCATGCCCCTAGGGATCTTAATCGAACGATCGGCTAATTGAAGGGTGATTCTAGTAGGTTTCAACTCTCCTAACCCTAACTGTTGATAAATAGAAAAAGGCAGCAGGTTCACACTAGATCCTAGATCTAGCAAAGCATGATCAACCCTATGATCTCCAATTATGCATGGAATGGTCGGACTCCCCGGATCCTTATATTTTGGTGGAAGATTTATTTGTAGAACCTCTCTAGCTTCTTAGTTCAGAAAAGAGGCTTCTCTTACTGTGAGTCGTCTCTTAATGGTGTACAAGTCCTTTAAGAACTTTGCATATGAAGGGATCTACTTAATAGCATCTAGGAATGGAATATTGATTTTCACTTGCTTGAATACCTCATAAATTTCAGAATTTATTAGTTCTTGCTTCGGTTTGGCTAATCTATGAGGAAATAGAACACGTGACAAATCCTCTTTTTCGATGTCCGCAAATTTATCCCTAGACTCATCTTCCCTAAGCTTCTTTCCTAACTCCTCCACTACCTCTTTAGGATTGTCTCTATCCACTTCTAATGTTTTTTCTACTCTCTCGCTAGTGTCCTCCCTAGGTGCGGACTCTTTACTTGGAATAGTTTTATCTATGGCTTTTCCGCTCCGTAAGGTAGTTACTGCTTGAACTTGCTCATGATTTGGTGGGTTTGGCTTTATCTCTACACCATGAGCTTGCCTATTAGGATTGGGTAATGGTTGTGCAGGGAATGTGCCTTTCTCTTTGGTTAGTGATTGAGCAAACAAAGTCTTTAACTCTTCGATAGATTTATTAAGGCTAGCATTAGTTGCTTGCTATACCTGTATGAATTGGGTCAACTGATCCTTTACAGGTTTTAGAGGAGGTGGCCTATACACATTTGTTGCTGGTGTTGAAAATTGTTGACCTTGTGCTTGGTATTGATTAGGGGGGCCATTAAATTGTTGTGGGTGTTGAAATTGCTGGGGTGCTGAGTTACCATCATTTCTCCAACTGAAGTTGGGATGGTTCCTCCACCCTGGGTTATATGTAGGTGCATATGGGTTTCCTTGTCCTTGTGGGGCCTGTGGTGGTTTACCATAGGGGGCAATAACATTTACTTGACCATGCAACATTTCCCTAAAGGCTAGATTTGTTGGATAAAGATTTGTCCTATACTCATTACTATCACACACACTACAATTAACTTGGATTTCATTCTCCACTGCCGCAATTTTTTTCATTTCTAGGGCCTCTAATAGCTTAGTCAATGTGGCTATCTTTGAATTGTCCTCATCTAAATACCTTAATAGATATATGGTGCCTGTCTTTAAGTTGTTTCTAAACTTGGGATTTTTAGTCCCTGTGGTGTCCCAATCTCTCGCATTATCAGTTAGAAAGTCAAAGAAGTCATAAGCTTCTTCTGGAGATTTATCATAGAAAGAACCATTGCACATTGTCTCCACAAACCTTTTGAGTTCGGGAGTCAAGGCCGAAAAGAAAGTACTAACCAACCTACATGGGTCTTGTCCATGATGCGGACACGAATTCAAAAGTTCTTTATATCTCTCCCAACTATGGTAAAATGTTTCGTTTTTAAAAGGAGTGAACTGTGAAATTTGGCGACGAATCGCCTCTGTGCGATGTTCAGGAAAGAACTTTTTTAGAAACTCGGCCTAAAGGACATCCCATGATGGAATAGACCTCGGCCTTAAAGAATTTAACCAAACTTTAGCTTTATCCTTTAACGAGAATGGAAACAATTTGAGACGGATGGTCTCGACAGAGCAAGTATTATCAAAACACATATTACAGACCTCTTCAAATGCTTTAAGATGGGTATATGGATTTTCAGAATCCATCCCATGAAAATGTGTGATTAATTGCATGATACCTGACTTAAGGTGGAATGCATTTTGGTCAGGAGGTAATACAATGCAAGAGTTTGGAGTCTGTTTTTATGGATTTAGATAATCTCTCATAGTTCTCTGTGGTGGTGCAGGTACTTGGGGTTGTGGGGGTTGCATGTTATTACCCCCATCTATATTCTCATCATCCCCCAGTAAATGGGCCATGTCAAAGTCTATAGGTATTGGTGTAGTATCGGGAAGAGCTTTAGATCTAGTGGTGTAAACAGGTGGGGTTGCTCTTAAGAGTCTACTTGAACTATCCCTCTGCCAAACTGACATGCAATGCAATGCACATAAATGCACCAATCTGCCACAACAGTGAAATAGAGACGAACAATACTTAATTTAAATTTCCAACTAAGCCAACAATCTCCACATAAAATATCCACCAATTTGCAATTAAACCTAAACCTCTATTAAACAAATATATATAATTTATCTAAAAGAAACTAGTAAAATAAAGAAAAGAAAATCTAATATGCTCACAGATAGTAGGGATGGAACGAGGTTACCCAATTGAGCGATTGAATTTCCTCGTCATTGTAGTTTGGTGGTGAAGTTGATTCTGTAGGAATCAATACCTCTCGAGTTCGTTTGCTTTGTTTTTGTTCTTGAATATTTTTATTTTGCCCTGTTTGTTTTTCTTACCTTAGCTTATTTGCTTTGTAGAATTCCCCGGCAACGGCGCCAAAAACTGATCGCTCCTGAATAGTGCAATTTATATTCGCCAGTGTATGGTTGCGATACAGTAATAATATCTCGGTAAGTCCGAGGTCGATCCACAGGAAACACAAGAAATAAACTTTATGAATAAGGTTTGCAATCAGGACAAAATAATAATGAACTCAGAATCAACTAAATCTGCAGAAAAAAAACCTCCAAAGAGAAAATAAAAATCAATTGTTTGAGATGATTGATCTAAATTATCCGACAATAAAATTAAACTAACTTTAAGGAATTTGTTCAAATATGATAAAAGGTCTTGGCAGGGTTTGATCCAGTAATAGGCCTACAGGTAGGTTCCCAAGATAGTTTGGATTAAAGGAATTCAAGATTATATTACCCTTTTAGAGTTGATATTCAGTTATTTACTAGTGTTCATACCAGGGTTTCATTCATACCTGTCCCAGTTTATAAACCCGCCTACAAAGTATGTTTGAAGCTTAATTAAGAACAATAGATTTCTAAAGTACTTTTAATAGGAATATATATTCAGTTATTATCAATATTCTTATCAGAAATTCTAGGTATACGTATCCCTGCTTACAAATCAGTCTATACATACATGGCTAGATATGATCAAGAATATTGTTTTCGAAGATATTCATGGGCAAGAAAATGAATCTTGATCCGAGTTCTTAAAATCTTGGAAAATAAATACTATCTTGAATCTCTACCTGTAACCTAATTACTTTCTCAACTCATACCAAAGACAGATTTAGCTATTGAAAAACATGATAAAGATTACAAGAATGGAAATAATAATTGAAGAAATAAAATGCTGCATTAAAGAAATATAATATAACATTCACAATAAAAACAAGAAAGAAAACTAAAGATAAAAACTAAAAAGTAAAGATGCTCCTTTGAAAAATAAAAAGATTCGTAGCCTCCAAAGAATTGGATGATTCCTCCTTCCAAACCCTAGAAAAACCCTAAAATTCTTCTTCTCCTTCAAAACATAGAACTCCTCAACCTATTTTACTACCTACTAATCTATATCTAACTAAAAAGTGTATTAATCTACATATCTAGTCGTCAGTCGTACGGACGACTTCTACAAAGTGCTTCGATGGGCTGGGTCACTTCACGAAAGTTGTAGGTCTCAAAAAGTTATGTGAAATCGACATATTATGGGCTTGAATAGCCTTCCTGGTTCGTGAGATATGGGCTCCCAAAGTTCCAGCTCCAGGTGCTTCAGCAGCTTGTATCACAGCTTCAGCAGCTTGTACCTTGCCAGCAACCTCTTGAAACCTATGATCAAATTGCATTTGAAATCACTCTATTTAAGCTCAAAACCTACATAAAACATTATAAACTCAATTAACATCAAATCATAACTGAAAAGGCATATATACTTATAAACTAATACTAACAAAGTACCAATTAAGGCATTATAATTGCACTTTTGAAGCACAATCAGCCAATCACACTTCGACGATTAAATTAGCAATCTTAATTGAGAATGAATGGAAAAAAAATAGTGTATGTGTGAAATCAATTGTTCATTCCTTGCTTCTTGGGACTTTGGTATTTATAGTGTAATTGATGAAGTGTTAACCCTTGTGCCTACTTTAGGGTCTTCATGACCTATCTCGTAGATCATATCATTCATCATTGATTGATCGGACATGGGTCCAGCTTTACAGTAGTGCCAGAATTTGGCTGATCGGACGTGATTGTGGATGTCACGTGGTGAGTTGCTGCTGCATTAAATGCAGGTCATCTCCACATTAAATGTTGAAGTCAAAGCGTTAAATGCTCTGATTACCCTCGTGGGTTGGGCTAGCCGCGTTTGGCTTGGGCCTAGGTCGGCACAAGGTTGGCGAGGTGGTCTTGGCCGCATTGTTATTTATTTGGGCTGACTCATAGCCCAGCTCCATTTACTTTAATTTTTATTGGGCCAACCAGGAGGATTCGGCTGGAATTCTTTTGACACACAATTGCCCCTCAAGCCTTGTGCCCTTTTTGGTTTCTCGAATGGCCAAGGGTTGCATCGGGTTTACAGGGTGCTCCTTTAGGCGCGCTTTCGTTTCGGCAATTACTTGGCCACGTGGATGGCATAGATTTAAAGCCGCAATAATGAGACGTCGAGGCATTGATGGCTGGTGTGATGGTTCGCTGTTACGACATGATTGCTAGCCTTTCGCACGAATGAAACAATGGCACGAGCAAGAATAAAGGAAGGTGTCCTTTTGATGATTGGCACTTGTTTACTTTGTCTCATTGTTTGAGAGTGTCCCTCGCCAACCCCCTCCATTGTAAGTCCTTTCTGCACTCATATTTCTCTTGTAAAATTTTTCGTTCGACGATTGTCCTTGATGGCAGCACGTCTGAGAAAAATGGTAGAGAGTCCGGCGGCGATTGCCGCCTTTAAGGCAAGATATGAGATCGCCGACCAAATCAATCTGGAGTTGGTGGAATCCAATGATTTTTATATGGAAGAGACTGAGAAGGGAATGCCCTTCCTGGTTATCACCATAGTTGAAGGAGGTCTTAGGTTTCTCTTGCATCACCTCCTTCAGAAGTTCATTGTCCGCTGTAAAGTAACACCCTCCCAACTTTCATCAAATGTATATAGAATAGTTTTTGGGATGTTCAAGCTTAATCGGTGCCTGGGTGGGAACTTGGGGCTTGCCGAGCTTAACTACTGCTATACACTTTATAGAGTAGGAGGTGAGAGCTTGAAAGTATCTTCGGGCCTCTGATAAAAGTTGGGAGATAGTGAAGTGTCTGCCATCCTCCGGGAAGGGCGTAGATGATGTTAGGGTTTGGGTATCTAACCCTTAGGAGTTCGACAACCTTCTTTCGGGTGAAAGACCGGTGGGACGGTGCTTTAGATTTTTTAAGGAAATAGATTCGATGTAGACTTTTAATTAATTTCCTTCATCTGATTTATTTTATTTCTAATCTTGTCTTTGCTATTCTTGCAGTTGCGAAAAAGAGGATGAGAGACATCGCCTAGGGAGTCAATTTTGTTGATTTGAAGAAGGTCTTGGATTTTCTTGGTTAGGGCAAGTTGAGAGACCTTGCACGAACTCCTTATATCCTGCTGAACTACCCGCTACGCTATTCATCGTTTATTATAAAGAAGGGGATCTCGCTGAGCGTCCTTGCGATATTGGCTGAGTAGGGTACGAAAGGGGACTTTGAAGAGATCCCTGTCAATGTTGCCATAAAGAAGGCATAATACGCTAGGCAAGTGGCCATCGCTGCTCTGCCTCCATCCGATTCTGTTGCCGAGGAGCAGTAGATTCTCGAACTTCGCTTTGATTCGAATAGCTCAACTTCAACATCGGAGCCCTTAACCGTGCCTGACTGCCGTGTTAAGCTAAGCCAGAAGAAGCGGAGGGCAACCCTATCTTTTGATGAACACGATGAGATGAATCTTAAGAAGATGATGTTTGCCACAGTGGGGAAGCCACTAAAAAAGGCTACCACAGAAGCTACCGATCCCTCGGCCATCGATTTGGAGACTTCCCTGGTCGAGGATGTGGTGCCTCCACAGAAGAAGCCGAGCATTTGGCTGCAGAAAAAGAAAGCCCCCGAGGCAGCTGCCCAATCGTTGGCCCCAAAGAAGGCGAAGGTTAGCTCTAAAGGTGTCGCCGAAGATTCAGCTAATGCCGAGCCAGTGACCATCATCCCTAACATTCTAGGTCGGCGCATGACGACTGCTGACTCCACGATTGATTAAGCCGAGGTGGAATTGGGTGTTCTCCACAGCGCCCTGTCGAAGAAGGACGTTATGAAGTTAGGAAGTGCCAATAATCTAAATGTTTTCATGAGCGCCTTCCATGACTCTCTTCTGGTATTTAGTTCTTTCTTATCCCTTCAACTCTATTTTTGATTCTTTTGGCTTCTCATTTGAATGCGTAATCTTATTATGTAAGGTTGCCTCAACATTATGGACGCGATGAGTTGCTTTCAGTCCCTTGACGAACAACACTAGTAGTTAGTCGAGGAGCATACTGGTCTGAAGAAGGAGCGGCTCGACACTAGTGAGGAGTGATTGCTGCAAAAAAAGAAGGCAGAGGAGGCCATGACGGAGTTGAAGATGGTCATTGCCAATTTTGAGAAGGGGGACAAGGAGGCCAATGCTCTGTTGGAAAATAACAAAGTACAGTCTGTGGAGCTGTTCAAGGCCAAAGCCGAGATTGAAGCACTGCAGGCTGAAGTGGCCAAACTAAAGGCAAATGAAGAGCTGATCATGTAGAAGGGCGCTGATCAGGCCACCAAGGATCTTGCTATTTAGATGACGGACTTGAGCATGACAATCTTCTGAGAGGGTTGGAATGGTGCCCTTCTATTCGCCAAGATGGAGAAGTCCTCTAACGTGTGGAAGCTATGCCCTGACTACTTTAACAAGACAGAGGACATCTCTATTGACCCTGAGAAGGTGGTTGCTAATGTCGAACAAAAGAGAAAGCTTGCTCAAGAGGCCACTGCTAAAGATACCAAATCTATTGCCGAACGGCCAAAGGTCATAGACAAAGCTTCTGGAGACAAATTAGCTTAGCCCTCTGAAAAGTCGGTGGAGACCATTAATGATAATTTGTCTTTTGTACTATTTTCTTGTTTTTCTTTATGTAATCAATCGTTTCAAATTAATACAAGTCTTTTTTTTTTGCTATATTAAGTCTGCCTTCAATTTTTCGATTTTATCAGAGTTTATAAACTTGCCGATCTAAATGAGTTAGGCAGAACCAAGTTCGGATTTTGGTTTATGCTTGTGCATAGAGCTCTGGCTTGCCCTACTTGGTAGGACTAATTCTAGGCGTTTTTAATTTGATCTTTGTTTTAGAGTTTGTGACCTTCATTGGCAGATGACAAAGTTTTTATCCTTGGTTTTTGTTTTTATCTTCCTTTAGTGCAAAGCAGTAGCATCGAACAAATAAATTTGTTTGAATGACTTTTCAATTTTATTAAAGCTTCAGAAGACCAAACATTGTTGAGTAGTTTCACAATATGGGAGTCAATTCTACTGATAAAATTTCTCCAGGTCGTTCGCGTTCTGAGGTCGGGGTAACTGTTTCCTATCTTCAAAAATTTCTAGCCGGTATTCCCCCATGCCCACTTGGGATGCCACTCTGTAGGGACCATCCTAATTTGGGCCGAGCTTTCCATCTGCTGGATTTTTTATTGCCCCTAATACTTTTCATAGTACTAAGTTTCCTGTACAAACGCTCTTGGCTAAACCCTTTTATTGTAGGAGCGACTTAACTGTTGATGATATCTAGTGAGTTTAATTAGGGCAGCCTCTCTGTTTTCTTCTGCAAGATCAAGGTTTCTAGCCAAAGTTTGGTTATTAAATCCAGTGTTAAATGCTGCCGATCTGATTGTTGGTAGTCCCAACTCCAAGAATATTACTGCCTGCACCCCATAAGCCAAATAAAATGGTGTTTCTCTAATAGACCTCCTTGGGGTAGTTCTATAAGACTATAGGACGTTGGGTAGTTCCTTCACCCATTTTCCTTTAGCCTTTTCTAGCCATATCTTGATCTCGTTTAGCATAGTTTTGTTTGAAATTTTGGCTTGCTCGTTGCACTGGGGGTAAGCTAGTGTTAAATAGTAGTTTCTGATTCTGAGCTTGATGCAAAATGATCTGAACATGTTGCCATCAAATTGGGTGCCATTGTTTGAGACAAGTGCCCGAGGTATGCCGAACCTTGTTACTATGTTTTTTCAGGCGAATCTTTTGGCGTCAATCTCTCTGATAGTTGACAGGGGCTCCGCCTCCACTCACTTGGTAAAGTAATCTGTCGCCACAATAAGAAACCTCCTATTGCCTAGAGCTTGGGGCAAAGGCCCGACTATGTTCAGACCCCACTGGGCAAAAGGCCAAGGGCTAGTTATAGTTGTGAGGTCCTCAACGGGTTGATGTATAATCAAAGAGAACTTTTGACATTTTTCGCATCTCAGCATGTACTGAGCTGTGTCCTTTTGCATATAGGGCCATCAATATCCCTGCGAGATAGCTCAGTGGGCCAGCGACCTTTCGCCAATGTGACTTCCACAGATCCCTTCATGGATTTCGAATAGGACATCTTGCACTTTGTCTAGGTGGACACAGTGCAAGTAGGGACCTATGAAAGATTTTCTGTAGAGCACTTGGTTGGTGACAGCCAATATCTGACAGCTTTGTGTTTGACCCGTCTGGCTTCATGCTTGTCCTTTGGCAGCTCGTCTTTATCAAGGTAGGAGATAATTGGGTCCATCCATGATGGTCCCAACTGTTCTATAGCCAAAGCTTGCTCCTCTTCGTGAAATATGCTTGATCTGGCTAAGGTCTCCACATGGATTGTTCTCTTTGATCCTGATTTAGGGCCGTTGCCAGTGTAGTTAAGGCATCAACATGAGTGTTGTTGTCGCAGTTGATCTGGTGGAGTTTATACCTGTCGAACTTGGCCAACAATTCCTTTGCTTTTGTCAAGTACTGCGTCATTCTGTCATTTTTTGCCGCGTATTCTCCCTTGATTTGATTAACTACTAATTGGGAGTCCGAATAGATGATGATTTTGGCAACTTTTAGTTCATTGGCTTGGCGCAGTCCTGCGAGTAGGGTCTCGTAATCTGATTCATTGTTTGAGGCAGTGAACTCGAGTTTGATAGCCTACTCTATTGCCAAACCGTCTGGTGTGATGAGAATTACCCCCAATCCTGCCCCCTATCATTGAACGCTTTGTCGATGAAGAGTTTCCAATGATTAGCATTTTCCCAGAGGTTTAGGGGAAGGTCATCGTTTGTTGAGTAGAGGGTGTTGTTGGGTTATTTTCTGGTGGCAGTTCAATAGAGAATTTGGCAATAAAGTCAGCAAGTACCTATCCTTTGACTGTCGATCCCAGATGAAACTTGATGTCAAATTCTCTCAGCTCAACGGCCCACTTTGCTAGTCTGCCGGAGAAGTTGGCCCTCTTGAGGAGTGGTTTTAATTGATGGTCAATAAGGACATAAATGGTATGGGCTCTGAAGTAGTGCACCAATTTGTGAGACGCTACTACTAGAGCAAGTGCCAATTTCTCAAGTGGCAGGTACCTGCTTTCTGTCCCCAAGAGTGTTTTGCTAATATAATAGACAGACCTCTATTGCCGATCTTGTTACCAGAGTATTACAACACTGACAACGTGCTCCGATATTGCTAGGTAGAGAAAGAACTCTTCATTCTTAAGTGGGGTGGAAAGTAGCGGTGGCTGGGTCAGGTACCTCTTTAAATCTATAAGGGCTTGATCAAACTTTGGAGTCTAGCTAAATTGCTCGTGTTTCTTGAGAAGTTGGAAGAATGGTCAGCATTTATTAGAAGATCAGTTGATGAATCTGTTAAGTGCTGCTGCCATACTGGTCAACTTCTGTACTTCTTTAGCATTCTTTGGGGCTTGAACGCTCTAGATTGCACTAATTTGCCGTGAATCTACTTTAATTTCCCGGTGTGTAACCAATAACCCTAGAAATTTTTCCGAACTGACTTTGAACATGCATTTGGAGGCATTTAGTCTCATTTTGTACTGCTTTAGGATGCCGAACACTCCTTGTTTAGATCTTTCAAATGGGAGATGTTGATCCTACTTTTAACCACCATATCGCCAATGTATACCGCCACAGTGCTGCTGATATGGTCTTTGAACATTTTGGTGACCAGTCACTGATAAGTGACCCTAGCATTCTTCAGACCAAAGGGCATTACTTTGTAGCAGAAGATACCCCTTGGAGTGATGAAGGCGGTTTTCTCTTGATCATCTTCATGGAGAGGGATCTTGTGATACCCTCGATAAACATCTAAGAAACTCATCCTCGCGAAACCAACTGTTGTATCTACGAGCTAGTAGATTTTGGGAAGAGGGAAAGGGCCCTTGGGGCATGCTTTGTTTAGATCGGTGAAGTCAACACAGACCCTCCACTTACCGTCCTTCTTTTTTACCACCACGATGTTTGAAGCCAGCTTGGGCAATGGACTTCCCAAATTGTCCCAACATCAAGGAGCTTTTCAGTCTCTTCTATAACTATATCTACATGTTGTGGTGCCGCCCTCCTTCCCTTTTGGACCACAGGTCGACACTGTGGGTCAACATTCAATTGGTGGCAGGCAACCTCGGCGTTGATCCCTGGCATGTTGTAAGGAGTCTAGGTGAACACCTCAAGGAAACTTGTCAGCAGCTCTATTAGAGAGTTCTCTTCAGCTTTGGACAAAGATGTGTCGATGACAAAATACTTCTCACCCTACCGATCAATGTAAATTTTCTTTAATACTTCAATGGCTTTATTCTCTGGAGTCTACCCTACATCGTCAATAGTAGGCATATCCTTGTGAAGTTTCATCATCTGCACCTTGTGAGTTTTCTCCTTCGTGGTGCATGCCGTCAGAAAGTACTGTTTGGTGGCCACTTGGTCTCTTCTTATCTCTCCTATTTCTTTGGTGATCGGGAATCAGATCACCTGATGGTAGTGAATGGAATAGCTTTCATGAGATGCAACCATGTTCGTCCTATGATTGCATTATAGGAGAAGGCACATTGACCACCAAGAACTCTGTTTATAACGTAATCCCTCTAGCAGTCACGGGAATTGTCACCTTCCCCAGAGGCCAAACCGAATCTGAACTGAAGTCGACTAACAGGTTGAGCGATGAATGGAGATCAGACTCTTTCAGCTCCAATTTTTTAAAGAGGTTGTAGTACATGACTTCGGAGAAACTTCCTTGGTCAATGAATAACCTTCTAACATCACAACCCACCATTTTTAACGTCACAACCAAGACATCATTGTGGGGGGTCTGTACCCCCACTAGGTCTTCATCAGTGAAGGTTATGGCTACAACATTATTGCTGACCTTAACCTTTTTAGATGGGGGTCCTATCTGCATTACCTCCCTCAAGTGTGCAACTTTCTGTATCTCAGCCTAATATTGGTGCGGGTCAACGGCTTCTGATTCAGCCGAACCATGCAACACGTTAATTACTCAGACTGGTCTTGCTTCATTCTCCTTCTATGGGATAACTTCTTGCCTTGGTTGTTTAGCCTCCTATTTTGTTTTTTTCCTATCAATATACTGGTCGAGATGACCAACTTTGACTAAATCTTCCAAGTGGCTTTTGAGATACCGACACTGCTCTGTTTGATGCCCCTTCTCCTGATGATAAGAGCATAACTTCTTCTGGTCTCGGGACGTAGGGTATCCTCCTAGTTTTAGGAGCCATTTAAAAAAAGGCTTGTCACAAATCTGGGGCAAGATTTTGTAAATGGGGTCTTTGAAGACAGTATAGACCCCTTCATTCGCCTTCTTGCTCCAATTATTGTTGTCTTCTCATCAAGGCTTCTTGGCATCTTTTCTATTCACCCTTTCAGCAACGATACCGACCTTTTTCGGAATCGGCTGGGGTACATCTTCTTCCAATTGGGCATATCTCAGGATTCTGGACATCAACTCCTACATGGCGAGGGCCGGTTTCTTCATTAAGGATTGTCGCAAATAGTGCTCCCTGGGCAAGCCAATCTTGAATTGGGTTTCAGTTAATTGTTCGCTGCACTCGTCGATTTCATTGTATGCCTCCCAGTAGTGCCTTGCATATGCCAGTAATCCTTCTCCCTCATTCTTCTGTAAGGTAAGTAGGAATTCGACTTCCTTGGGTTGTATACTGTTCGCTATGAAGCGAGAAGTAAAGAGCTCGGCAAGTTGCCTCCAGTTTGACACCGACCTAGATGGCAACCTGTCGAACCATCGTAGAGCCACGTCCCCCAAGCTGGATGGAAAAATTCGGCACATCAGGGACTGACTCCACTCCATAGCACCATCATTTACTTATAATGCTGAATATAACTGACTGGATCAGCCTTTCCATCATATAGAGTGAATTTTGGTGGTGCGAACTTTCGTGGAGGTTTGCAGGACTCAATCTCTTTCGTGAATGGTGTAGATGCAATTTGGTCTAGGGCCTTGCTGATCATGTCCTGGGTAGTGCGTCCTTTGAGGTGCTGCTTTTTATCATCCAGCTTTTCATTGAGCCACTTTTTTCAGTCTTTCTATTGCTGACTAGCTTCTGCCCGACCCTTGTTCTGCGGCGTCTGGCTCGTCCTGTGGTGCCGATCTTCTTGCCTTTTGACGTAGTGTCTGGTAATAGAGGTGTAACTTCCTCTCATCCGTGCTGAGGGCATGTCTCTACTTCTGGAGCCCCTACTCCTTGTATTCTTTTCATGGCCCGAGGATCCTCTTCTGACACACCCATCTCTTTTGGAGATTGCTTCCCTCATATCCCAAACTTTAGAGGTGAGGTAGGCAATCTCTTCGTCGCATCGCTGAAGCTCCTGCTCAGCTGAGCAGAGCGTATGATTGTTGGGGACACGTCCACTAGAGGGCGAAGGGGCAAGGTTAAGGTGGTGGCCTCTGTGGAGGTTTGGCTCCTTGATGTAGTCAAGGTCTCTCCGCAACCCATCTTGTTCTTCCTAGCGATTCCCAGCAGGGGACCAAATTTTTGATCTCTTCTTTCGACCTTAGTGGAGATCTGCTAGGTAGATCGGCGGTATGCTGAATTGGTATGGTCTTGGTCGGAGGAGATTTCACTTCCTCGCTTAGTGTGGTCCACTCCTCTTCCCCTTTGGACGTTGGTACTCATGGTTATCTTGACCTTCCCACAGACAACACCAATTATAAGTGAGATTTTTAGGAAGGTCTGGCTGATCACTCGAACCAATATCGAAGAACACCAACTTGCTGTAAAGAGACAGAGAAGTTAGAATGGGTCGACCCTCTTTGGGCCGATCACACTTCGATAATTAGGTTAGCAATCTTAATCGAGAATGAATTGAATAAAAATAATGTATGCGTGAAATCAATTGTCCATATCATGCTTCTTGGGACTTCGGTATTTATAGTGTAATTGATGGAATGTTAACCCTTGTGCCTACTTTAGGGTTATCATGACCTATCTCGTAGACCATATCATTCGTCGCCGATTGATCGGACATGGGTCCAGCTTTACCGTCGTGCTAGAATTCGGCTGATCGGACGGGAGCGTGGACATCTTGTGGTGAGTCGCTGCTGTATTAAATGCAGGTCATCTCCACATTAAATGCTGAAGTCAAAGCATTAAATGCTCTGATTAACCTCGTAGATTGGGCTCGCCGCATTTGGCTTGGGCCCAGGTCGGCACGAGGTCAGCAACGTGGTTTTGACTGCATTATTGTTTATTTGGGTTGACCCGTAGCTTAACTCCATTTACTTTAATTTTTAAAGGGCCAACCGAGAAGATTAGGCCAGAATTCTTGGACCCACAATAAGATAAATACTTATTATATCATTGATTTTATAAAGACTAAAGAAAATTGTAAAACTTTCTACCAGTAAAAATAAAATTGACAAACTTCATGACCTTAGATCATAGTCAAAACTATTTGTAGATGTTTGGGTTTAAGACAGAGTTGTGATCTAGGATAGACAAAAGAATGTTGATAACTCACAATGTGAACAACCAAGGCTGTACTGGACTTATTAGGATTGCGGATAAGAGAAGGATCCTTGAATAACTAGAGATTGTGGATGTTATGTGTATGTGACATAACATGTCAACCTCAAATTGATGTAATGTAATGACACATCTAGGCCTAGTTATATATATATACACACACACAAATATATATAAACCTCAAAAGATGAATGAGCATGAGCATATACATACGACCTATATGATGGTGGCGTGGGAGGGAGGGAATATTGTGGCCCCTACGCATAAAATGTACGTTGATGTATATATATATATGTGCATATATATATAAGAGAGTTGAGGTGATATGATGATAATGACTTTACGGCCCAAGGGCCAAGGCATTAGTGCAGATATGGAGTTTAGGGAAAATGTGCGTGCTTTGGAGTTATTGGTCTAGTCCCATGATTGTACACCTTATATAGCTTGGTTTGACAAACATTGCCCACCACCCACCAAAACTTCTCCATGATTTGTGTCCCCTCACCCTTCATTTTCAAATCCTTTTCCACATCATTGAATGGTCCCTCTTATAAGTTTCCAAAAATTATGTGAATTGATATTGGCACCTTGTCTTTGAATTTGAATTATTTGCTTTTGATTATAATGGAGTAGTATTTTTTTATCTCATGTAAATTTAAAGTTGAGTATCATTTTGGGTAAACAAGAACTAATTTTATATGAAAAAAAATGCTAATTTGATATAGTTAGAGAGAGTTCCAAAAATTTTTATAATCATAATGTCATTTATCTCATGCATCTTTTTAATGTTTTCTTGTAGTTTTGATATATATATATATATATATGAATCAGTTGGCTAATTTGAAATTTAAGTTGAAAGGATAATAACATATTTGCTAGAAAGTTTACCAGTTTCTGGAGTTTCTGTGTCCCATTGTCACAAACGGGCAACAATTTAAAGCCTTATTATCCCCTAAGAATTATTTTTTGATACATCAAAAAGGTTAAAATACTAAAAAAACAAAAAATCAATCAAACCAATAAGAATAGGCATTGGTTGGGACGCCATGACCATCTGACTAATCCCTCTCCTCCACAAAGAAATTGGGGTAAATCAGAAGAAAAAAAAGTCGCCAACTCAGTAAGATTTGAACATTAGCTAATTATAGGGGAGAGATTTTCTCCAAGAAAAAGAAGGGTAAACTTTGATTCCAAAGCCGTCCAATTATCCTGTGAACTGTATTGTACTTGATACTGACACCCTCAGGTGTCAATCTGGGCACCGAAGCTGCCTGTAACATCAAACAGCTAAAATATTTTTTGTTTTAGAATTAAACAGAGATCCAATGCTTGAAAAGTTACAAGGCACAGTTCCGGTTAAAAAAGAAACTAATCTACTTTTATTTGGCTGCTTTCAACTTGTCTTCTGCCCCCAAGATACTTACCTTTTACCTTTTTACCGTTTGCGCGAAAATTAGGTAACACTTCGTAGTTCAAATTGCATACATAATTTTTTATAAATTGAATTTATTTATAAAATAGATAACATTGTGACAAATTATGTGAAATGATAAAATGCTTTTGTGAAGATTAATTTTTTATTTTGATATAAAATAATAATAATATTTTTTTAATAATTAATTTTTTAAAAATAAAATAATAAAAATGACCTGTGACACAACTGCAATTAATTGTAGTATCAAGCTATTTTGCAGTTAAAATTCAAAATCATGAAGTCATGATGTTATTTTTGCTCAAAACATGGGAAGATAAAATGTTAATATTTTTTTTCTTTTCTGTTTTGCAGCCAGGGCCCAGCAGGTCTTCCACTGTTTGCAAATAGATATGAATAGGCTTTTCTTGAAAACAGGAGGGCATGATCCTAGGCTTGGAAAGCATAGCACATGGTAACAATGGGAAGAATTATGAACCAAAGCATATAATGTAATGATGTGCTGTGGGAGCTAGGATTTACTCAAATATTTGCCAAAAAATTTAGAAAATACAGATGCCGTGTCTTTGCCTACTTAAACTTTATTGACTTATAAAGCAATAGTAGCCATGTTGCTTCTTAATCAATGATCATTTTTATTCATTTTTTTCCTTTGAATTTCAAATCATAACTATGCTACTATTTTCTGGAGTACACACCACTTCATGATGAATCAAACATTAACAATTACTACGTATAAAAAAAAAAGTGAACAAAAATATTTTTTATTTTTGTTTAATTTTTCTTTACATTTTTTTTTTTTTTTCACAAAAAAATTCGAGTTCTAAGCAGAACCTAATAGCTTGCAAATATACCTACATATTCACCTTTTGAGGTCAGGTCATGAGGAATTAGTTCCTTGTAAATACCTTAGTTTTTGTGTAAATGGTCTGCCTTTGACTAGACCGAGGAAAAGATTAGTCGAGGTGTGTATAAGTTGTTCTGACACCTCTAACCACAATACTAAAAAAAAAGATCTACATACAAATTTTAAATTAATTTTGTTACCCCTCTAATCACAATTACTACGTAAATCACATTACTTTGGTAATACTATACATTGGATGGCCTTTACTGTTTTCAGAAATTTGTAATTGCATTTGTAAGTAACCCCCATTTTCATATGGGAAGTGATCTGGGGTAAGATCGAAGAATTGCACATTAATCTCGTGTATGCCTTTCTTTCACTTTTAGTTGCACAAAAGAGAGTCCAGATAAGTAATGTTGAGAGAGTTTTTTGTATCCCATGCACACGGGATCGAGCAATTCCAACAGAAGCGTGGAATAAGCACTTTGAAGAATCGGGATTTGACGCCAAATACAAAATTACCCTGCCGTAGATCTTTTATCCTGAAATTCAATTTTCTCTTTATCCCCATCCTATAAAAATTTGTTTGAACACAAAGCAACGAGTGTGGATAAAAGAATTGATGGATTGAGAGAAAAGAAGGGCTCGCTATCATTGATGAATGCATTATGTTCTCTCTTTCCATCTCTCTCTTTCTCTAATAATTTCATAGTTTGGACTGCTTTGTCATCATTAGTAGATATTTCAGAATTGGATTAATTAGCAAAGCAAATCATCACAGTTGTTTAGTGGTAGTCAGGTAGGCATTCTTTTCCGAGCTTTAAATTTATAACTACTCAGGTGAGGACCATTTGCTTTTTTTTAATGTCTTGACCCTCTTTCCTTTATTCTTTCCATCTGTCCTACCCTTCAATTATATATATATATATATATATATGCGTATATTCACACAGATAAACATTTATTAACTTAGAGAGTGGACTTGGAGCAGTTCATTATAATTTGGACATTGATGGTTCAAAACTCAAAACTATTCTCTCTGCAGGAGAGGTAATAGATGTATACAACTGACTTACCCCCTAGTACTACCCCCTAGTACTACAGTGACAGGAGTCTCATGAAGCTCTTTTTTATATATAAATGTATTCATTTTCAAATGAAATGTAAAAGGTTAAAACCTAATTAAGGCTTTGCTGAATGAGATAATTTTAACAAATATAGTGTAACAACCATAGATAATTTCCCAAAGAAATGCATTTCAAGCTTATATTCTTGTCTAAAAAGGTATCTAATACGTGGTCTCAATGTCCAAATCTTATTTATTGACCATATTCTTCTTTTGTCTTAGGAATCTAATGCTAATCTATAATAAGAAAAGGAAAAAAGATAAAAGGAAAATCTTCACTCTTTGTTAGTGTCGAAGTGTACAAATCAATCACATTCAGAAAATTAAATTGAAAATATGGAAAGATTGTGACCTACTATATATTTAGCTCTTGTCATAGTTACTACTACAACTATTACTACTGTTGCTACAGCAGTGATAGTTAATAATTTTATGCTAAACCCTCAAGTTCAGGTAAGGGGTTGTTTGGGTGCATGTGTGTATAAACTTTAAACAAAAAAAAAAACTGGAAGTTCAGGTCAGGGGCCCAATGGGGTGCCCCCAGGATCATCCCAATTGTTTGGTCCATATGGTTAATTTTTTTGGGCTCAGTCCAACATTGAGTCAAAACATACCCAGCTTGCCTATGTCTTCCAGGCCACAACTACTCCTTGTCACCTTCAGGCATACATGGCCAACACAACTATATTATTGACATGAACATAGCTGCCACAAGCTTAAGCAATTAGTCTTGATTCTTCTCAATTCTCTTGAGTAATGTCACTATTTCGATAAAAAGGATTGTCCAATGCACAAGATTTTCATTATTATAGGGCCAGGGAGGGTCAAATGTATGCATTATTACTCAAGCCTACATAAATTTGATACCTCAGAGAATGGAATGAAATATATATATATATATATATATTTCAATTAGCTTGTGTGAAGCTTGAGGATTTAGATCACTTTACATATTCACAAGCTTTTGCTTGCGACAATATCATAAAATTAACTGAATTGAGTTTGGAGTTATTTCTCTAGGCTAGAGATTGATTAGAGATTGGCATGGCTAACCAATATTGTATATAATGGAATGATTGTTATTGTAAGTGGGATTTTTGGAAAGGCCTGACCGATCAATCGAACCAATATTGATGAGTTTCCAACCTACTGTAAAGAGATAAATGAGTTAGAATGGGTCAACCCTCTTTGGGCCGATCACGCTCTTATGGTCAAGTTAGCAATTTCAACTAGGAATGAAGTAAAAATCATAACTGTGTATGACTTAGTTGGATTATTCATACCTTGCTTCTTGAATTTCTGGTATTTATAGTGTAACGCTCTCTGTTGAGCCTACTCCGATAGTCATGACTCACTGCACAGGTCTATGCTGGCTAGAGCTAGCTGATCGAACATAATTTTACCTTTATCGCCATGCTCAAGCTTGACTGACTGGACGTGAGCATCATCATTGTATGCAGCGCCTCCTCCACCTCCTCCGCATTGAATGCAGGTCTGTTCTCCATTTAATGCTCTGACTCTTTGAATGATTATATCCGTAAGTTAGGTTGAGAGGATTTTAGCTTGGGCTGGTAAAATGACCTAGGCCTATGTTGTTATAATTGCCACTGGGCTACTCTAGGCCCAATTCGGTAGTGCTAATCGTTTTGGGCTTGTAAACTGGTTTGTGCTCTTATTTATTCGACCCATAATTTCCCCCTTACCCTAGCGCCCCAAATGCAAGGGTTTTGGGCTAATATCTCGTGACGGTTCGATGACGTCAGCCGTCAGACGATCTTAAATGGGACATGACCTTTGAGTTGCCCTAGACCTATTGTCGGCGTGCTGATGCTCTTTTCACAGACCAGAGGGTTATAGCCATTGTTTGAACATAAAACTCCTTTACACCTTGCATCCGTCTTTTTCACGAAGACTGCCATTCTGTAAGTCCTCCCTCTCTTTGTATTCCTTCTTTATTTTTCTCGGTTGAACTCTAGAATCCCTTAGTTACCATGGGCACCAGACTTATGGGAATGCTTAGCCACTCCAACGCCATCACCGCCTTCAAACAATGGTATAATTTCCCGACAAGGGTAGATATTGGCTTGATAGGGCCGAAGGATGATGGCTGGAGGGTGACCGAAGAGGGGACTCTGTTTCCCTTCGTCGCGATAGTAGAGGGTGGCCTTAAGTTTCTCGTCCATCTCTTCTTAACCCAACTCCTTAGCCACTACGAAATTGCCCCAATCCATAGTGATGGGGATGATTGAGTTGAACCACCGCATTGGCATAAACCTAGGTCTTCACGAGTTCAACTATTGTTATACCACCGTGAAGGTGGACGGCGGTGGTAAAACGGAGCGATACAAGTACTATTTTAGGGCTAGGCATGGGTCAAGGGAGCTGCTCCAATTCCTTCCTAGTTTAGGAAAGGGAGTTGACGATGCCATAGTGAGAGTGAGGGGGCTTTGGGAATTCGGTGACATTCCTGTAGAACTGGCGCCAAAAATGAGATGCCCCAGAACACCGAAGAGGATAGGTCTACCACTTTCTTCGCTATTTGACGTGCTTTTTGTTTTTTTAATCGTTTTCATTTGATTTTTTCTTGGTTCGTTGCTTGACTCTGTGCTTTCATGTTTCCTAGCTAGCTTCGGACCCAGGGACAAGGAGACCGAACACCTAGGCATTGATCTTGCTGCCTTAGATCGAGTATGGGCGTACAAAGGCGAGGGAGAATTGCAAGGGATAAGCCAAGCTGCACACGTACTTCTAGGCTACCCAATTCAGTACCAGCCTTCACTGTGATGAACAGGATATCTATCGGCATGATTGCTGCCTAAAAGGTGGAGGGAGCTAGGCACGACATTAGGGATCACTCACCTCTTTTGCCGCCCCAGAATCCAGCACCTATTGCTGTTATCCCTGTCTCTGCCCCCAGAGTTGACATGGCCCCCAAAGTTCGAGACTTGACGCTGACTCTAGGATAGAGAGGTTCTAGGAAGAGGAAGGGAGCGGCATCATCTTCTGCCCAGACCGTTACTCAAGTCGGCGACACCAACGCTCCTCCTCCGCCTACTGTGCCCCCTGCCACTGAAGTTCCTGCTGCCACCAAGATGGTTAATCTGGATGAAGAACCAATAGTCAAGGAGGCAGTGAAGAAAAGGAGGATGGTGAAAACGACTGAGAAGGCTGCCGCCTAAGCGAAGGTTGAAGGCACTGCCACCACCCAAGACAAATCGGTGGGGCCTTCTGCAACCGAGAAGGGCAAGGGCATGGTGGAGGGACTGTTGGCTGAGGAGTTCATAGCGCGGCCCAAGATCGGCGATTGGGCTATGACCGTCGAAGACTCGGTGCTGTGTTGCCCCGGTGCCGCTATCGGGGCTCTCTAGGCTATTATACCGCCTAAGGACGTCAAGGAGCTAGACGGCGCTGACACTGAAGATCTAATGCTTGGAGTTGTTTAGTCAGCGTTTGCGGTAAGTCTGCTATGCTGGACTCTTTATTTTGGCTGTTTGATTTGAAAACTCTTTACTAACGCCTATTTTTACTTATACTCTTTAGGGGGCCATTCACGGCTTGGAGGTTATGCACCGCTTCTGTAGCCTACAAGATCGGCATGGGATGTTTATGAAAAGGCACTCCGAGCTGACGGAGAAATTTCACCAGAGAGATTGGGAGGCCAGAGATTTCTAGAAGGCTTAGTAGGATAGCCAGGTCGTTGTTGTCGAGACGCATGCCTCTTTTAAGCAGAAGGAAGAAGACTGCCAAAAAGCTAAAGCGGAGCCTGTCGATCTAAGGCCTAAACTGACCGAAGCCGAAAAGTTGGCGGCCGTCGCAATGGCATCTTTGGCTAAGCTCAACTGAAGGTGGAACAACTAAAAAAGGAGGTTGATGCCAAGTATGACAAGGGGTTTGAGGACGCCGGGGATCATTACGAGACCTAGGTGAAGCAGATCGTGAAGGATGTATTTTGAGATAGCTGGAAGGCGGCTCTGAGGCAGTTGAAGCTAGACAAATCTTTCTACCTGTAGAATGAGATTCCTGCCCGAGCTGATGCTGTACTTGAGTCAGACGATGAGGCTAATGAAGAGACCGCACATGAGGGGGATAAAGACTCCTCTGAAACCAATGTGGTTAATGAAGCCAATCTTGCCGAGCTCCCTTCTGCCATGCTTCCTCTAGCTGATCTACCTTAGGATCCTTCTTTTTTGCTTTTTCTTTTCCTGTTTAATTGTAAGAACAGTTGCAAACGATGCACATTTTGTGAATCAATTTTGAACATATGCCTTCTGTGTTATGAGTATTATCTTTATTTAGATAAAAATTTGTTACTTGTTTGTTCGAACTGCCAAACTTAGGATAAAATCCTTGCCAAACTTAGGCAGGGAAAATCTGATGAATTGCCATACTTAGGCTAATAAGATCTCTGCCAAACTTAGGTAGAGAGATCTAGTGAGCTACCAAACTTAGGCAGATATGGTCTGTTTTAATGAAGTAAGTACTCTTAGCTTTATCCCATTCGTAAATCTAGGTAAATAAAAACTTTGTTACTTTTAGCCTACTAGACTTGGTTATGGCTGAGTCAAGTGTTGGCCCAAATGGCAACCCAAAAGGGGGGCTGAATTGGGTATTTCAAAAATTAATGGCAATTAAGATTAATTAAAATTAATCTAATCAATAGAATAGTGATCAAAATATATATAATGCAATGTAATCAAAAGATAAATGAAAAACAGAGCAATATAAAGCACACCAAGAATTACTGAGGTTCAACCACAATTCGTGGTCTACGTCCTCATCTCAAGATCCCCTTGAAGTCTTCTTCCATTATGCAATCTCTAATTACAAAATGGATGCTGATTTACCAAGTGCTCAGCTCACTTTTACATAAGAACTTCTTCTCAAGTTCTTCTAGCTACCAAGTGGTTTTATTCAAGATACACTCAAACTTATAAGATTTTTTGTTCTACACAAGAACTCTCAAACTCTCACTTACATGTGTATGAAGTTGTATAAACGAAATAAAAACTCTCTATCAAGAGTGGATAGACAAATAAAAGCTTACTAAATGAAGACAAGAAGAATATTCAGATTTTTCAGTTTGATCAATCAGTGGTACTTGTTTTTCTTATATCTCTTATATATAAATGTAATTGGAAGCTTGTATATAAACCCCTGTATTGATTTCGTCCGTTGGAGGTTGTTAGGGCTCATTTAATGCAAGTCCAGTCCGTTATAACGTTATTAAAACTAGCTGTTATTCCCCAGGTGTCGACACTTGGCTTTATGTGTCGACACATCTAGTCTGCATTTTTCAGATGTTATCCACTGTCACCAGGTGTCGACACATCAACTCTAAGTGTCGACACTTGATCATTCTGTCTTCAAATTTTCGGCTTCTATCTTCATGTGTCGATTCTTCATTTTCATGTGTCGACACATTGCCCAGAATTCTTCATTCATCTTTCCATTGATCAAGTTTAGCTTCAGTAATTCTATAAGATCTTCAAGGAGTTTTCTCTTTGGGGCATTATGATAGATTAAAAGTCTTCAATTCACCAAGGTTGTCTTCTATTCAATTTGGATTGAATCTATCATTTGATAATAATTTTTTCTTGATTTCCAAACTGTCAGGATTTCATTCCATCAATGTTAAGCTCTTTTTCTTTGTTGCCGAGCTTTCTCTTTCGTTTCCGAGCTATTTCTTTCATTGCCGAGTTATTTCTTTCATTGTTGAGCTATTTTTTTCATGTAGAGCTTCAAGATGCTTCATTGCCAATCTCTTCTCTTTGCTACTAATTCTTCTTTCTTCTTTAGGATCACTTCAATGAGGCTTTTACAAGCTTGATGAAGTCTATTCTTGAACATCTTCATTTTTCTGAATACATATTGTCTTCATTGATTCTTTACATCCCAAATGAGGTCTTTACTTGGATTCTTTGTAGAGATTATGCAATTACGATAAACTCACTTCTTAAACATCTTTAATCTCTTCACAATCAAATCATCTTCAACCAATCTTTGCATACTTTGATGAAGTCTTTATTGGAACACCTTCAATCTCTTCAAATGCAAGTCAACTTCATTGAGTCTATGCATACTTGATAAAATCTTTTTTGAACACCTTCAATATCTTCGAATGCAAATCATTTTTTTGAAGTTGAAATAGGTGTCATTGTTCTGTTTTGGTACATTGCTTGATCTTAGCTTGTTATGCATGCACTTTGACATGTATTAGACTTTAAATTGAACTTTAAGTCTAAATTATAAACTTTATTAATCTGCACACTAAACAAATGCATTAGTACAATAACACAAGGTTTAGTTATCATCAAAATCAACATAGGGATCAACCTTGAGTCAACATCAAGTTACTTAGCTTTGCCACTTTGATGAAGATATCTGCCGACCTACTTGACTTGGGCAGGACCAAGATTGAACACTAGCTTTTTAAAGGGCTTTCTTTGGTTTACCTGTCCTCCCACAGACAGGAACAAGTTTTTAGGCTTGATTTGTATGACCTTCATTGGTCGACCTGCCAAACTTTAGACAGGACTAAGTTTTTACACTTGATTTTTTGTGACCTTCTTTGGTCAACCTGCCAAACTTATATAGGACCAAGTTTTTACACATGATTTTTATGACCTTCATTGGCTGACCTGGTCATAAATAATCCAAGACCAAGTTTTTACACCTGGTTTTTTGTGACTTTCATTGGTTGACTTGCCAAACTTAGACATGACCAAGTTTTTACACTTGGTTTTTATAACTTTCATTGGCTGACCTGGTCATAAATGATTTAGGACCAGGTTTTTATACTTGATTTTTTGTGACCTTCATTGGCCGACCTGCCAAACTTAGATAGGACCAAGTTTTTACACTTGGTTTTATGACCTTCATTGGCCGACCTGGTCATAAATGATCAAGGACTAGGTTTTTACACCTGATTTTTTCTTGTTTTCCTTCAGTACTTTGCAATTTGGAGTAACATCAAATTTGTTGAGTAGCTTCTAATTTCATTGATTTGTGCAAAGATTACACATTTGTTAAGGGGAGTTACATCCTTCTAAGAACAAACTACTGGCAGATACATCATTTGAAAATAAGAAAGGCATACTGGTAGAATTTTTGAGATTCTGCATTCTAAGGTCGGGGTAGTTGTCGCTTTTCTTTGACAGTTTCCAGTCGATATGCCCCCACACCAACTTGGAACAAAATTCTGTAAGATCGGCTCAGCTATTGATGATACCTAGTAAGCTTGACTAAGGCAAGCTCATGCCTTTCTTCAACAAGGTCCATGTCCTTTGCCAGAGTCTGATGATTGAGGCCGGTGTTGAAAGCCGTCGAGCTGGTGGAGCTCTTTAGGGGCGCCATTCTGTTTTCTTTCACTACATATCTTTTGATGATCAGATTCACTATTAGCTAGGAATTTGAGTAGATCAATAGCTCGGCTCAACCCTGCGAGCAGAGCCTCATATTCTGACTCATTGTTTGAAGTAGTGAACTCTAGCTTAATGGCCTGCTCCTATGCTATACTGTCTAGTGTGATGAGGGCTATCCCTGAACCTGCCCCCCAGTCATTGGATGCTCCATCAATGAACAACTTCCAATGATCAGTTTCCTCCCAAAGGTCCAAGGAGAGGTTGTCATGTCGCATATTGAGAGTTAGGGTTGGATTGGTTTCCTATGAAAGTTTAACAGAAATTTCAACAATAAAGTTAGCTAATACCTGCCTTTTAACTGCCACTCATGGTTGGAACTTGATATCAAATTCTCCCAGCTTAACGGCCCACTTGGCTACTCTGCCGAAGAAGTCGGTCCTTCTCAAGAGTGGTTTTAGCTGGTGGTTCGTGAGCATGTTGATGGTGTGGGCCTGGAAGTAGTGCATCAATTTGCGTAATGTCACTTATCAATGCAAGGGCCAGTTTTCCTAACGGTAGTTATCTGCTTTCTGCCCCCAAGAGAGTTTTGGTAATATAGTCGACTGGCTTTTGTTGCCGATCTTCCTATTGAAGTAGCACGACACTGACAGCATGCTTCGAAACTACGAGGTAAAGGAAGAGCTCTTCAAGCTTTTGTTGCACAGGCCGTAAAGAAGCATTGCTTGGCAGCGACTTGGTCCCCTCTTATCTTTTACACCCCCTTTGGGGAGGAAAATTGAATCATTTGGTGGTAGGAGGAGGGGATAGCCTTCATGAGGTGCAACCATGTTTGGCCCATGATTGTATTATATGGGGATGGTACGTTGATCACCAGGAATTCTGTTTGCAGAGTAATCCCTCCTGCCGTGACAGGGATAGTTACCGTTCCAAGTGGCCAAACTGGATCGGAGCTAAACCCAATCAATGGATTGGGCGAGGGTTGGAGGTCAGCATCCTTTAGTTCTAGCTTCTTGAATAGGTCGTAGTACATAACCTCAGAGGAGCTCCTCTGGTCAATGAGCTGCCTTTTCATATCACAACCTGCCATGCTTAGGGTCACGACCAGTGCATCATTGTGCGGTGTTTGAATTCCCACGAGATCTTCGTCAGTAAAGGTTATGGCTACAGTATCACTGCCGACCTTGACTTTCTTCGGAGGGGGGCCTATCTGCATCACCTCCCTCAAATGCACGACCTTTTGAATATCGGCCCGGTATCTGTGTCGGTCAATAACTTCTAATTCCGCCAATCCATGTAGCACGTTGATCACCCATACTGGTTTAACTCTGTCTTCTTTCTACAGGGGGGCCTCTAGCCTTGGCTGCTCAGCCTTCTGTTTTGTCTTTTCTCTGTCGATATACTGGTCAAGATGGCCAGCCTTTGCCAGATCTTCAAGGTGATTTTTTAGATGTCGGCAATTTGTCGTTTGATGCCCCCTATCCTTATGATAGGAGCAAAACTTCCCTTGGTCTCGGGTTATAGGGTCTCCTCCCTGTTGGTCCAATAGGCAACCCAAGAGGGGGGTGAATTGGATTTTTTGAAGATTAAAAACAAATAAGATTAATTAAAATTAATCTAAGCAATGCAACAAAAGTCAATCTATATGCAATGCAATGTAATCAGAAGAAGTAAAGAAAACAGAGCAATAGAAAGGGTACATAGATTTACCGAGGTTCAACCACAAACCGTGGTCTACGTTCTCACCCCAAAACCTCCTTGAAGTCTTCTTCCACTATGTAATTACCTATTACAAATGGGCTGCTGATTGACAAAGTGCTCAGCTCACTATACAAGAACTCCTCACTGAGCTCTTCAATTCCCAAGTGATTTTGTCCAAACTCCACTCAAACTTACAAGAGTTTTGCTTTAACAAAAGAAATCTCAAACTCTCAATTACAAGTGTATAAAAGTATACAAGTAACTAACACTCTCTAGCAAGAGTAAATTTTACATTCAAAGCTCACTAATAAAGACAGGAAGAATATTCAGAGTATATCAGTGAATTAGTAGATTTAATCTTGTTTTTGTCTTCAATCATCTATATAAATGCAGCTGGAAGGTTGTATATATACCCTTGTATTGATTCCATTGGTTAAAGGTTGTTGGGTATCGTAAATGCACGTTCAGTCCGTTATAACGTTAAGAAAAATAGTCGTTATATCAGAGGAGTAGGCTCCAGATCTGTGGAGTCGACACTTTCTGCTTCTGCATTTACCAGATGTTGATCACTGACATTAGAAGTCCGCTCTTCATATCGATGAGGCGACTTCTTGAACATTTTATTTTCACATCTTTGGCTTCTGCTATCATGAGGCAACACTTCATCTTCAACTGTCCGCTCATTGATCATATTATCTTAAAGCCTTTTACTTTTGCTGCCAAGAGGCGACTCTTCGTCTTCATGTGTTTGCTCATTGATCATGTCATCTTCAAGCCTTGGCGTCTGTCTCAATGAGGCGACTCTTTATTTCAATGAGTCCACTCTTTGTCTATATGGTTTCCAGGCTTTTTGCTTCTGTGTTCAAGAGGCGACACTTCATTTTCTTGAGTCCCCTCATTGTCCAATTTGTCTTCAGACCTTTTTGCTTCTGTGATCAAGAGGCGACTCCTCATTTCCATGAGTCCCCTCATTGTCCAATTTGTCCCAGGCCTTTTTGTTCTGTGATCAAGAGGCGACTCCTCATTTCCATGAGTCCCCTTATTGCCCATAATTCTGTATTCTATCTTCCAATGATTCAGATCATCTTAGCATAAATATAAGATCTTCAAGGAGTATGTCTTTGGGATATGATGATCAATCAAATCTTCTTAACTTGTCAGAGTTAACTTCTATTCAATTTGGATTGAATTAATCATTGGATATTGATCTTCTTCTTGAATCTCAAACTGTCAAAGCTTCCTTCTTTCATTGTAGAACATCTTTTTCAATGCCAAGCTTCTTCAATCGTGTAGAGCTTCACAATGCTTGATTTCTGATTCCTTCTCTTTGTTAGCAATTCTTCATTTTTCATTAAAATTACTTCACTGAGATCATTGCAGACATGATGAAGCCTTCATGCATCTAGTCTTCATGGATCCTTTATATTGTAGAAGAATTCTTCACTTGGATTCTAGATAAGGATTAGATATTCATTGTGAGTCATCTTCTCAGCAACTTCAATCACATTGTCTTGAATTGGTCTTTGCATACTTGATGAAATCACCTCTTGAGCTTTTTCAAACTCTTCAACAAACAATTCATCTTCAACTGAGCATTGCACCTCCTCAACTGATCTTTGCATATTCTGATGAAGTCTTCAGTCTAGTGCAAATCAATCTTCATTGAATCTATGCATACTTGATAGAAGCTTTATTTGAACACCTTCAATCTCTTCGAATGTAGAACATTTGTTTGAAGTAGAGATAGGCGTCAGTCCTTTGTTTGGTTCATTGCATAGCTCTTTGAATTCATTGCTTGATCTTGAATTTGTTGTGCATTCATCTTGACATGTATTAGACTTACGATTCAACTTTTAAGTCTAAGTTATGAACTTTGTTAATCTGCACACTAAGTAGATTCATTAGTAAAATAATATAAGGTTTAGTTATCATCAAAATCAACATGGAAATTAACCTTAAATCAACAAGGGTCAACTTTAAGTCAACACTCCCAACTTCAGGGGCCATTTGAAGAACGGCTTGTCACGAATTTGGGGTAAAATCTTATAAATGTGGTCCTTGAAGACAGTGTAGACCCCATTGCTTGCTTTATTGCTCCGGCTGTTGTTGTCTTCTCGCTGAAACTTCTTTGTGTCCCGCCCATTCTTCTTTTCAATGATAATGCCAACCTTCTCGGGAGTGGGCCGTGGTACATCCTCTTCCAACCTTGCATATTGCTCGATTCTCGACATTAATTCTTGCACCGTGAGGGCTAGCTTTTTCATTAAGGACTGTTGCAGGCGGTGCTCTCTGGGCAAGCCAATTTTGAACTGAGTTACAGCCAGCTGTTCGCTGCACTCATCAATCTCATTGTAGGCCGCTCAGTAGCGTTGCACATATGTCCGTAATCCCTCTTCATCATTCTTCCGTAAGGTGAGTAGGAAGTCTACTTCCCTAGGCTGCTTGCTATTGGCTATGAAGTGAGCAGTGAACAGTTTGGCAAGTTGTCTCCAGTTTGATACTGATTTGGACAGTAATTTGTCGAACCATCGTAGGGCCACCTCTCCTAGACTGGATGGGAATACTCGACACATCAAGGATTGGTCTCAACTCTAGAGTGTCATCATTTTCTTGTAGTGGCGAACGTGACTAATCGGATCGACCTTTTCGTCATATGGTGTGAACTTTCGCGGAGCGAACTTTCTTGGAGGCTGGTGGCTTTCAATCTCCTCCGTGAAAGGTGTGAATGCTATCTAATCCAGGGTTCTACTGACCACGTCCTGAGTAGTACGTGCTTTGGAGAGCTGCTCTCTGCTATCAAGTTTCTCGTTTAGCCACCTTTCCCATTCCTTCGGTTACAGACCGGTTCTAAGCCAATTCCCGTTCTGCGGTGTCTGGCTCCTCCTGTGGTGTTGATCTTCTCGTCTTTTACTATTGCGGTCGGTGTTGGAGGCATGGCTCCTAACAATGTGCACTGGCGTTGAACTTCTGCTTCTGGGATCTCGACTCCTTCTTTCGTTGTGATGGGCCGGTGATCCTCCTCTGGCTCGGTCATCCTTCATGGATATCGCGTCCCTTATTGCTCTAACCTGGGAAGTAAGCCTGACAATTTCGTCGTTACGTCGCCGCAGTTTCCTTTCAGTAGCACGAAGTGAATGGTCATTGGGCACATGTCCACTGGAAAGTGAAAGGCCCAGGTCCGGTGATGATTTCTACAGAGATTGGGTCCCCTAGCGTACTATAGATCCTTCTGTAACTCGTCTCGTGATCCTCGGTGGCTTCCAGTAGAGGACCGGGTCTCCGACCTCCTCGCTCGACCCCTGTTGCTTCTTTCCGAGGTGGTTTGGTGGCTAACCGAGTTGGTATTATCATTACTAGAGGGAGTTTTGTTCCCTCGTCTGGTGGCATGGACTCCTTTTCCCCCTAATAAACTGGTACTCATGTTTACTTGGACCTTCCCACAGACCGCGCCAATTATAAGTGGGAATTCTGGGAAGGGCCTAGCCGATCACTTGAACCAATATTGATGAGTTTCCAACCTGCTGTAAAGAGACAAAGGAGTTAGAATGGGTCGACCTTATTTGGGCCAATCACACTCTGACAGTCAAGTTAGCAAGCTTAACAAGGAATGAAGTAAAAATCATAAGTGTGTATGACTTAGTTGGATTGTTCATACCTTGCTTTTCGAAGCTCTGGTATTTATAGTGTAGCACTCTCTATTAAGCTTACTCTGATAATCATGATTCACTGCACAGGTCTATACTGGCTAGAGCCGGCTAATTTGATGTAATTTTACCTTTATCGCTATGCTTGAGCTTGACTGACCGGATGTGAGTGTCGTCATTATATGCAGCACCTCCTCTGTCTCTCCAAATGATTATATCCGTAAGTTAGGCTGAAAGGATTTTAGTTGGGGCTGGTAAAATGATCTGGGCTTGTGTTGTTATAATTGTCTCTGGGCAACTCCAAGCCTAATTCGATAGTGCTAATCTTTTTGGACTTGTAAACTGATTTGGGCCTGTATTTATTCGACCCACAGTTATTATTATTAATCAAATGTTTTAAAGAAATCAAATTTAGCGCATTCTAAACTTGTACTTGATTACTATTTTATAACGAATTGATTCTAGGTTTCTTATTTTTCTAAATGTAATAATCCATTATAAATTTTATGAGATCCGATTTGACTTGCACGTGTTGCAAAAATTATTTATTTTTACACCATTTCATAAGCTTCTGTAAGATTCAAGTTTCACAAATTTCACCATTGGATTTGATACTCTTTAATGAACTTCATGCTTGCCAACTTTAGCTCAATCAGCAAAAAGAGTTATCTTATCCATATAGCTCTCCAAATTATATTTATATTATATACGTAAAAATATGAGTGTACGTACAAGACAAATTTCGATCGCCAAAAGATCTAAATTATATCTTTTCTTTTTTAGAGAAAAAAAAATGAGAAATCAAGCCTAAGTTTCGTAACAGTGTCTTTTTTTCATTAAATAATGTTTTTAGAGAGAAATTTTTTTTTTATCCTTCAGCTTTGCCACATAATAAAAAGGACAAAATAAACCAGGAAATGTTAAAATAAGAATTGATTTAAGTTTGTTAGTGATTTATTTTATAAAGGATAATACTATATAAACTGAAAAGCGCATATGAAAATTTTATGAGAATGACATGGCATGCACACATATATAGACACATCACTTAAATAGCCTGAATTTTTTTTTTTTAAAAAAAAAATCATTTAAAAATTATCAATGCAGCGAATAAAGATACGTCTACTGAACATGTCGGCTGAGTTTCAACGATGACTCCATTATTGAAGGCAAGCCAGCTCTAAGGTAAAGCAAATGACTATTGTTAGTGAGGTGTGATAACGATATATATGCATATATATATATATATATATATATTTGGGCTTATATATGCGGGATTCATTTCCTTTCTATAGTGAAGCAATACACATGATTTTTTGCTGGGTTTATTTTATTTTTCTCTTTTTATATGCACGAATATAAGCCAAGGATTTCAATGAGAAAGATGATTTGAGATCCAAACCACATTCTAGGACGCGAATCCTGTCACCTCTAACAATCAAATGCCCAATTATATCATCCCCAAATACCGTCGTTTGAAGAAATTCAATCGAATTTATCTATGATATAATTCAATCGAATTATATCATCCCCATATACCTCAAAAGCCTAATGAAAACCGAAATCTTGTTCAACCATAAAACTCTGTATTTCTTCAACACCCCACATGCCAACATGAATGAAAAACTGGGAGTTAATCGTGGACCCTTCCTTCAGAAATCAGTTTTGAATCTGACCCTTCTTTAAAAAAATCGAAGTTTCCTCAAACATCTCGGTTTTGACGGGTAGCACACTACATGAGTGAACCTTTGTAACTATGACTTTGATTGTGAATGTTGGAGTTTGATGGGAGGTGAAGACAAATCGAAGTTGATTGTGGACCCTTCCTTTAGAAATCGGCTAATCGCATATCACAAATCTGGCGTTTGTGGGAGAAACAGAGAGCTCTAGGGTTTCACGTTTGTGGGAAAACGGAGAGAGAAAACACAGGGGTTTTACGTTTCTGGAAGAGAGAGATAGAGAGAGAGGGACAGAGAGTGAGAGATTAGCTTTAATATTGCAATAACTTGTGTCTGACGTGTTGCCACATCAGTGTGCCGCATCATATTGGAGAATTTTTTAGATAATTTTTTTTGAAAGAGTAGATTTTCCTTTTATAAAAAGCCTTCTAGACTTCTTGAAGAATCACATGTTATTTCTGAATGCTAAACATATTTCGGTGGCCTTAGAACAAGCTCTGAGGAGGTGGTCAATATTTTTATTAGGTCATTCACTTATGTTGCTTATCCCCTCTAACTCCTTTATTTCGTTAATAAGCAGTCTTTCATGCGTAATAAGTCATAGAAATCTTTTTAATTTTTTTCAAGATTTTGATATTCCATATCCATCTCTAGATCATCTTGTTGTCAACTATCAGAGTTATCAATGAACTCATAAGCAAAAACAATAGAGAATTTGCCAATAGAAGACCCTTTCCAAGCTATGAATAAAACTCATTTAGTGAGTTGGAACTCTGTCACTTTTTTTCCTGCTACTAGAGCTGTAAACGTATCGTGCTGAGCCGAGTAGTAGGTTGTTCAAATTTAGTTTAAAAATTTTAACGAGCTTAAAAATGTATTCAAACTTGGCTTGTTAAAGTTTTAAAGTGAGTTTTAATCAAGCCGAGCTCGAATAACTTCAAATTTTTAGTGTATATAAAATTATCAAGCCGAGCTCAAAAAATTAACGAATTTTAAAATGTGTTCAAGTTTAGTTTGTTCATATAAAGAGCTGACTTCGAATGAGTTTTTAGCAAATAGCACGCGAGTCTTCAAATTAGTAACATCAGTGAACGACCTATTAAAAATACTACTCTTTTAGCAAACCAAAACAGGGAGACTTGGTTCAGTTCATTTTATAGCCTTACCTGCTACTGGGAGTCTTGTGATAAAATATACCAAATTAGCAAATACTGCTCTTTTGGCTAATGCGGGTTCGGAGTGTCCCAGTCTCCCTCTTCCCTTTGGGCTCAAGGTTTTGACAAGAAACATCTTCACGGGTCTTACATCCTCACCCATCTGACCCCTTCTCATGCTTCTCCTATTTGGAAGGGTCTCTTAGAATTGTGCAGAAGTGTTAAGCTATGTTTGGGTGGTCGGTTGGGGATGAGTCTCTTACCCTTTCCCTATTACTAAAAACCCTTGAGGCTCCTATTGATCCTAGAGATATCCATCTTAAGGTTTCAAATGTTTTGTGTAACAATGTTTGGCACTTTAATCACCTTTACACCCCTTCCTTTGATTGGAAATAGATATAGAAAATCCTTGCCCAAAATAAACTTCGTCATTTTGTGTGGGTTTACCACTATGATCGCTTGTTTATGAACTCCCTCCGGCTTGTTAAGAATATGTTTGTTGCCTCTAATTGCTCTAGATGTGGCTTATATTGAGAGACCTCTGTGCATGCTCTACTTGATTGTCAAAGCCAAGTGGTTTGGAATCATATTGTTTGTTCTCCTCGCTAGCATTAGTTTTACACTCTTTCTCCTTTAGATAGAATGAGATGTAATATCCAAAGTAACCCTCTTGGGGTTGACTGTCCTTTGGCTCCACCTTTTTCTTGCTATATCTTGGCAAATATTAAGTCTAGAAACTTGGAAATTTTTTAAAACAAATCTCCCTCCCCTTTATGTGTTTTGCAACAAGCTGCAATTTCGTTTGCCTTTCTTTTGAACAAAGCTTTTCCAGTTTCTTCATGCTCTTCTATTCTCTCTCTCCCTTGGTTGATTACTTGGACCTTTCCTAATGGCGGTTGGGCTAAGCTTAACACTAATGGAAATGCCCATAGTAATCCAGCCTTGCGACAGCAAGGAGTCTTCTAAGAAATGACTCTAGCATTAGATTATAGGGTTCATGGAAAGAATTGGAGTCACTGCTTGTAAAACCCTAACTTGGTTAGTATCGTGCTTAACTTAATATCATGTTTGTGGTACATGATTATCTTTAATCAAGGTGCTTGTTTAGCAGGGTTTAATGAGGGCTTGCATTTGGGGGATTATCATGTTTTTAAACATGATTAATGAGCTTAATTAATACTTAATTAGTTTAATTAACCTTCATGCTTAGCTTATGTTAATCATGATGAATTATCATGAGTGTGATTAATTATATTAATCATGTAGATGAGAGGAGGATTAAGGAAGCAAGGAGGTGCTAGGTGGAGGTTTAACCCTAAAACACTTAGGTGTGTGTTTCACTAATCTTGTTAGCAAGTGTGTGTGTGTGACATGTGGAATGATAGATACATTTTGTATCTATAATTGGCTTCAAGGCAAGGGGAGGAGAGGGAAGAGAGGAGCTTGTGTAGTAGAATTGTTTGGCAAGAAAGAAAGTGAGAGAAAAGAGAGAAAAAGAAGAGGAAAGAAGGGAAGAGGAGAAATTTGAAGGGGAAGCTTGTGATTTCATTGTTGAAGGTGAGAGATCTTATATTGATGCTTTGTTTCATTGCATATTTGTTAATTATGTATGTTAACATGTCAATTCATGCCATGAAAGTGAGAATTGGAGTGATGGAGGAGAAAAGGGGGTGAGGGCTTTCATGGTGAAAGACTTGATTTATCTTGGTGAATATGTTATTGGTTGTCTTTAATCTTACTTCTAGCTTGGTATTGCATTTTTGAGTCTTTAGTGAGCTTATGTGAAGTGTTGTGGTAGATTGGAGTGGAGAAACCTTGGGTTAGGAAGGCATTTCGAGCCATGTCCAGCAGATCTCGCTAAGGTCTCACTACCTTCTCGCCCTAGCAAACTTATCCAGTAAGTCTCGCTACCTTCTCGCTCCAGCGAACTTATTTATCCAGTAAGTCTCGCTACCTTCTCGCCCCAGTGAACTTTTTCAATAAGTCTCGCTACTTTCTCGCCCCAGCGACTCTTTCTAACAGCTTTGACACTCTTTAGTAAAATGACCATAACTTTCTCTAGGAAACTTGGATTGATGCACCGTTTGAAGTGTTGAAAAGTAGATTCATATATCTTTCTAGTGATATAAATTTGGTACTTTAAATCCTTGTGAATTATGAGACATTGTAGTTTAAAGTTGACATTACATTGCATTGGGGAAAGGTTTAATATCCTATTGAGTTCTAATGCACCATTGGTGTTCTAAATTACGTGTTTAAGGTGTATAAGCTATAGTCATGCATTGGTTATGAATTATAACATTTATTTCATCAATTTTGATATGGTGGTATTTGATAGGTGAAGAAGCGGATCAAAACACTCCGGTTCAACCAAAGGAGTGACTCAACGGTGTGTATAAGACAAGTATTAGGTGAGAATATAAGATGATCTTATCCATTATGCATTGAATGGTTTATTATCTACATTGGTGGTGATTGTTTGATTATGAGGTGATAATTGCATACAATTCATACATTGTGTGCATACTTTGCATTGCATAGAGGAGATTTAGCTGAGTGGGGGCTAACCTAAAGGGTATTGATGTGGGATATCCTTGATAACAAGCCATTGATATATTGGGCCAATGTTATCAAAATAGTGCGCACATATGTGGAGTATCATACATTGCATCACAAGAGGCATTGTTTTTACTGTTGTTGGTGTATTATCTATTGATGATTAATTCAGTGGATGTTTATCATTCCTTCTTTATGAGTTTAATTTGTGAGCACGTTGATATATAGCTCACATCCACACAGATTGTTTTGCAGGAAGATGGGAGATGTCCAGTCCATTGTTGGTGTTGAGTTGGAGAGTTTCGAGAAGCTCTTTAGATGAGTTATTAGTCGTGTACATTGTTGTACATTATATTAAAGTCCTGTTAGAGTTTTGTTTATTTTATGGTATTGTAAATATTCATAAGTGTGGATCAAGAGTTCTCTTAATCATGTATGTTGGAGAATTATGAGATGGTTTGTATTTATTTAATATGATGGTATGTATTCCTATAAGATTTCTATCTTTGAGATTACATTGAGGTTTCGCTGACAGGTAGGTGACCTGTGCGATCACGTTCGTCCTAAGACAGCGATACTGACGCTTGTTTAGAACCGGGCGTGACAGATTGGTATCAGAGTTGAGGTTTAATACCAAAGTTGTATTGTCAAGTTGTTTTGAGCTTAGGTTTACAACTGAGGCTATGTTGTGGAGTTGGTTTTTAGAGTTGCAATGGACTATAGGGTGTTGTTTGTGTCAGTTTGAGTTAGTAGGCTTATGTGAGTCAAATATGTATTGTGTACTAATCTTGAATTGATGTAATGAGAATGGCTTAAAGAGATTCACCAAGGAGAGCTGAGGAGGAAGCATCGTCAGCTCTAGTTCAGGGGCAAAGACAACGGGGAGAGGGTGTTCATAATCCACCAGATGCAGCCGATAGAGTGGCAAATGTTTTAGCTCAATATATTGAATATTAATCCATGAGACCAATGCAGAGGACTAGTACATTGCATGAACAGTTTATGAAACTGAATCCTACATAGTTCAATGGGCAATTGATCCATTGGTGGCAGAGGAGTGGTTAAAGAAATTAGAGGCAATCTTTGAGGTAATGGCTGTGACTGATGACCAAAAACTGATGTTGGCTGCATTCATGTTGAAAGGTGAAGCTCGAAATTGGTGGGAGGCAATGAGACGAATGATGGGTTCCCAGGGTAATGGAGTACCAATTACATGGCAGCAATTTATAGAGGTATTTAATGAGCAGTACTTTCCACTTATTTACAAATAGCAGAAAAAGCAGGAGTTTATCTCTCTGAAATAGGGGAAGATGACTGTGTCTGAGTATGAAGAACAATTTACAGCTTTATTACGATTTGCACTTGACTTAGTACGCACCGAAAATGCTAAATGCAGGAGATTCCAACATGGGTTAGAGTTAAGTGTACGATCTCGAATTTCAGCTCTTGAGATGGTAAGGTATGCTGACTTGGTGAATAAAGCAAAAATTATGGAGTAAGATGTAAAAGAATTGTCAAGTAGAAGAGAACAGTTTAAAAAGGGAAAGTTTGATGTTGGGGCTGGAACGTCAGGCCAAAAATTATTAGAATCTATAAGATATGGTGGACAAGGAAGATCACAGTCAAGTCAAAGAACAAAGAGTCCCAGATCTGGAAGTACAAGGGGTCATGGCTCTTGGAGACCTCCAGTGAGACCTCAAGTTCAGGAATTTTTGGTGGCAAAATGGGAAGAGTTACTTGTTATAGGTGTGGAGCAGATGGCCATATTATTAGGGATTGTCCAATGCCTTGGGGTGATAAATGCTATCAGTGTGGACAGAAGGGTCATATAGCAAAACATTGTACTCAGGGCTTTGCGACAACCTCCTCTATGGGTAGTGTGGCTGGTGGTGGAAGAGGGACGACTGGGAGTGCACAACGTAGACGTGGGACTACTTCTGAACCACGGACTCAGGCATGGATATATGCTATGACCCAGTGGGATGCTCAGGCTACACCTACGGTAGTGACAAGTATGATATCTATGGCTGACAAGGATGTTTACGTACTGTTAAATCCTGGATCTACCCACTCTTTTGTTTCCATTGCATTTAGTGAATATCTACATAGACCACATACATCTATGGCACAACATTTACTAGTTTCTACACCTGTGGGGAATGTGGTGTCAGTGGAAGTGGTGTATAAAGATTGTGTGTTAAAAATTGGGGAGAAAGAGTTGAATGTGGATTTGATTCCTTTAGCAATCCATGATTTTGATATGATATTGGGTATGGACTGGTTAGCATCTTATCATGCTTCCATTGACTGTTTCAAGAAGAAAGTTATTTTTCAAGTGCCAAATGAATTAGAGTTCAGATTTCAAGGTGAGAGAGATGTAGTTCCAACTTGTTTAATATCAGCTTTAGAAGCTAGAAAATTATTACAGAAAGGATGTGAAGGGTACTTAGCTCATGTGATTGATAGTACTAAAGCAAAATTGAAACTGTCAGATCTTCCCGTAGTTTAAGACTTTGTGGATGTATTTCCGGATGAGCTACTAGGGATTGTGCTTGATAAGGAGGTGGAGTTTTCTATTGAATTATTACCGGGAACTACTCCAATTTCTATTACACCTTACAGAATCGCACCAGCAGAGTTGAAGGAATTGAAAACTCAATTGCAAGATTTGTTAGATCGGGGGTTTATTCAACCTAGTGTGTCACCGTGGGGAGCTCCTGTGTTGTTTGTGAAGAAGAAGGATGGAACCAAGAGGCTATGTATTGATTATTGGCAATTGAATCAAGTTACAGTGAAGAATAAATATCCTTTGCCACGTATTGATGATTTGTTTGATCAATTTCAAGGGGCCAAGGTCTTTTCAAAGATCGATTTGAGATCCGGTTATCATCAGCTGAAGGTGAAAGACAGTGATGTTTCAAAAACTGCTTTCCGAACGCGGTATGGACACTATGAGTTCTTAGTGACGCCGTTTGGAGTGACTAATGCTCCAGCTATTTTCATGGACTTGATGAACCAAGTATTTCAGCCTTTTCTCGATTCATTTGTTATTGTATTCATTGATGACATCCTAGTTTATTCACACAGTAAGGAGGAACATGAAGAGCATTTAAGACTTGTTTTACAAACTTTGCGGGATAAACAGTTATATGCTAAATTCAGTAAATGTGAGTTTTGGCTCGATAGGGTGGTATTTTTGGGACATGTGATTTCTGATGAAGGAATTTGTGTTGATCCAAAGAAGATTGAAGCTATAATGAACTGGGAGCAGCCGAAGAATGTATTTGAAATTAGAAGTTTCTTGGGGTTAGCGGGATATTACAGACGGTTTATTCAAGGATTCTCATCTATCATTGTACCATTAACTAAATTGACACAGAAGGATGTAAAATTTGAATAGACTGATGATCGTGAATGTAGTTTCCAAGAATTAAAGATTTGGTCGTGAGATGATCAAGACCATATTAGTGACAATGTATTGGTATAGGTGTGAATTTCACAGAGACAAATGAGAATATAGACCTTGGCGTGATCTAGGATGGTACAATAGCTCACAGGTTATCACACCTAGAAGTCAAACCTGTTTCATCCCATGCTCTCTTTTTCTCCTTTCATTCTTTTTTTTTTTTTTTTGGTGGAAGTCCAACCCTATCTTTCCAATGATGAAAATACAGAAATGTAAAGTATGGCGGTTTTCACACACATGAGTAGGTAGCGTTTTCCTCTTGTCTCATAACAATGGTAGCTGCACTTAGACTCACTGGTAGCCATTTCCATAAATGATGAGAGAGGGAATCGACAAAAGGTCAATCTAGGTGTGAGACAATCTGCAAATATTTAACCTATCCAAAATAGATCATAAAGGCGGATTCCATATGCTAAGAAATCTCAAGAAGTGTGCGTTAAGTTGAACATGAATCACCAATATGGTAAAGATCATCAAAACCATTGACTTATATTTATGCAAGTGATCATGCATACGAGATTCAACCTCAAACAAGCATACACATCAATTTGTTCATAATTGAATATTTGCCCCAGTGATAGTGCATGTGTAGGACAAACACCATAAAAAAAATCTTTGTTTCGGTTTTCCTAATTTTTTTCAAAGACTCAATCAACCCGGACTTGCCATTGTGTGTTAATCTTCCTTTTGAAGGTGTAGCTACTTGTTGCTTTGTCAGGACATCATTTAGGGGTCACTCCTTGGATTTCAATGAGCTACATGATTGATTTTCATCTCTCACCCTTCTGTAGTTTCCCTCTCTCTGTATTTTCTATTTCTCTCTCCCCTCTTTTTAGAGTCAAAGATTGTTTCTGCTAAAGGTGGTGCTTATGCTATCACATCCTTCAAGTCGGGGTAAACATTTCGAGAAGAATTTATAAAGAAAAACATCATTCATGGAAAGCGATGAAACAATTGATATAAACATTAAATTTTAACCCTTTTTCATCATATGATTTTTGTTTACATGCTCAGTTCTGAATTTAAAACAATAATAAAAGGTAGGGTCCAGAATACATCCCTTTTTTTTGGAAAACAAATCCCTTCAAATAGGTTTAGGGACCCTGCCAGCTTCTTCCATACTCGGTGTACTGGCTACCTCATTAGGTTGTGGAGGGCAGAGCAAAATTTCATCCACGGCACTGTAGGCGTGTGTGATTGTCATGTTCTTGTAGGTTTCTTCTTTCTCCTCGTTCTTGTCGATTTTAGACACCATGCTCAGGCTACCCCTTAGGGCCGGTAGTTCTCAGAGTTTACGCCCCCTTTTGGGTTCTGGTTAAGGGTGTGATCTTGTGATGGGCTGGTGAAGATAATAAGGATTGGATCTAATTTTTGAATTTCAAGAACTCCTGTGTCTATTAGGTCTTGGATTTTGTGTTTTAGATGGCGACAGTTTTTCGTGCTATGCCCCTGTCCCACCGAATGGTACTTACAATTGAGTGTTGGGTCAAAGAAGGGTGGCAGGGGATTGGGTAATGGTCGAGCTGGTAATGGGTGCAAGTATCCTGCTTTCAGAAGATCATAGTAAGCAGTTGTTTGGGTGCAAGCTAATGGGGTAAAAGGTCGGCTTTACCCTTTTGCTCTTTTGGATTTGGCATGTGGCCGAGCGTAAACTAGCTCAAAAGTGGGTGGTACAAGTGCTGCATGGGTTACACTGATTGCCAAATTTCGGGGATAGTGGGCCAAATTTCGGGGATAGCAGTGTTGGATTTCGGGGATAGTGGGCCAAATTTCGTTGCACTGATTTTTGCAAGGTCTTTGGCTTGGGGGTCATTGAGGCTTTGGATTTTGCGCTTTAGTCTGTGGTTGCCACTGATATTATGACCTTGGGAATGAATTTCAGAACGCAAGTCTGGGCACCTAAATCAGGGACCGTATCGAGAGCAGGCTTTGGAATCAGGCGCCCAAATTTGCAAAGTTGGCGGTAAGCTGCACTTGGAGCGCATCCTAGCTGAGTGGAGTCCTGATCTTTTACAATTCTTTTCTCTGGGGAAGTGGTATGCTCATTTTTAGCTGGGGTTTGACTTTTGTTGAGTTCTTGGGCAAAGTCATGCGGATTGGGCAAATCGAAAAATTGTGGCTGGTTGACATCATCCAGAGGGGAGGATGACTCCTTTTGTCCCTCGAAGTTAACTATGCTTGTGTGGGGTAGTAAAGATGAAACAGTGGTTTCCAACCCTGTAATTTTCTCTTTGAGTCTTGCCAATTCTTCCAATATCCAGGCTTGCCCCCGCCTAAGTGGGCAGTTGGGCGGTACTGAAGCTGAGGGCACCTTTGGAGTGGGCCCTTTGAATGCCATTGCCTGTACCAGCTTGAATATTTCATCTATTTTGCTTTTGATCTCATTGATGTCCTCATGAGTGACAGGATTATTAGTTATAGAAGCATTCTGTTCTGTTGCCATGATTAGTATCCGATATCTGGTGAGGATCGATCTTCGGATATCAAGTGGAGTTTCGATCGGTTTCTTCCTTCTTTTTTTGTGTCTAGAATTTAACCTTTGAATGGGAGAGAATAAATGGGAAAAAGTAAAAAAACAAGAAACAAGGGAAAAGTTAGTGCCTATTTTTGAAAAGTTTTTATGCAAGACATGGCCTAAGGATGCCCCTGCTTTTTAAAGGGGAGCTAAGCATGATGCATTGGCTCACATTTGGAGATAGGGGGTTGCCCCTGTATGCAATACTATAGCTGTGCGAGCATGTTCATTCATTCATTCACACATTCATTCATTGGATGAAAATAACAATTTTATTAAAATGAATCCTTCTTGTACATAGAAGTTTTCAAAAATACATTGAAATGGGAAGGGGGAACATTTTCCTTGGGACTTCCGCCTATCCTATATTTACATCATGGGATCCTAAACTACTTCTCGAGTCTTCGGATTCGCCTTCTTGGATGGACGTCGAATGAGAGACATTAGATTTGAATTGCCCCTTTGTCTTCTTGGCAGCCCTATCTCCATGAGTGAAGAGGGATTAAGGCCCCTTTTTATACGATAACTTTGATGCATGCCATGAACCTTTAGGGTCTCGTGCTACCCTTAGGAGTTTTGGGTTTGCTTGATTTGAGCGAGAAGGTCATTGGGCCTTGCTCCGGGGGTTGATTAGATGCATGAAGATGCAACGACTTGAGTTACTTTGGGAACTGTTGTCTTGGAATGAACTCAGATGCATGAGCGGTTATGATGCATATACATAATAGAATGGCATGAATTGAATAGTATAACAGCATGAATTGAACATAATAAAGCGGTCACCCTTTCCTCCTTGATTTTGAAATTGACGTGTGTGTCCTAAATCCGGTAGAGGTTCCGCTATGCAAAGGGTGCTACATGAGCATGAGGTTGGGGTTTACTAATGCTTCCTAAAAAGCTCAGTCCTCGAACCTTCAAACCTCTGGCGTCCACCCTCGAAAGGGTGAACTCCATCTTTGGTTGGTGATTCGAGCGGGGGAACTATCAAGAGACCGTAGGCTAAGAAACTGACACAGCATCCACCCACAGTCAATATACTGTTCCCCCTTTTATTTAGAAGGGTAGTAACCAGGTAATACATGCAAGATGTAAATGCAAGTGAGCGCACCAAGTATGTGCGGAATTTTCGAAAATTGAGGAAAGGACCCAACAACACACATCACATCTTGTTCATTCATTCACATACATGGCAATAAATAAGACATGAAATAAAAATGTGAACAAAGGTCCACCTACAAAAGACAAATGCAAAGAGTTAGTAACTTTTCAAAAACTCAATGTAAGATAAAATGGATGTTTAATGCAAGAGCATGAATGAAAGCAATGAATGCAAGTGATGACACTTATTTGAAAAAAATTTTGAAAAATAAGGTTTGCTTTGGACACTTGAAAATTTTGAAGAGTGGACAAAGTTGGAAAAAGTAACCGGAGGTTCTGGGTGAGTGAAGGGTGAAGACACATATCAATGGCCTAACCCTCTAAGTGTCCCTAGTGGAGTCGTCAGCTGTCGCGCCCCGATTTTTGGGTGTCCAAGGTCCTTTCGGCTCAAAGACCCCAAAGCACAGAACTCTATCACTAGAACTCGTCCTCCTAGACGGACAAGTGCGACTAGGTTTGAAAATTGGTTTGACTAAGGGCTTTTTAGAAAAATGGAAGTCACCACCTAACTTGATTAAGGTGAGTTAAGGTACTTAAAACTAAATGTTAATCCAAATATTAAACTTAGGGTTTTTTGGAAAAGGGTTTTGAAAACTCCCTCAAGAGAGGGTTTTTAAGGAAATAGGTCGTTTGGTAACCTTTGGAAAGATTTAAGCCCTTTTGGAAAATAACTCCATTTTGGTCATTTGAAAACAAAAATCTATGGTTCGGGGATTGGTTACGTGTAGGGAAGAAATCCTAAGATCATCACCCTACCCTGCCCTTTCGGTGCCTACGTTTCTAATCACCCTTTGTTCATTCACTAGAATAACCGGTTACCATTATCCACTTAATATTTACTTTAAAGTTTTGAAAACGGGGTCTAGTCATCACTTTTTGGATGGATGATGCGTGATGCAAGTTTTTGGAAGAAGTTTGAAAATAATAAGCATTTTGAAAGAGTTTGGAATAGGAACTTTGAATTGATTAGAATTTTTGAAAAAGGGATTGGAGTTGGAATAAAAGTTATGACTGCACTATTTTAGGTTACCTACGTATCTCATTTGGCGAGAATTAGGTCAATCGTAGTTTGGGCAAGAGCCCGATGGAAAATAGGTGCATTAGGGCCTTTAAAAGGTTTGAAGACACTTTGGGGTCTTTGAAAAAGTTTAAGACACTTTGAGGTCTTTGGAAAAGTTTAAGATACTTTGAGATCTTTGGAAAAATTTATGACACTTTGAGGTCTTTAGAAGTTGAAGACTCTTGGAGGTCTTTGGAAAAGTTTAAGACACTTTGAGGTCTTTGGAAGTTGAAGACTCTTTATGGTCTTGGAAGTTTTGACTTAAAATTAGATGGTGGAGTGTTTTGAAAATGATCTTGGATCACCTTAAGGGAGTTTTGGAACAAGGCTTTGTCATGACTCAAGAGAACTTGAAAGTGTTTTTGAAGTCTTGTTTTGAAAACCTTGGAGGAATGTTTTGATGAATTAGTTTTAGAAAGTGGTTTTTGGAAATAGCTAAGGGTTTGAAATCCTAATATGGACAACCTTAGGGATTTTTCTCGATTTATAACTTTTCCTTGGAATCTCTAACCATGAGGGGGCTAAGGACACCCTAGGTTTGTGGCCTTTTGAAAGCATTTTTGGAAATGTCTTGAAGGTGGAGTGTAAGAACATTTGAAGAGTTTATGGAGTTGGTTTTTTGAAATTATGAGAGTAGGAGGTTTTGGAAAAATAGGTTATGAGGATATTTTGAAAATTGAATGATCATTTAGAAAAGGGTTCAAAAGTTGGAACCTTGAAGCATATTAACCTATGTTGAGTTAGTTTATGGTTAAAGGTGACCTAAGGTTAACTAACTTGGGTTAGGTTAACCTAGGGTTAAGATGAATTATGGTTAACTAACTTGGGTTAGGTTAAGCTAAGGTTAAGATGACTTAGGGTTAGGTTAACCTAAGGTGAGTGAGCTAGGGTCAAGTTAACCTAGGATTCGACAGCTAGGGTTAAGTTAACTTAGGGTTCGACAGCTAGGGTCAAGTTAACCTAGGATTGGATAATTATGGTCAAGTTAACCTAGGGTTGGATAACTAGGGTCAAGTTAACGTAAGGTTGGATAACTAGGGTCAAGTTAACCTAGGGTTGGGTAACTAGGGTCATGTTAACCTAGGGTTGGATTGGAAAATGGTTTTGAAAGTTGGTTTGATGCACTTTTGGAAAGAGTTTTGAAAAACAAAACATGTTATGCAATGGACTTTGGTGAATAACCTTTTTGAAGATCATTTCCATGAAAATTTGGACTCTAGTCAAGAGTATGGTTTATATGGTTGGTGATTGGAGACCATTCTAAGGAAGGTTTCCTTATGGCCATTATAACCATAATCTTGACAAGAGTATAAGGGATCCAAAAATCAACATGGTGATGATAAATTTTTAAGGTACCATTTTTAATGCAAAGATGGATGGAATGAGTTTTTGATAACTATTTTTGAAAAGAGTTTGAAAATCATTTTTGTAGGAGGCCATTCCATCAAGAGAGGGTTCCTATGGCCAAATAAAAGGAAAATCACTCAAGAGATGGTTCCTTGGGGCCATTCCAACCATTACACTTAAAAGAATGGAAACCTTGAAAATTGGAGAATTGGAAAGTAACCTTTATGCAAGTTGAAATGTCATGATGCCAAAGTGAGAGTTAAGGGGCTAGTAGGGAATTTCCTACGGCATGATTTCTAAAGTCCCATCCTAAGCTTCAAGGAGCCAACTCTTGGAACAATTTTTGAAAGAAATATAGAGTTTGGAAATGACATGGAGTTTAAGAGAAGTGTAAGCATTATAGAACATGACAATAAGCATAAAAATGAAGCCAAGTACACAAGACATGATCAAAATAGTAATATGCAAGGGGTCATGATCACATACAAGTCTTTTAGGCTACACCACACAAACAATGGGCTCCTACGCCTTACCATCTTAAAGTATGCTAGTGAGAGATTCCCCTACACGGTGGCTCTCACTTGCTTTCCTCTAAGCATGATCTAAGAGCCATCTTGACTCAAGCATGGAAGAAAGGGGGGTTGAATATGGGGATTAAAATAGAGAATAGCCTAAGTAGGCTAGGAGAAGAGTGGAGAAAGACACAAATGTAAAAGGGATACCACCTTTTGCCTTTAACATACTTGTAGTCTTCAATGGATGCCTTGATTGGATCTTGAATGACTTCAAGAAGGCTTGGAGGGATGGTAGGAAGTGTTTGTGTGGTGTATAAGGCTATGTAAGTGAAGTGAATGGCCTTTAGGGTGGTGGAATCTAGCTTAAGTGTTGGAAGGGGAGAATATGTATGGAGATTCGAGGTTTTGGAATGATTTCGACAGGGCTTCGCATCAATTTCGAACCTGGAATATGCAAAGGGGGAGGCCTCTATTTATAGGCAAAACTTTCAGATACTGGCACATGTAGGACATGCGCTTGTGTAAAATTTACATAGGCACATGTCTTGCATGTGCGGGTACTATTCCACTGGTAGAATGCCACGTGGCACCCATTGTACTGACTCAATCTTGACTGTTGATCGAAATCTGGTCGATTTGATCAAAATCTGGGTGCATATAGCATACGCTCTGCCACCGAGAAGGTTCGTCCAAACTTTGTCCAGATAATTGAGCCAATCGGGAAGGTTTCAGGGGAATCGGTTGCACCCACGGTGTTCTCTTGGGGTTTCTCGTAGACTTTCATGTTTTTAAAAAGTTTGAATTGTGTTTAGAAGCTTAGGATATCGCCTTGGGAAACATGCAAACAAGGACACTTTTGTAGAGCGTCTGTGATACGCTCCGATGGTGTTTGAAAGTGACTATTTTCGTTTCGTGTGATCGAGGCCTTCGAGAAGCGATCCTTTCTATCGGATCGTACTAATGGAAATTATTCTCAAAATACTTTCGGGAATTTCTAGATTTACGAATTTCTCAAGTCGTTTGACGGTGCATTTTAATCAAGGAATTGGAGAAAAAGTCAACCTTGACGGAGCGTCTGCGAGACGCTCCAGGGGTTGTCAAAGGTAACTGGGTTTGAGCCATACGATGAAGGGCTTCGGGAAGCGATCTATCCAATAAAACCGTATCGATGGAAAGATCTATGAATGAGCTTTTGGGAATTCCCTGATTTACGCATTTCTCAAGTCAGTTGACGGTGCATTATAACCAGGGAATTGGGAGAAAAGACAATTTAAGTGGAGCATCTGTGAGACGCTCCAGGGACCTTTTGTCAAGTTGTGTGAATTTAGTGTCGTAGGGTCCTCCTCGGGTTAAACAAGGGTGTATGGTGAAACCCTTTGCTCGAAATCCCAAGGCCGGTGCTGTTTTGGGGCATATTTGGATTTCCAGGGGCAAAACGGTTAGGAATGGTTTGGTGTGTTGTGTTAAGCATGTAGGGTTGTTCAGGGATGGTTTTGGGAGAGTCTTTTACCGTTCGGCGGTGTTTGCGCAGTGTTGAGGTGTTTAGGGGCAAAACGGTCATTTTGGCTGGAGTGGGCCGGAATAAGATCAGATTCTGACCAAATGGCGTGTAGGGGATACCTAATGGTTTAACAACATTTTGGAAGGATGGACTTATCATTTTGCAGAATTTTGAACTTTCCCAAAACATGCCTGGAGGCCCAAGGGCAAGTTTGGTCATTTTTCACCGAGTTGGGCTAGCAGGTGACGGTGTTAACCTAGGTGTTGGTTCCCGAAACTGCCCGGTCTCAGAAAACTACCTATGCGGTGTTGGTCTCTAAGAACGCCCGATCTTTGAGAACTACATGTAGGGGTGGTGTTGGTTCTTGAGAACGTCTTATCCCAGAAAGCTACCTGAATTGGTGGCGATGGTCTCTAAGAATGCTCGATCTCGGAGAATTACCAAATGTCGGACATTTTACGTTGGCGGGCTAGCAGGCGCCAGAAGTGAATTGTCTGGAACTTGATGAGGTGTTGGTCCCCGAGATCGCCCGATCCCGGGAAGCTACCTGGATGACATTGGTTTCCGGGATCGCCTAATCCGGAAAGCTACCTGGAATAATGGTGCTTATGCCTCCAGCGGGTCCTTGTGGACCCGAGAAGCGACTAGTTGGTTGGATTGGAGATTGTAAGGCTCAGCTTGAACCTATATGTGTTGTGATGTTTGAAAACTGGACCCGTTCGAGCCGGAAAGTGTCTAGCGGGCAAAAATGGGTTGCTTACACATCCTTAGTCCAAACCCATAAAACCAAACTACTTTAACTATCAGCTTCAAAAACAAAGTACAAAAAGTAACTATTAAACAACCAATCCATTTGAGTTGTTTGCGGGTCAACCTAACTGGTCGATTCTACAATTGGAATGATTCACTTTCATATGTTCTGAATGAATAAAATTTAAAATAGGATTAATTCGGTGGGATTTGAAAAAGAAAAACGAAAAACCTTGAAATCCTTTGGTAATTAGTCAGATTACATGTGAATTGGAAATAATTAATTCTTAATTGGTAAATAATTACAACCTTGCCCTCCCTTTCTTTTCTTTTTTTTTTTTATTTTATTATCTGACTAGCTAATATTAGGGCACTATTGTCATCAAAATATTTTGCTTTTCGATTCCTTATTAAACAAATAAGAAGAATTAAAATTATTTATTTTAATTCCCATAAATTAATGCCAAACACAAAAAGGGGATTATCTTTGAAACCCTTTTCTTTGCTATTTTGAAATCTAATTGACAAAAATACATGGTTCCAAATAGTGACTAAATTAAATTTGGTTATTTGTTTTCGTAGGGTTTTTTTTATTCAATTTCAAAATGTTATTATATTCTTGAATTTCATTTGTCTTGCATGTGCGGCTGCCACCACCGTATAAACTGATCTCCCGCTTATTCTCTGCCCATATCTCATAAATTTCCCGCGCTCTCTCCCTGCAACCACTCTCTCTCGCTGCCTATCTCTCACTCTCTCTCTCATCCACCATCGGAGAAGTCAATAATCCCCCCACCGCCGATCTCTGTACCGTAAGTGCTTCACTTTCTCTGTATTTCTTTTTTTTTTCTCCTTGTATTTGGGGTGGTAGGGAGGGCCACCGAGGGGAAGAGGGTGCTGGTGGAAGGGAGGGTTATAGTGGTGGTAAAGGGGAGGGTTGTAGTGGTGGTGCAGGTTGGCTCTCAATCATGTCTTTGTTTGCTGAGTCAGTTGATGTCGATGAAGAGTGCTTTGGTCACTGTCCCATCAATAGAGCCGAACGACCCATTTTCAATCGAGGCCAGGTTGGCTCTCGATCATGTCCAAAGCCAAAGATTTAATGGAGATTGTAAGATAAAAAGTAGAGCTTTTGAGTTTCACAAATTTGTTCCCTTTTCATCTTCTTAATGAGATTTGTGATGTGTGTTGTGGGTTGTAGTGGTGGTAGAGGGTTCTAGGTTTTGAGGTTTCTTTGTTCCTTTTTCATTTTATTCTTTTGTTCATGCCTACTACTGATATTTCTAAGAGTATATATACTGACTGAAGATAGGTAATGTCATATGTTCAGCAAAAGGTAATTTCTTGTAAATTACTCTCTAAATTGGAACGTAATGCTTACACCCTAATTATAGTTATTTTAGGCCTCATATTTTGTTTGTTTATTCTTCTCAATGATCTTGTGGAAATTGGTTGGCAAAACTGGTAATGCTTCATTGATTCATTCATGAATTGCGATAAGTTTAACATTGATAATATTATTGTTTGCTTATCCCGGTATATTATATGCTTTATCATATTTTACAAATTTTAATTGAATCTAATGATTTATGATTTAGAATCCCAATGAAACTGAATCCATTCATTTCACATTCTCTTTCTTTTGTAAATGATTACCTTATTCATATTTCCTTGCAGATTTACTAATTAAAATCACATGGTTGGGGTGTTGGAGTTTTTTTGCAATTTTTATATACCATGCTATCCTAGTAATGAGCACAGTTTCCCCTTTTCTTTAGTATTTTTTTTGCTTTATATGCTTTTTGCAATTGAATTGGTTTGGATGTGAGAAGTGGTGAAATGTATGTGATGTTTTTAATTTTATTTGGACTCTGGGAAGATGACACTTTTAGTAACATATGATGTCTATCAAATTAAGTGCATCATTTATGATTATAACACACATATATATAGGTTTCTGAGCATAAATAGTATCTTGTTTATTTATCTATATCCATGTCAACTGGGTGAAGAAAAATCTTTAGACTTGCTTATCCTAGAGAACAAAGACAAATTCTGTTCTGTGAATGGCTTATTAAAAGGAAGTGATATAAATTTTTAGTCATGAATTAAACAAAGATAATGTCATAGAAAAATAGTAATCTCTTTTGATCTGGTAACTAATCCTACACGAATTTTGAAATCTCACACCTAACTGGTCTTATGTTCTTCCTTAAAATTTAATATAATTAGTTCAAAATTCATCAAATCTATGGCTTGCCCAACACTCAGTCCTCCTGGGGCTCTACTGGACACGACCAAGGCACGTGGAGTTGTCCAGTCACATGGTGTCCCATGTTGGTTGGGCACTTGATCCCTGTTATTGTATCAGACTTTGTATTAGTGTTTACTTTTTTCATTTCGTTCTCCATTACTGATTTACAAGACATTTTTTTGTGTTAAGATACCATAGCTGACAAGATAGATTTAACTGCTTTACATGGAAAATCATAATAGGTAAATTATTTGATTGAATTTATTGAGTAAAATATTAATCATTGACTGTAGTGTTCTTTACGACTACTTCTTAAAGTTGTATATCTAGTCTAATTGGGTACTATTTATTGTGATCACTAAATATAATAACATGAACAAAATTAATGATTGATGTGTATTACCATTTATTATCCAATTTTTGTTGTCTGAGTACCATGCTCTAAATATTTAATTTATTTCATATCCCTTGTTTCTCTCTTATTGTTTTTATTATAAATAACATATATACATCATTAATAGTAATTTGTTTCATTCATTCATGTAATGATATGTTGGCATGATATGGATTTCAAGATGGATAGGAGTTGGATGGAGATTCATAATAGAAGACACCCTCAGTATATTAAAGGAGTAAGAGAGTTTCTCAAATTTGCAACTGATCATATTGAACCTGGGGAGACTACGATACCATGTCCATGTATTAAGTGTAACAATATCGATGAGATGACTCCAGATGAAGTTGAGGAGCATATGTTTGCATGGGGGGTGGCAATTGGGTATAGCCGATGGGTTCATCATAGGAAAAAGTATGATCATGAATGTAATGACAATGATAATGATCCTGTGGTTGAAGAAAAGGGCACTGGGGTGGATGACATGCAAGAAATACTAGATGATGTGCGTTGTGAAAGATTCACAGATGATTGGCCAGGGGTGACTTCTAAGAGCCATGGTCCTGATATACCTAGTGGATCCAATGGAGAAAGGAATAAATTTTTCAAGTTAATGAGCAGTGCGGAGCAAGAACTTTACAGAGGTTGTCAGAAGTTCTCTAAATTTTCTTTTCTTGTAAAGTTTCTTCACATAAAGTAAATTAATAAATGGAGTGACAAGTCATTAACAATGTTACTTAAGCTACTGAAGGATGCATTTCCTTTTGGGGCAAAAATCCCAAAAAACCATGATGAGGCTGAGAAAGTTATTCGAGACCTAGGGCTTGGCTATGAAAAGATACATGTATGTAAGAATGACTCCGTACTATTATGGAAGGAGTATAAATCTACAGACAAGTGTCCCTCATGTAAAGCACCTAGGTACAAATTTAAAAAAGGTAAGGGTAAGCAGGTTCCTCATAAAGTATTGAGTTATTTTCCTTTGATGCCAAGGCTAAAGAGATTGTTTGCCTCAAGGAAGATAGCTGTAGCTATGAGATGGCATAAGGACAAGCGAATCAAGGAAGATAGAGTATTGCGTCATCCTGCCGACTCTGAAGCATGCAAAGACTTTGACAAAAAAATACAATTCATTTGTTAGTGATCCTCGTAATGTTAGGCTTGGGTTGGCAAGTGATGGTTTCAATCCATTTGGAAACATGAGTACCTCATACAGTATGTGGCCAGTAATTCTTGTCCCGTATAATTTGCCACCATGGAAATGTATGAAGGATCCATTTTTCATGATGACTCTTCTTATTCCTGGGCGTAAGGCTCTTGGAATTAACATCGATGTGTTTTTACGGCCATTGATAGATGAGTTAAAAGAACTTTGGGATACAAGTGTTGAGACTTATGATGCATCTAGTGAACAAAATTTTAAGTTACATGTTGCAATGGTATGGACCATTTATGACTTCCCTGCATATGTAATGTTGTTTGGTTAGAGCACTAAAGGAAAATTAGCTTGCCCGACATGCAACAAAGATGTATCTCATTAATACTTACATCATGGGAGAAAGACTTGTTATATGGGACATAGTCGATTCTTACCGACAGATCACCATTTACGGGAAATTAAGCATTCTTTTGATGGTAAGGTATAATGTAGGGCGAGACCAAAACTGTTATCTGGAGAAGATGTGATAAAACAATTGGAAAATGTGGTGCAGCCAACATATGGAAAGATAGATGAACATGGAAAGACAAGAAAACGGTCTCCTACTTACTTGAATTGGTCAAAAAAGAGCATTTTCTTTTAATTGCCTTATTGAAAAACCCTTAAAATTCACCACAATCTCGATGTCATGCATATTGAGAACAATGTATGTGATAGTATCATCAGAACTTTATTGAACATTCAGGGAGGACATATATAAGGCTCGACTTGATATGAAGGATATGGGGATAAGGCCTAACCTGCATCCAAAGCATGTGAATGACAAAATATACATCCCTTCTGCATGTTACACTTTCTCCCTGGCCGAAAAGAGGGGTTTTTGTGAATTCCTAAGTTCAGTAAAATTTTCAGATGGCTATGCCTCAAACATTTCTCGATGTGTGAGCATCAACTATTGTCGTATAACAGGACTTAAATGTCATGATTGTCATGTCCTATTACAATGACTTCTTCCTGTTGCATTTCGGGGATATTTACAGAAGGATGTGTCTAAGACATTAATTGAGATGGGTTTATTTTTCAAAGAGTTGACATTGAAGACATTGAATATAGATGTGTTACAATGACTGAAGAATGACGTTGTTTTTGTCTTATGCAAGTTGGAAAAAATATTCCCACCAGGTTTTTTTTGATGTAATGATCCACCTAACAATTCACTTAGCAGATGAGGCACTGCTTGTTGGACCAGTGCAATATTGGTGGATGTACCCCTTTGAAAGGTATTTATCACAATTAACAAATACTTCTAAAATCTTAGCAGTTTACTATTCATCTTGAAAGTGTAGTGGGTTGATTGTATGTATTGATATGTTTATTAATAGTTACATGAAAATTCTAAAGGAGTATGTGCGTAACAAAGCTCGTCCTGAAAGATCCATTACTGAAGGTTACATTAATGGAATGTATGAACTTCTGTTCCATGTCCTTTGAAGGGATTGAAACGAGATTTAACAGAACAGAGCAAAACTACGAAGGAGATCCATTGGTTGAGCAAGCTGAAGGATTGCCTATATTTTCCCAAACTGCTGGTGGATTGGGAGCTGCACGTTGTGAGGAGCTTAATTTGGAAGATCTAGCCAGAGTTCAATCATATATACTGAACAACTGTGAGGAAGTATACCCCTATATAGAGTCAGTTAACTACTAACAAAACTTTGGGTTTAATTTCAGTTTTCCAGTTTCATTTTCAAAATTCATATCCTATCTAAGTGCAAGTCATGCTTTATAGGAAACATAAGGAAGAGCTCAAGGGGGAAAGCAATCGACACATAGAAAAGAGGCATTAAGAGAATTTTCAAGCATGGTTTCTAGAACGGGTAAGGATTATAAGTCATGTGAAGCATTTCAGTGCATTTTAGTTACCCTCCCATTATATGCCATAATTTAATGATATATATTTTTGTACGTTAATTTGATTCATATATGAAACCAAGTGACACAACAATGGAAAAAAGGCTATGAAGGTGTAGACCATCAACTTCTAAATTTGGCTCGGGGTCCTGATCCTGAAGTGGCATGATATAATGGTTGCATAATTAATGGGCTTCGGTTTCATACTCAAGAATGCGAGAATCACCGTAATACCCAGAATTGTGGTCTAGTTGTGAAAGGTGACCATCAAGGGCAAAGTATTAATTTTTACGGTGTTGTTACAGATGTTATTGAGTTGTCATATTTAGGTAGAAACAGTGTTACCCTTTTCAGGTGTGATTGGTGGGATGTTGGCAAGGCATCTGGTGTACTTGTGGATGAACACAAATTTGTTAGTGTAGACATAACAAAAAACCTGGTATGCAGATTAGCCTTTTGTGCTAGCATCTCAGGCAAAACAAGTTTTCTATTTGAGTGACACGAGGAATGGTGCTAATTGGCGAGTTGTACATAAGATATTTCCTCGAATTGCAGAACAAGAAGAAGAAGAGGACGAGGAACATGAGCCATACCAAGAGGACGATTCATATGGATTTGGCAATACATTTGAGGTTATTGATCAACCCGTAATGATATATAGAGATGACAAGGAGTTAGTACATGTTGATATCAATACCATACCAAGTGATGAGGAGAGAGAAGAGGATAAAGATTCTTTTATAGACGATGACAGTGAAATGCATGATGTTGAGTCCTCTACTGATGATACTACAGAGGGAGATAATATGTCAACAGATAGTGACATTGAGTAGTAGCAAATTACTTAAATTTTTGTAAATATGTCTTTTCCACTTCACTGAAATTAAATGGATCGATATTGGTGAAAGCTTCTTGGTCTTGTGATACTTTTGTAGCTTGTTATGTATCAATAATTAATGGTTTTCTTATTACTCTTTAAATTTTATTGATTTGAGGTAGGTGTGGACTTATCATGCTTTTTTTCTTAAATTTATTGTCATAAAAGCAATTATTGTTAAACTAATTATAGTTGTTGTACAAAAACTTATTACAGATGTCTACTAGAGGATGAAGTCGAGGTCGAGGCCGAGGTCGAGGATTGACTACATTAGCACAAGCACCTGTAGGATCGTTAGGATCAACCCTTGATCTAGAGCGAAGTTCATATATTAATCCATAGTCATCCGAGACTGTGGAACAGAGCACATCCATGACACCTGGTATGTGTTATAGCATAATGAATATATTTACATGGCATAAATTGATCATAAATATCCACTTTTTAACTATTGAAAGCATTTTTTTTGACATATTTGTCTTACATTTCAGCTCACTCTTTTTTGAAATGTCACTCTTATATTTTCATCCGATGAGTAGAAACATTTCCTTTTCTTTAATCAACGGTTGATATCAATCCCATATACCACTTACCTCTTCAGCTCCCACTTAAAATCATCAAAGTTAGTGGTTGCACCCCTAACGGCTCTTTCTCTTTTGGCTTATCTGCTCTTTTTTTCTCTCTCTCTCACAAAAATGGTGAAGGCATTAAAGGCTATGGATATGCCTATAGAGAAGTAAAAGATGAGTTGACAGTAGAGAGAAAAATAAGTTTCAAATTTTAAACATCCTACTGAGCTTACTCTATACCCTTCATATATTCAAATTGCTTCTCTCTACGTTCCTCTCTCTCTCTCTCTGTGGGTACAAAACCCAATAGAGAACTCAACACCTCTCACTCATAAGAACACCCTCCCTCCATTCCTCCTCTTCCTCTCTCTCAAAACGCCTCATCTCTGGCCTTCCTCTTCACTCTAGCCACCGCCTTTTCATAAGCCCAACGGGCTCTCCATAGATCACTCATCCTCTTAGCACATTGAAGAACTCACCTTCCACCATCATTTTAGTGGCCAACTCCTCACATGGAATGACCACACGCTCAGTGCACCCACCAAGCATCCACACAACTCCCTTTCTCTCCAGACCACCCATGGTTATCCCCATTTGGAAACCCACCTATATTTGTGTTTCTAAGCATGGAAATGCCTTGGTTTTGAGCAGTTACAAGTGCATTGACCTGAACTAAGGGATGTATTTGGACGAATTGCAAGACTTCAGTGTTAGGAAGGGGTTTGTGAAGGTTGGTTTGGCTCTTAAATTAGCCTTTTATTCTAATGGCATCTCTGTTTTTGAAGTTGTAGTTGACTTTTCTTTTTATCGGTACCGATCTTATTAGTTTTCTTTCTCTGAGATTAGATGTGCAGATTTTAATTTCTATATTTATCTGAATCATTTTCTCTTCATTTTCCCCATATTTTCCCTTTGCTTAATTCTGTGTTTGAACTCTCTATGAAGGATCTCACCTTAGCTCAGGTGAATCGCTCAAGTAAAAACAAAAGATTCTTCAAATCGTAAAGTTCATAGAAAAAAGGAACTTATTAATAAGAATTACGTTGGTTGAATTTTTAATGGTGGTTTTTGCTAAAATAACATTTTTTATTAAAATAATTTCCTATCTAACATTCTTTAAAAAATAATTCGCTATTTACCATTATTTATACCACCTTACTACTTTGTTAAAAATTTATTCACATGTTGCATCTTATTATTGTAATAAATATAATGAAAGAGTATTTGATATTTTATTTCAAGGCTTCAAAGCAGCAATGTACTAGAAGAAGAGGTAAACTTTATGAAAGATTTCTTCAATGAAACAGGGCTTTGGTAGAGAGGTTTGAATGTATGGAACCTCATGAGGGAAAGGGCCGGGGGGAAAGAGATGGGAGTTGACAAGCCATTACGAGTATATCGTTGACAAAACATTTCTTCCTATTATTTTTTTATTTTCTTATTGTATGTCCTTTACTTATTTTTGAAGGTGAAAATGAAAAAGAAGACATCATACATTTTGTAAGAGGCCAAAAACCATTATGTAAGCATCGAAAACTCACTACTGCTTCGGTTTAGATTTATTGAGGAGTGTCGTAGGCACGGGTCATCGCTAATCTATATAATAAAGCAACTTAGTTTTTGAATCTTTGATGGGACATTTGTCCTACGTGGCATACATTTTGTATTCATGTTCATTGAATGGCTTAGATCAACGGCTAAAAATGTGTTAGAGACAAAATTTGATCTAAAGGTTTAAAACATATGAGATGCTTCGATGAGATTAGCTGAAGTCCCACACTCTCACCATGGCTAACCCAACAAAACCACCATGGCTACCTTCCTCCCCTTCACCATCAGTTTGCCAACCCATCATCCAACCTTTCTACCATTTGATCTCCACGAAGAGAGCTTTGGCCGTCGTCGCATCAGCAGAGGCGGACAACAATTCGCATTCAAGCTGAGTCGGCAATCAAATGTGTCCAATGTCGAAGATTTAAGTCAGATTGTAAGCTGATAATTACGGCTTTTGAGTTTTACAAATTTTCTATTTTTTTTTTTTTGTATTTTTAATGAGATTTGTATCTGTGTTTGATTGTGTATGTGCCCCTTGGACGTTTGCTTTTTTTTTTCTATGTTCTTAAAATTATATTTTGCTTCACTTGATTTCTGTTTGTTCATTGAAACCCTCTCTCTGTCTCGCTATTTTCTTCGTTCTTTTTCCTGTGTTCTCTTTTGTCTTTTATCTTTATTGTGATTAGCAATTTACAAAATATCTTTCTATCACCCATTTGATTGAACGAACAGGATGCAATATTTGTAGAAGAACCAAAAGCAGCACATTACTCAGGCATGGAGAAATTTGGGGTTGGGTTTCTGGGAGAAGTTTGCTTCTGAATTATAGTTTTGCGAGCACAAAATCGGTGGATACCATGTTATTTTATCACGAGAATCTGAGCCTATAAGAGTTTCTCTTCTTTTTCCCCTCTATTCCCTTGCTTTTGTGTGTTTGAACTCTCTTTTTTTCTCTCTCACACATAAACAAATTCATGTGGTTTTCCTCCCACTGTTTTGCATTAAACACAAACTCTCTCATTTTGCACTGAGCCAATGAGACCATTTAAAAAGAAAATACATTTAAGGCTAATTCATGGATAGAAGTTGCTTTGATTCATTTAAAGAATAACCAAAATTTATGTGTAATTGACTTTGTATTCATTTTTTGTTAGTGCTTAGTTTTGTTTTCTGCATTTTTGAGGTGACTAACTATTTTGTTTTTGATTTAGAATTTTTTAAAATACAAACTATCTTACATGGTTGGGTGGTTACTTGATATTGGAAAAAATGTTTTGTTGGGATTTTGAGCAGGTATATCTTTAAAAAGGTTTTACAATAATTTACGAATGTACTCACGCAGTTTTGATCCATAAATTTTCAAAATAAAAATTATATGTTAAACTGACTGCATGTCTGTTTAGGAGTGCCGTAGGCACGGGTCATTCCCTCGTTACTAATACAAAGTGTATGTATGTGTATAGATTTAACATACATATCAACTTCGAAGAAAGGACGAGGAAGAACAAAAGGTCTAGAGCTAACAAAGGTTAGAGACAGTGGGGAGTGAATAAAGTTGGGCTTCTCTAGAGCAACAAGAAAACCAACTAGTGAAATTACTGGTGACTTGACGAGATATACCACAAAGTTGGGTGTTGTTGTTTGAAAGTTTGCTCCTTTGCAGGCTTTGAAATGGAAAAAAGTGCCCTATCAAGCGAAAGAGAGGTTAATTGAACACATTCAAGTAAGTACTATATACTCTACTATACTAGTGTTTACATGAAATTTCTATGTTAAATATGTAACTAATATTATAATTTCGTAAAATTGGAGGAAATATTCGAACTTCCTACAGCATCTTATGTAGATGAAGAAATATTATGAGCCATGGGTACACAATATAGTGACAATTGTTCCCGGTTAAAGAAGAAATTCTAGTCTTACCCAACAACAGAAGAAGGGCGCGCCAACCGGCCCTCACATATAAAGGAGCAGGATTGGATATATTTATGCAACTTATGGCAAGAAATGCGACTTATGTAGGATTCGAACTTCCTACATATAAAGGAGCAGGATTGATTTTCACATTATGCCTTTGATTGTTGTATGATTTGTTGGAAAAGCAAGTTAGTTTAACAGACACACAACCACACTTGGTTTATTACAAAGACACTCAATCTTTGACTACCACCATTTATGGAGAAAACAAGAAAACCATGAAAAAAAATTTATGAGACTCTTGACAAAACACATCTAAGAACAAGGAAAATGAAAAGAGGTGGGCTGGCTAAAGGACGCAGGAAAACAAGGTCTCTCCAGAGGCATATCTCTCTCCACAGTGAAACAAATCATGCTCCGTTTTTTTGGTTAGAAAATAAACTTGTATATCTCTCCAACCATCTAAGATTTGCTTGCTGATTAACTTCCACTAAATTCAGATTTCAATGAAAAGTTGGCTAAATAACAGGGTTGCTGAATTTTCAGCTTTGCAACTATGACACGCTTTAGTCAAACAGTCATATCTCTCTCCATAATAAAGCAAATCATACTCCGTTTTTTTTTTGTTAGAAAATAGACTTGTATATCTTTTCAACCATCTAAGATTTTCTTGCTAATTAACTTCTAGTAAATTCAGATTTCAATGTAAAGTTGGCTGAAAAACAGGATTGCTGAATTTCCAGCTCTGCAGCTATGACACGCTTTAGTAAAATAGTCATATCTCTCTCCACAGTAAAGCAAATCATGCTCCATTTTTTTTATTAGAAAATAGACTCGTATATCTTTCTAACCATCTAAGATTTGCTTGCTGATTAACTTCCAGAAAATTCAAATTTCAATATAAAGTTGGCTGAAAAACAAAGTTGCTGAATTTTCAGCTTTGCAGCTATAACACACTTTAGTAAAACAGTAATATCTCTCTCCACAGTAAAAAAAATCACGCTCCGTTTTTTTTGTTAGAAAATAGACTCGTATATCTTTCCAACCATGTAAGATTTACTTGCTGATTAACTTCCAGTAGATTCAGATTTTAATGTAAAGTAGGCTAGAAAATAGGGTATGCACTCTGTTTTGACAAATTGAACATCCCTTCTTTTGGACAATTTGACTTGTTCTCTAACATTGGAGGTTGTTTTCAACATGCAATTAAACTGCAAAATGTTATGCTTATGAGATTCCAATCAAATTCCAACAAACTTTATTCTTTCTTGCCCTTAAATTGGGCCACCTAATCTGAAACTTTGAAAACAATATTGGACCCCTCTCAAGTTCAATCAATCACTTGATTTGTTATTTTCTCTAATCTTTTTGTTGCACCTGCTACTTTATAATCTGCCAATCAAGATTAAAATTTTCATTTTGTAATCAGGTAGGGAAGATAAAGAGATTGGGGTTTCTGTTTTTTATCCTTTCTTCTTCCAACATATTTAAAGATTGAAGCTTAACTTACCTTAGGTCGTACTGTACTTCTTGTTTCTTTATACTTATTGAATAGTCATGAAGAGTTTACTTCCTTTTTTAAAAGGCTACAAACTTTTAACAACTTAAGTAAACTACTCTCAATAAACAATCGTAGAATGCTTCTGAATAATTAGAAAACAGAGACTGACTCTTGTCTCAAGATCCTCCAATATCCATTTATTTAAATGTATTTTTTTATTAAGATCGATGATGTAAATTATATGAAAAATGTTAGATTTATGGTTAATAGTACAGTGTCAATAGATGTGAATTATATCGACAATGCCAGATTTATGGCTTATTATATAAATCTTATTGCATTACTTTATTGTTTGTTGTAAATTTAGGTGAAGTGCGAAAATAATAAAATGAAAAAATCAAAGTAGAAGGTTCATCATGTTGCAAGTTCAAAAGCTTACTACAAGGTTGCAATTGAGTTGGTATGTTTTTTTTTTTTTTTCTATCTTACAAGATTAATTTATCATATTATACATAATATATCATGTATATGACTGCTTTCACAATACTAATGTAATAGAAAAAACAAACTGGGGTGTATCCTAACTTCCCTAAAAGGTGGAAAGAGACTCATTTTAGCAAAAAGAAAAATGCATGAGTTGATGCAAATTCAAAGATTGCATATGTAAGTGGCAGAAACTTACAATTTGGTTTAAATTTATCAATTATACATGTTCATTGCAGGTAAATGTAAGTATGCTTAAATTTAACATGGTGTTTGCAATACAAGCTATGTGAAGCTTATGAGGAAGCTATCGCATCAGGATCAGGTCCATTGTCAAATGAACTGCTTTCTCAATAGGTCCTTGGACCAAGATCAGGATATATACTTGGCTTAGGTCCTGGTCCAAAGCCTAGCTCATCATCATCTGGATTACCCATTTGCTCACAACTTATGAAAGATGTTGAACAAGCTAGAGTAGATGTTACAGAGGCTCAGATGAGTCAAGAAGAGGCTCGAAGGGAGGCAACAGAGGCACGAAATAAAATTGAAGGGCTACAAGAGAAATTTCAATTGTTAGAGACACAATAGTTAGAAGCTATGGCTTACATGCAATCTCAATTAGCCTTGTTGCAACAACAATTTGGTAGCAAACCTTCAACTAATCATGGTAATTTATTTTAGCCTGTGAACTTGAAGTAAATTATTTCGAGCAGTTGCATCACATGATGATGCAGATAGCATAGCAGAAGATTACTTGGAGACCCAGAGGCGTCGTTATGCGCGGGCCAGAGGTTAGTAAATTTTAATCGGCCATAACTTTTGATCCGTAAACCCATTTTCCTATTATAATATGTTTTCAAAAAACTAGCGACCAGCCTAGGAAAGCACAAAAAAATGCTTTTAAGTGTGGTTTTTGGCCCGTTTTGTGTTGTGGACTTATCTTTTTGGGATTTTGCCAATTTTTTTTATTTAACCGGGTTTGTTCTGAGCCCTAAGGTTTTGTGCCACTACTTATACTCTCGTTTAAAGTATTTTTTGGCAGTTTTAAAGATTAATAAAATTTTGTGCATGAAATTGCACTCTTTCCCAATTGTTCGGTATTCTTGCGAATCAATGAACGTTTGACGCCTTTGAACCTGGTATTCATAGTGAATCAACAGGTTGGAAGGAGCCTGTTAATCTGGTATTTATGGTGAATCAACAAGCTAGGGCTGACTACCTTATTCTTCTAATTTCCCCCTGCATCACATGATGTTTATTGTTGGGCTAATTTCTTAATAACTTAAGGTTTTAAATGAGTTGGTGCTTAAGAACTTAACATGGAATTAGAGCATGCAATAGATCCCACATTTGAATGTCACTGGAATTACAGCATGAAATGGAATTGAGTTGGTACCCTATTTTTTACTGTTTTGAAATTGTAAATGTGTCTTTGACAATCTAATTTTTAAATAATGCTAAATTAGGATGCGTCAGCTCGGTTAATATAAAGAATTTGCCGTTACCGGCTGAAACCATCTATCTTACATTCCAGCTTATGTTTTTTCAAATTATCTATCTCTTCCATCTTTTCCTCTCAGTTGGCCAACCACCTCTCTCAGCCTTCACTCGCAACCATGGCCAAACCACTCTCTCCCTCACTCTCTTTGTCATCCTTCACCCACAATTGTGTTGAAGATATCCAACACTATAAAAAATTTTAGTGTTGAAGTGTTATGGCCATGGGCTTCGGTGGAGAAAGGAAAAAGATGGTGAAGGGTGGAGTGTTCACTGGAAGAAGATTGGTTATTCCCTTTTGTGGTCCATATGTATGTACACATATATCATACCCATGGTGAAACAAGAAAGCCCAAGTTTAAGCCACAACCCCACTCTTTCAATTTGGACAAAATTTTTTAGTTAATGGGGGTTGTTTTTGGATGAAAACTTTTACCATGCTCCAACAGAACTAGTTGATAATTTTATATTTACATTTATGTGTCCTGCTTTTTATTGGTTCGTCACGTTTGTTATTTTCTTGGCCAAAATCACTGCTACCAGCACAAAATCCTATCGAAAATTCTCAAAATCAGTTGAATTGGTCAGCAATTTTGTTGAAGAGTCCCGTACGCATGGGTAATATTTAGTATATATATAAGAGTGAGAAGTCATTTTGTTTGTTTTTTTGTTTTCCTTTTTTGTAGGCATTTGTTCACATTTTATTAAGATATGAGCTTAGAGATGTGGTATTAGAGTATTCAAAATGTATGTTTATTTTTATTTGTTCCTGCATAGAAGTTATTATTCTTACATAGTAAGTTACATGTTGAATATATAATTGATTTACCAGTCAATATCGGTCTTTTTGCTATTTACTGGTTTGATTTTATTGAAATTGAATTGGAATTCATGGATTTTTAATGTTTTACAAATTTGAATTTTCTTTTATAGTAAATCATATACTCCAAGAAATTTTAAATCCCATGGGAAAACTAATGGAAATAATTTTACAAGCTCTTACTTTATTTATTTATGTTTTGGTTTGGTGTCAAAAGTTAGTAGTTCATTTATAAGGTTAGTTATTGTAGTTATTAATGTAGTGAGCTTCTAATTAGATAAAAATAGATGAGAGAGAAAAGCAGGCTCATGAATTGGGTCTTCCATTGTATTAAAGGCTGGCTCATAAAGATAAAGCTAAGACTACTCATTTAAATTAGTTATTCATTTCAATAGGGGAGTTATACTTTTATTTGAATGTTAATATTTTCTTTTATTTTCTTTTTTTTTGTCATTTACCTTCCTTCATAGATCGATAGACATGCATTGTTCTTTTTCTTTTCTTTTTTTGTAGTGGTTTTAGCAACCATTTCAATTTAGTTTTAGGAAAATGTTATTTGGCAACATCTGTTGGGTAAAGCCAATTGATAACTCTAAGAAAATTATGAATGTCATAATTCAGGCCTTCTAAGACATGGCAGAATCACTTCATCTTCTAATGTAGCCAGCTTCTACAACTAAAACTCAATTAAATTACTACAAAATTATTAATTTGTAACTAGACAGTATTTCTTATAATTTAGTCAAAACTCACATCTATATTCAAGCACAACCAAATCTTATATTTTCTGGTTTGACTTGATTGAAATTGAATTGAAATTAATGAATTTTTAATGGTTTAAAATTTTGATTTTTCTTTTATAGTAAATCATATACTCCAAAAATTTTGAATTCTCTCTCTCTCTCTCTCTCTCTCTCTCCCCTTCTTCGTCTTCTTCTTCCAATATATCCTCCTACAATTAAATGAAGAGAGTGCCATTTTTTTTTCTCTAACTCCTTTGTGCTTGCATTACTGAAGATTTCAATTGTTACAAAAAGATTATATATGGCTATGCACTACAATCAACCCAGATTATGTTCGCAAGAAAATATGGTAACCACAAACATTTATACCTATTGGCCAAGTATCTTTATTTAACATTTACGCCCTTTGGCCAAGTATATCTATTTATGCTTCTAGCCTGCCCTTGTATTCCTAGATTTCAAGGTCATAGAGAAAACTTGCCTCCTTCTTCCTATTACAATGTTGTTGGTCTACTGACACAACCATAACAATGTAATACCCAAGAGCAAATGGTTGTCAAGTAATTTCCAAAATGGTTGGATTTGTTAGGCATTCATCACCAGAAGCCAAGCATGTGCCTTGTTATCAGCAGGTAGAACTTGGAGCAAATCTAGCAAGATATTTTCTTCGAGTTTAGATACACATTTGCACTGAATTTTTTTTTCTTCAGATTAATTATTTTTCTCCTTAATTGGCTAAAAGGACACCATCCAAATTAAATTCTACTTTTGGAATGGGACTCATTTGTGGTATATACGTATCTCATTTCAGCTCATACGGTGAGGAGACATCATTGTCATCCCAAAATTAGAATACAACTGAGATGCTTCTAATCACCTTCTATTTTCTTTCTTTGCATGTTGACATGAAGATGTTTATTTTTTAGGTCGCAATTTGTTGGCTTTGGATTTAGAACCCCATTTAATGTTTATTTGGGATTGAATTTTTGCTTAAAATGTGCTTACTAATTTCAATTCTTTCAGTAACCCTATTTAGTGAGTTGGGTTAGATGTATTTTTTCTCTCAACGTGATTTGCGATTTGGGTTTGTCCTAGAAATTTTTAATGATCTAGATTTTGGATTAGGTTTGTGAGTGCAAGTAGAGTTTGGTGATATATGGGTACTTTATTTTTTGTCTTAAGACTGTAATTGACTATGAGAGCATTATTTTAAAGAATGAGCATAGCAGATTACTACGTATTGTTTTAAGTTTGTCTCAACTTCATCAAAGCAGCAAAAATTTTATTGCTCATGTGGGAGGTTTTGTGAGGTGCTGATGAAAACCATGTTGCCTAGAAATTGTGGTGAGTCAAAAATTATGGATGCAGGAAATCAAGTAGGTTGCTGATTTTTTAGCTCAGCAGGTAGTTATGACACTCTTTAGTAAAACAACCATATCTCTCTCCACAATAAAGCAAATCATGCTCCTTTTTTTTGTTAGAAAATAGACTCGTATATCTTTCCAACCATCTAAGATTTGCTTGCTGATTAACTTCCAATAAATTCATATTTCAATGTAAAGTTGGCTGAAATACAGAGTTGCTGAATTTCCAGGTCTGTAGCTATGACACGCTTTGGTAAAACAGTCATATCTCTCTCCACAGCAAAGCAAATCAGGCTCCCTTTTTTTTTTGTTGAAAAATAGACTCATATATCTTCCCAATCATGTAAGATTTGCTTGTTGATTAACTTCCAGTACATTCAAATTTCAATGTAAAGTGGGTTGATAAACAGGGTCTGCATTGTGTTTTGACAAACTGGACAATTTGACTTGTTCCCTAACACTAGAGGTTGTTATCAACATGCAATCATACTGATAAATGCTATGCTTATGATTATTCCCTATTTGGTTCCTTATTTGATTCTATGCTTATGACTTCTTGTTCTCTTTGCTCCCATATTTTTTTTTTTTTGGGTAATGGTATCAGTGAAATGTTCCCTCTTTCAAAGTTTATCTTTTTTTTTTTGGTAGCAAACCTTCTAGTTTATTAGTTATCCATTACTCCTATTTTTGTTCTGATTCTTATATCTTGTCTCATGTGTAGATTTATGATTGAGCTGCGACACATTTTGCAAGACAGAGATTGATGAAGTTCTGAATTTGTTTTTGTGCTTTTAGATAATGGATTATTGTCATTACAATTTTGTGCTTCTTGAATGAGAGAAGCTCACAACTAAATTTTTTTTTTTTTGGGTATTTTGTCTCTATACATTTACTTCTAAGTATAATTTTGTGGATTTTAACTTTAAATGTTGGAAATATTTGTAAACTTCACTAATATTTTTATGATATTCTTTAAAACTTCTTTATATTTTTTTTCATGGATGTATATTTGAAAATATAGTATGGTTGTGAATGCACAGGAAAGGAAATTTAATAGAGTAAATAGTAGCAGTAGCCACTTTTAGCAAGAAATAAACCATTATTGCAAGTTAGATATTGTATATTTAGCAAGAAAAAATTCTATTAGCAACGAAACAACTATGCCACAAATATGCATGGTGGTTTTATCGTACGACTTTTAGCAAAGAGAAAATTAGTCGCCAAAATTAATATTTAGTAACCAGAAGCTATTGTCACTAGATTTTTAATATTCTTTTGCGATGATATGCTAACAGCCAGAACTCATGGTCACTAAATGTCTAATATTCTTTTGCGACAACGTGCTAGTAACCAGAACTTATGGTCACTAAACGACTAATATTCTTTTGCGACGACAAGCTAGCTAAACGGCTAATATTCTTTTGCGACGACAAGCTAGCTACCAGAAGATATTGTCGCTAAATATCTAATATTCTTTTATGACGACAAGCTAGTAACCAGAAGACATCGTCGCTAAATGTCTAATATTCTTTTGCGACGAAAAGCTTGCTGCTAAGTTTGTCTTAAATAATTTTCATAATAGACTTTTAGCTAGGAAATAAAGACATTTGGCGTCGAAACTTAGGCGAGGAATGATTGCATCCCAAATAAAGAAGTTTTGGTGTCAAACCAATTTTGTTGCTAAATATGTATTATTGGCAAGGAATCATACATTCGTCACAAAATAGAATCCGAGACGACCCTTTTACAACGACCTGGCGATGAGTAACATTTCCTTGCAAAAAAATTTTAGCAACGAATATGTGGCTTTTAGCGATGAATCATTTCCTCGCTAAAAGACCAATTTCTTGTAATGACACTTTGAAGTCTTTGAAAAGTTTGATTTGAAAAGGGTTGGATTTGAACATTGATTAGAATATTTGAAATTGAAATTTGATTTGAAATTGACTTTGATTTGAAATCAAACTTTGAAGTCGAATTTAGACTCATTTTGAAAACTTTGAATTGAATTTTGAAATCATCTTAACTTGAATTAGGATTTGAAAACCATCTTAATTTAGATAACAGTTGAAGTTTCCTAACTCTATTTTTGGGTTAGGGTAGGTTGAACTAGGGTTTGGTTTCCTAGGACTTAGATAACCTGAGGTTTAAACATGCACTTGAAATAGAAAAGTTTGGTTTTGGAAAGTTTGATTTTAGGAAAGTTTTGAATTAGGAAAGTTCCAAATTAAGAAAGTTCTATTTTAGAAAAGTTTCCATTTTAGAAAATATTTAATTTTGGAAAGATTTGAATTAAGAAAGGTTTTAATTTAGAATTTGAAAAATCAAGATTTGAAAAGATTTGATTTAAGAAACATTAAATTTGGAAAGTTGAGTTTGAAAAAGGTTTGACGTTTGAGGTAACTAGGGATTTAGGCAATCCTAGGACCTAAACTCTATGCAATTCACTTAAATTGAAAAGATTAGATTTTAATTGGAAAAAAAAATTTTTGTTTTTGAAAAGTTTTGACAAAGGAAAGTTTTGAAATTAAGAAAGATTGACATTGGAAAAGATTTGATTTGACTTGAAGTTGGAAAGCTTTAGTTTTGAAAATCTATCATTTTATGTGACTTTTGAATTAGAAAATCTATGATTTTAAGTAGAAGATGGTTTTAAAAATCTATGATTTGATGTAAATAAAAAATCATGATTTTATATGAGGAAATTAGAGTTTCTTAAACAGGGGCTCTAGGGTTTTAACTTGGACTTCAAAAACTCATGTAATTAAAGCTTTTGGAAAGTAAATCTTTGAGAAGAACTTTTAGGAAGTGGATATGCAAAACTTATTTTAGAAAAGTTTGAATGTAGACTTTTTGAAAGTCTCTTGAATATCTCACTTTCCTAATATTATTCTAATCATGAAAGATTAAAACCATTTTAGGGTTGTGATTTTAACAACAATTAGGGGTTTGAACCCTAATGGACTTGGACAGTCTCTTTGAATATGACACTTTCCTAAAACCACCCTAACCATGGAATGACTAGAATTACCTTAGAATTGTGATTTCTTGAAAAACTATTTAAGGTTTGAACCCAAATTTGAACTTTGATTATAATATTGAATATAACACTTTCCTAAAACAACCCTAACCATGGAATGGTTAGAATCATCTTAGGGTTGTAGTTTTGAAAATAACTTCGAAAAAAAATCTTTTAAATGCAAGTTTTGAAAGCAACTTTTAATGCAAGTTTGAAAATATACTTGAATGCATGATTATGATAGCAACAATGTAATAGGGACATAAACATATAAGGTTAGGCTTTACCACATAACCAAGAGGGTCAGACCCACACCGTCTTAGGTTGAACTCAAAGAAAATCCCCGACACGGTGATTCACTCCAAGGCATTCTTAGGCATGAACCGGGAGGCCCCTTATTTCAAGCACGCAAGAAGAGGAGGTAGAAGATAGGATTAAAATAAAGAATAGTCCAAGTGAACTAGGAGGGAGACAAGAGAGAGGGGAATTACATAAAGTAAATAAAACCCTACCTTGCCTTCTTCTTTGGTTAAAAACTTCAATGGAGGACTTACTTGAATTTTGAGATGATCTTCAAGAGCTTCCAAGGGCTAGACTGGACCTTCAATGGAGCTTGAAGACTATGGTTTGAAGTGTATAGATTAGAGTTTTAGTGTATGGATTGTATGGAGGCTAGGGTTTGAAGGAGACTTGAAAGAATTAGGGTTTTGGGGGCAACTCGAAGTCTGTTTTCAGAAAGGCAGAGTTTTTAGAGTGATTTTGTATACCCATAATACACAGGGGTGGCTTATATTTATAGGCAAGCAAAAGAGAGCTAGGCGCCTATTGCAGTGGCACCAACCACTTAGGAAACTTTTTAGGGCAGCAAGAAACAGATTTTTGACCCATGGGACGCATGGCAGAAGATTTGGGCGCTTGTCCTTGTGACTACAATGCAATTTTTGGTCTGACTTCACTAGGAGTGACTCTGAAAAGTTTAGAAATGATCCAAAAGGTTCTGAGTAGCTAGACTCAGCCGAGACTAGATGGGAACCCCTAAAAGAGTGTCCCAGAGGTAATTAACTTTATAATCCGAACCAGAATAGTTGAAAAGAGCAACCAGCCCACTATGGGCAAAATGATCATTTGAACCGGGGAAACACCAGGATCGACCTAGAGTAGTCCATGAGAAGACTTAAAGGTTGGAAACACTATTAGGGATTTCGGTTTGATACCAGAGCCAGTGTAGTTGGAAAAGGCAATCGGCCCATTAGAGGCAAAATGATCATTTCGCACTGGATTTACCGAAATGGACTCAGAATGGTCCAAAAAGGTATTGAAAGGTTGAAAATAATATTAGAAGCATCCTTGAAAGGTAAACAGTTTGAAACCCAGAACTGGTATGGTTCCCGGAGACGATTGGATGGCTATGAGCAAAATGGTCATTTTGACCGGATGCTCTCGGAATCGATCCAGAAGCGACTGGAAGGCACTATAACGTGTTAGATTATCTTTGGAACAATCTTGAAAAGGTAGACTTAATGCTCTAAAGTCTTAGGTACTTTCTCGAGAAGAGCGTTGGTAGGGCCTAAGGGGCAATTTCGTCATTTTTACCAGAATGGGCTAACAGACACTGGTATTGACCTAAGTTCTGAGTGCTTCTGTTACTCTAATAGTTACAATGTTTGTGAGTGTTTTCGTCGCTCTGATAGTGTGCATTCATTTTGGAGATTGCCTACTCTCGGAAAGTTGTTGGATGGTCTGATCGTCTCAAGGCCTTAGGTACTTTCCCGATTAACGTGCTAGATAACAGACATTCTACTTTGGTGGGCTAGCAGGTGCTAAAAGTGAACCGCTCTACCATCTCGTGGACTTGGGTTCTGTTTCAGTCGATGGGTGTGAAGAGACTTATCGCTCCGAGGGTTTTTGTGCTTTTTCAATAAATGTGTCATGCTGGATGTCGCGCCCAGATTTTTTGCGATCGAGGAATACACACACAAGCGGGAAAAATACTGTACTATCTCGTTAAAACTCACCCTCCTAAAAGAATGAGTGCGACTAAGTTTGAATTGAAAATATATTTGAATTAAGGGCTTTTGAAAACAATTTGAAGTAGCCATCTAACTTAATTAAGGTGAGTTAGGTCACCTAAAAACTAAGAATAATCCGAATACTACACTTAAGGTTTTTGGAAAAAGGTTTTTGAAAATACCATCTCAAGAGAGGATTTTTAAGAAAACAGGTTATTTAGCAACCTTTAGAAAAAATTTAAGCCCTTTTTGAAAAATAACTCCTTTTGGTCTTTGAAATCAGTGATTCTAGGTTCGGAGGTTAGTTACGTGTAGAGAAGACGCACTAAGCCATCACCCTACCCTGCCCTTTTGGTACCTACATGTCTATTTACCCTAGATTTACCTATGAAAGTCTTCAACTAACCAATGACTAATCCTATTTACTTTGAAAAAGAAATGTTTAAAAAAAATATGATGCATGATATGCAAGTGCAAGAAAAAGAGAGTTGGAAAGAAGTTTTAAAAGAAGAATTTGATTTGATTTTAGAAGAGAGATTTGAAAGGATAGATTTGAATTTGGAAAGTTTTAGAAATTGGAAATAGAAATTTGGAAATAAAAATTTGGAATTAGAAAAATAGATTATGGAATTGAAAACTTGAAGATGATTGTGGGATTGGAAATTTGAAATTTGAGATTTGAAAAATATGGTGACCGCACCCATGAGGGTTGCCTACATATCCTTTTGGAGGAATCAGGTCAGTCGTAGTTTGGACAAGAGTCTGATTGAAAATAAAAGGTTAGATTGGAAAAAAGAGATTGAATTGAAAATTGGATTTGATTTGAAATTAGAAGAGGAGATTGGAATTTGAAATTTGGAAAAGATTGGACTTTAATTTGGAAAGATAGAACTTAGAAGCAATATTTTGACTTGTTTTGGAAGGATTGGAGTTTAGGAAACCTAGACTTAGGAAAGAGAAGGGACTCAAAAAAGATTTGACTTGGAAGAGTTTTAGGAAAAGATTAGATTTAGGAAATGTTTGAATTAAGAAAGTTCCGTTTAGGAAAGTGTCATTTTAGGAAAGTTTCGTTTTAAGAAAGTTTTTGAAATAGGAAAGTTTCAACTTAAGAAAGTTTTAGGTTTAGGAAAGTTTTGAGTTTAGAAAGGTTTTAGATTTGGAAAGATTTGAAGTTTAGAATTTAGAAAGGTTAAAAGTTTAGGAAGATTCAACTTAAGAAAGTTTTGAATTTAGAAAGCTTTGGATTTAGAAAGATTTGAAATTTAGAAAGTTTAAGATTTAGAAAGTTTTAGAATTTTAATTTTAGAAAATGTTGAGATTAGGAAAGGTTGGGCTTAGGAAAGATTGGAAAACCTAGATTTGAAAAGTTAAAATTTGGAAAGAGATAGAATTAGGAAAGGGTTGAATTAGGAAAGATGTGGAAGTTGAGTTTTAAAATTTAGGAAAGATTTTCTATGTTCAAGTTTTGAAAACTTAAGATTTAGGAAAGTAGAAGATTAGGAAAGAGTTGAATTAGGAGATATTTAGACTAGGAAGGGTTAAGATTCCTATTTCCTAAAACAAGGGATTGGATTTTGTTTCTAAAAGGAAAGATGTGATTTTGTTTTCAAAAACGGAGGATAAGATCTAGTTTCCTAAACAGGGAGATTTGGTTTGGTTTCCTAAAAGGAGGATGGGATTTGGCTTCCTAAAGGGAAGATTGGATTTGACAAGAATTTGGGAAGGGAGGTTTTAGAAACCCTAGAAGGAGGGTGCATTTGGTTTTGTTTTTTGTTTTTGTTTGTTGTTTTTTTAAAAATGAAAACATAAAAAATAGATGTATTTTCTGATTCTATAGCATTGATATAGTACTTTTAGCAGAACGGTAACCTATAAATTTCATCGTTAGACCATAAAAAATAAAAAATAAAAGCAGAAAACAGAAACAGATAACAAAAAACAAAAACTGACAGCACTGCCAAACAGATCCATTGACGTAGAAAATAGGTTTTTTGGAAACTTATGATTTTGATGTAGAAAGGGAGGTTTTGGAAACCTACATTTGGGACAAGGTTGAAAATCATGTTTTTGGAAAGAAAATTAGGGTTTTCTAATTATGGGTTCTAAGGCTTGACTTGGGCACCAAGAAAAGAGATTTTTGGAAAGTCAGTTTTTTGGAAAGAGAGATTTTTAGAAAGAAATCCTAGAGAAAAGTGAATTTTGAAAAGAGAGAGTTTTTGGAAAGAAAACCTAAGAAGGAGTTTTTAGAAAGAGATTTTTGGGAAGAGTTGTTTAGGAAGGAAACGTAAGGAGCGTTTTTTTTGGAGAGTGAACTTTGAGGAAAGCGTTTTTGGAAAGGAGTTTATAGGAAAGACGTTTTTGAAAAACAATTTTGAAAAGGAGATTGGAGAGAGTTTTCTAAGAAGGAAACCCAGGGAGTGTTTTTAGGAAAGGAGTTTTGAAGAGAGTGTTTTTTTTTTTGGAAAGGAGTTGAAAAGAAAAGTTTTGGAAAATAAATTTTTGGAGGGAGTTTTTGAAAACAACTTTGGAAAAAAGAGTTTTAGAAATCATATTGAAAAAGAGGGTTTTAGAAAGAGAGACTTTTGAAAAAAGAGATTTTTTTAGAAAGTATAAAAACGTCTCACTTTCCTAAAGCGATTCTAACCATAAGAAGGTTAGAACCACTTTAAGAAAGTGATTTTGAAAACAACAAGATTTGAAAATATGGACCATAAAAATCACTTTAAATGTAACACTTTCCTAAAGCAACCCTAGCCATGGAAAGGCTAGAATCACCCTAGGATTGTGACTTTGAAAACAAGTTTTCAAAAATGAGATTTTGATGCAATTTTGAAAACAAGTTTAATGCAAATTTTGAAAATGAGTTTGAAAATGATTTTTTGGAAGAATGCAAGATGATGATATGCACAATGCAAATTGAGGTCGTGAACATACAAGGTTAAGGCTTCACCACATAATCAAGGGGGCTAAACCCACGTGGTCTCCGGTTAGATTAAAAGAAAGCTCCCGACACGGTGACTCTCCAATAGCCCAATCCTACACATGGACCGGGAATCCCCTTGTTTCAAGCATGCAAAGAAGGGGGGGGCAGAAGATGGAGGATTAAAATAGAAGAGAAATCAAGTGGGTTAGGAGAGAGAAGAGAGAGGGGGAAGTGCAGAAACGTAAAAAGAAAGCCTACCTTGTATCTTTTATTTTACTTTACTTTGCGCGCCTTGCTTTCTTGCTTTTTCTTTGGTCTTCGTCTTGATCTTCATCTTCAATCTTCAAAGGTTTGTCTTCAATCTTCAAGGCCTCAGTTTGCGGCACTTCAAGTCTTCAAAGGTGGCTTTGGAGGCTAGTGTATGAGTGTATAGAAGTATATGTGAGTGTATAGGAGGCTAGGGTTTGTGTATGGAGGATAGGGTTTGGAAAACCTAGAGAAGCTAGGGTTTTGGGAGTGTTCAAGCTCTGTATATTGAAATATAGGATTTTTAGACTGAGTTTGCGGACCTTTTTCACGCTGGAGGAGGCTCTGTATTTATAGAAGTGGGATAGACCTAGCGCCTGTTTGCAGTGGCGCCAGGGCAAAATTCCTCTTGGCTCCACTAGGAGCGGCGCTAGGCCGTTTCTTGGCTTGGTGCCACTGCTAGTGGCGTCGGCCAGTTAGGAAAGTTTGTTAAGTTGGTAAGCAACGTATCTTTGACAAATTTGGGCGCTTGTACTAGTGACTACCATGCAATTTTTAGCCTGGCTTTACTAGGAGTGACTTCGAAAATTCCGGGAATGATTTAAGAGACTAGGATTGACTCGGAAGGCCAGAAAAGAGCAGAAACACTTAGAATAGTGTCCCAAAGGTATTTGACTTGAAAAATGAGGATAGGATGTGTTGGAAGGGTTGACCAGGCCATTTAAGGGCAAAACGGTCAATCAGGCTGGAAAGCTGCCGGGACGGACTCGAAATGTCCCGAAAGAAGACTAAATAATGTTTGATACCCAGAGCCGGTGTGGTCGGAAAAGGTGACCGGCCTTCTAGGGGCAAAACGGTCATTTCGCACCGGGTTTGCCGGAACTGACTCGGAATGATCCGGAAAGATAGAAGAAGGTTGAGAACACTATAAGAAGCAATCTTAGGAGGTTACTGGTTTGATACCCAGAGCCGGTGTGGTTCCCTGGGCGTTCGGATGCCTAGGGGCAAAATGATCATCCTGATCGGAAAGTCTCGGAATTGGCCCGAAACTGACTAGAAAGCACCTAATCATGCCGGACTGCTTTTAAGACAATATTAGACAGTTGGACTCACCGTTCTGAGGACTCAGGTGTGTTCTCGAGAAACATGTCGGAAAAGGCCCAAGGGGCAGTTTGGTCATTTTTCACCGGAGTAGGCTAGCAGGCACTGGTGTTGACCTGAGTTTTGAGTGTTTTCGCTACTCTGACGGTGGTCGCGTGATACAGGGGTTTGTTAGCAATTCCCTATATCGACCTGTTTACGAGTATTTCTGCTACTCTGACGGTTGTGATGTTTGCGAGTATTTCCACTACTTTGACGGTTTACGATCATTCCCGAGACTACTTGATCTCGGGAAGCTGCTAAAGGGACTTAGTGCCTGAGAATCAACTTTCTCAGAAGGCGTGCCTAAACGGACATTTCTGCATTGGCGGGCTAGCAGGCACCAAAAGTGGACCGTTCTATCATCTAGGGGGCTTGGGGTCTCGCCCTGGTTAACAGGTTTAAAGGGACTTACCACTCTGAAGAGGTTTTCTTCGGGAAACGTGTCAGACCGTCTCGAGAAATCAACTGTCTCGAGAGAGGGATTAGAATTGGAAAAGGGTCTTATCGTCTTCGGAAAGACGCGCCTGATTGGAGTAGATTTACCGTCTCGAGGAATCAACTGTCTCGAGAGACGGATTAAAATTGGAAAGGGGTCTTATCGTCTTCGGAAAGACGTGCCTGATTGGAGTATAGTTGTCGTGTCGAGGAATCAACTGTCTCGAGAGAGGGATTGAAATTTAGAAAAGGAATTGGAAAGGACAATGCCCCTAAGGGCATTTTGGTCATTTTGCCTCTATTTGGGCCTGGTGGGCCCGTGAAGCGATGGATAGAAGGGATTAGACTTAGAGAGTTGGTTTCAATTGGAATATATCCATATTGACTTGAGTACAAGTCTGGACGGAGCGTAAACTGCCGAGTGGTAAAAAGTGGGGTGCTTACACTGGATAGGCTTATCGTATGAAGGATCAACTTTCTCGAAAGACATGCTGAATTGAGTTTAATTGTGCTGGACTGGAATTAGAACTAGAATTGAGGTTGAAATACAAACATACCATTTTTAAGAAGACATATCAACTAGAATTGGACCGAGTAATGCCTCAAGGGCATTTTGGTCATTTTGCCTCTATTAGGCCTGGCCGGCTTACAAAGCGGTTGATTAACTGGATTGAGTCTAGAAAGATGATTTAGGCTTGAATGTGTCTGTGTCGGTTTGAATGTAAGTTCGACCGGGCCAAAAATTGCCTAAGGAGCAAGAATAGGGTGCTCACAGTGTGGATAGCTCAAAGTTCCGCAAACAAATTAGTAGTGTCACGCCCGGTCTTAAACAAGCATCATTATCACCGTCTTCGGATGAGCGTGATCGCGCAGGGCACCTACCTGTCAGCAAGACCTCAACGTAATCCCAAAGATAGAAATATTATAGGAATACATACCATCATATTAAATAAATACAAACCTTCTCATAATTCTCCAACATACATGATTAAGAGAACTCTTGATCCACACTTATGAATATTTATAATACCATAAAATAAACAAAACTCTAACAAGACTTTAATACAATGTACAACAATGTACACGACTAATAACTCATCTAAAGAGCTTCTCGAAACTCTCCAACTCAACACCAACAATGGACTGGACATCTCCCATCTTCCTGCAAAACAATCTGTGTGGATGTGAGCTATATATCAACGTGCTCACAAGTTAATCAAACTCATAAAGAAGAAATGATAAATATCTATTGAATTAATCATCAATAGATAATACATCAACAACAGTAAAAACAATGCCTCTTGTGATGCAATGTATGATACGCCACATATGTGCGCACTATTTGGATAACATTGGCCCAATATATCAATGGCTTGTTATCAAGGATATCCCACATCGATACCCTTTAGGTTAGCCCCCACTCGGCTAAATCTCCTCTATGCAATGCAAAGTGCGCACACAATGTATGAATTGTATGCAATTATCACCTCATAATCAAACAATCACCACCAATGTAGATAATAAACCATTCAATGCATTATGGATAAGATTATCTTATATTCTCACCTGATACTTGTCTTATACACACTGTCAAGTCACTCCATTGGTTGAATCGGAGTGTTTTGATCCGCTTCTTCACCTATCAAATACCACCACATCAAAATTGATGAAATAGATATTATAATTCATAACCAATGCATGACTATAGCTTATACACCTCAAACATGTAATTTAGAACACCAATGGTGCATTAGAACTCAATAGGATATTAAACCCTTCCCCAATGCAATGTAATGTCAACTTTAAACTACAATGTCTCACAATTCACAAGGATTTAAAGTACCAAATTTATATCACTAGAAAGATATATAAATCTAATTTTCGACACTTCAAACGGTGCATCAATCTGAGTTTCCTAGAGAAAGTTATGGTCATTTTACTAAAAAGTGTCAAAGCTATTAGAAAGAGTTCGCTAGGGCGAGAAGGTAGCGAGACTTACTGGATAAGTTCATTGGGGCGAGAAGCTAGCGAGACTTACTGGATAAATAAGTTCGCTGGAGCGAGAAGGTAGCGAGACTTACTGGATAAGTTCGCTGGGGCGAGAAGGTAGCGAGACCTTAGCGAGATTTGCTGGACATGGCTCGAAATGCCTTCCTAACCCAAGGTTTCTCCACTCCAATCTACCACAACACTTCACATAAGTTCACTAAAGACTCAAAAATGCAATACCAAGCTAGAAGTAAGATTAAAGACAACTAATAACATATTCACCAAGATAAATCAAGGCTTTCACCATGAAAGCCCTCACCCTCTTTTCTCCTCCATCACTCCAATTCTCACTTTCATGGCATGAATTGACATGTTAACATACATAATTAACAAATATGCAATGAAACAAAGCATCAATATAAGATCTCTCACCTTCAACAATGAAATCACAAGCTTCCCCTTCAAATTTCTCCTCTTCCCTTCTTTCCTCTTCTTTTTCTCTCTTTTCTCTCACTTTCTTTCTTGCCAAACAATTCTACTACACAAGCTCCTCTCTTCCCTCTCCTCCCCTTGTCTTGAAGCCAATTATAGATACAAAATGTATCTATCATTCCACATGTCATACACACACACACTTTGTCACAACCCATAACCCGGCCTATACGGATTAGGGTACATGACCAGTCAGTAGCAAGGCTACCCGAAGCCGCATTACATTAAACCGGTTGATCACCTGTGCATACTCATTTAAAATTTGCGGAATAGAAACTTTTATAACTTGAAATATAAACCGTGTCATACATAATAGAGCTGTGCCTAATCTAAAACATAATATACATAAGGACCTAATCAAGGTCCACTGAATGTTATAGCATTATATCATTACAAAACATTAGGTCCA